>JACEEZ010023870.1:133735-216235 GCA_016584305.1 Chionoecetes opilio | reverse complement strand
TATAGGAAATGGGTGATGGAAGAGGAAAAGAGTGAGAAAGAGGGAGAAAAGAGGAAGACAGATAGGTATGTACAAGGAAATGGAAAGAATATTGGGAGGGAGGAAGTATGGTGGAAGGCGAGGAAGAGGAAAAGGAGAGGGAGAGGGGGGGGGAGGGGGAGAGAGAGAGAGAAATAAAAAGAGAACAAAAGAGAGAAAGAGACAGAAAAAGAGAGAAAAAAGAGAGAAAAAGAGAGAAAAAGAAAAAAAAAAGAAAAAAAGAGAAAGAGAAAAAAAAGAGAGAAGGAGGTAAGTCAAAAGAAAGGTAAGGAAAGAGAGAGGATATAGAAAAGAAAGAAGATAAATGATTAAGAAATAGAATAGCTTGAATTAGAGAAGATTTGGGTTGGAAGCAGAAGAGGAAAAGGAGACGAATGGTACTGAAAGTGAAATGGATGGGAAAAGAGAGAGAGAGAGAGAGAGAGAGAGAGAGAGAGAGAGAGGAGAGAGGAGAGAGAGAGAGAGAGATAGCTAGAAGAGAGAGAGAGAGAGAGAGATAGAAGAGCGAGCGAGAGAGAGAGGAGAGAGCGAGAGAGAAAAAAAAAGTCATCCTATCTAATTAGATAGATGGAAGTGAGGGAGAGAGAAGAGAGAAACAAGCATGGAATAGGGAGGACGGAGGAGGAATGAAGGAATATAGAAGGAATACGAAGAGGAACACATTAAGAGGATTAGGCACGAGGAAGGTTCAAGCGGGGTTTAGCAGACACACACACACACACACACACACACACACAACACACACACACACACACACATACACATACAGACACAGACACAGACCACAGACACAGACACAGACACAGACAACAGACACAGAACAGACACAGACACAGACACAGACACACCCACACTACGACACACTCACACCACACTCACACTCACACACACACACACACACACACACACACACAACACACACACACGACTACACTCACCACTCACAACTCACGACTCACACCAACACACACCCACACACACCACACACACCACAACTCATAGCAGCTATATATATCAAAAACAACAATCATGATGATAATGTAACAACAATGATAGTGATAATGATAACAAAATGATGTGATAATGGATAACACCATGATGTGTAATGATAAACACAATGTATAGTGATATGATAACAACAATGATAGTGATAATGATAACAACAATGATAGTGATAATGATAACAACAATGATAGTGATAATGATAACAACAATAATAATGATAATGATAACAACAATGATAGTGATAATGATAACAACAATGATAGTGATAATGATAACAACAATGATAGTGATAATGATAACAACAATAATGATGATAATGATAACAACAATGATAGTGATGATGATAACAACAATGATAGTGATAATGATAACAACAATAATAATGATAATGATAACAACAATGATAGTTGATGATAACAACATATATGATAATGATAACAACAATGATAGGATAATGCTAAACAGCAATGATAGTGGTAATGATACAACAATGATAGTGATACTGATACCACAATGATGTGAGATGATAACAACAATGATAGTGATACTGATAACAACAATGATAGTGATTAATGATCACAACAATGATAGTGATATGATAACAACAATGTTATGATAATGATCACACTAATGATGATAATGATAACACATGATAGTGATAATGATTACCACAATGATAGTGATAATGATAACAAACAATGATAGTGATAATGTAAAACAATGATAGTGATGATGATAACAACAATGATAGTGATAATGATAACAACAATGATAGTGATAATGATAACAGCAATGATAGTGATAATGATAACAACAATGATAGTGATAATGATAACAACAATGATAGTGATAATGATAACAACAATGATAGTGATAATGATAACAACAATGATAGTGATGATGATAACAACAATGATAGTGATGATGATAACAACAATGATAGTGATAATGATGATATTAATGATAACTATATAAACATCAGTCTTTCATTTCTCTGAGTGTCTTTAATTGAGAGAGAGAGAGAAGAAGAGAGAGAGAGAGAGAGAGAGAGAGGAGAGAGAGAGAAGAGAGGAGAGAGGAAAAAGAAGAGAGAGAGAAGAGGGAGGAGAGAGAACAAAAACAAAAATTCCGTTTTACGTTTAGAAATTGATCTTCCCTTTTTTTCCTCCTTTTGCTTTTAGCTTTTAGACTTTCTCTTCTTCTTTCTTTCCTTTATCAAATTTCCCCTTCTCTCTCCCCTTCCCCTCCTCAATCTCTTCTCTCTTTTCCTCTTCTTCTCCAAATATTCCTCGCCCCTTTCCTTCCTTCAATTTTCCTCCTCCCTCCTTTCGCTCTCTCGCCCCTTTTTTCCCCTTTTCCCCCTCTTTATTCTCATTTTCTCCCTCCTTAAATTCTCTCTCCCATTTTCCCCCCGTCACCGAAAATCTCCCTCTAATCCCCCTTCTCTCTCGAGACTCTCTCTCCTCTCCCCCTCTCTCTCCCCTTTTTCCTCTTCTTCGCTTTTCTTCCCCCCTCTCTTTTTCTCTCTCTCTCTCCTCTCTCTCCTCTCTCTCTCTCTTCTCCCCCTCTCTTCTCTCTCCTCTCTCCTCTTTTCCCCCTTCTCTTCTCTTACATTCTCTTTCCTTTCAATTCTTTGTTTTCTTTTTCTTCCCCCTCTCTTCCTCCTCTCTCTCTCTTCTTCTCACCCCTTCTCTTCTCTCCTCTCTCTCTCTCTCCTCTCTTCTCTCTCTCCCTCTTATACCCTCCTCTCCTTCATCTCTCTTTTCTCTCTCTTCTCTCTCTCTCTCTCCCCTCTCCCCCTCTCTCTCTCTCCTCTCTTCTCTCTCTCTCTCTCCCCTCTCCCCTCTCTCTCTCTCTCTCCCACCATTTTTTTGTGTCTTATCTGCATTTATTTTTTCTTCCTCCTTTTATTTCGTGTCTGATAATTATCATCTTAGACTTCTTAATCTTCCTCGTTTGTATAATTGTAGTTTATGTCTCCACTTTCTTTGTTTTCTTTTACACACACGCACACGCACACGCACACGCACACGCACACGCACACGCACACGCACACGCACACGCACACACACACACACACACACACACACACTCTTCTATTCTATAAACACGTCTATTCTACATCAAATTTCCGTACCATTTAATCTGTATTTTTTTCCCTGTGTTTTATTGTCTATTTTAAAGTAATCGTCCAGACCATTTCATCATTCCTGATTTAATGCAATCTAAACTTGGCCATTATCGAAAATATCTACAATATGTTGTCACTTTCTGCATTCAGTCAGTCGTTTTTAAATAATCCGCAATCAAAATCTGCAAATTCCCCGAGCTTCCACAACGCTCCTGCATACTAGCAGACGACGCACCACGGCTCGGTGACGTCATCCAAGGCAGCTCCCCTCCCCCCTCCCCCCCAGCGGTAATCCAGAAGCATGTGAACACATAAATAAATATAGTACTAGAGGAATTCTGGATGATTCTGATATTTTTTTTTGCGATATGGCACATACTTGCATCCTTTATGGGTGCAGCAAGAAAGCTGTGCCTTTCCAGAGAGCTTAGTACACGTTTCCGACCGATACGGCCTCGATAAATGTGTGGAGAAGGCTTGCGCGTCGGGGGAGGGCAGGTTGTGTGATGCAGATTGTCGACCCTCCGACGTCATCAGCAAGTTTCGTGGAGCGACTGGAACGGGGCTGATTACTTTCGGCTGGGCGTGGCGAATAAAGTGTGGAAATGAATTATTTTTTGTGGATTAGGTGTTTTGATTGAACATTCAACATACTTATGCAAAGAAAAAACGGGTCTGGACGATTACTTAAATTTTGGTTTTCTCCATTTTTTGTCTTATTTTACTCCTTTCTTTATTATGTTTATTCATCCCTATTTTTCTTGCATACTCCTCTCTCTCTCTCTCTCTCCTCTCCATCATCTCCTCTCTCCACTCTCTCTCTCTCTCCTCTCTCTCTCTCTCCCCCTCTCTCTCCTCTCCTCTCTCTTCCCCCCTCTCTCTCTCTCTCTTCCTCCTTCTCTCTCTCTATCCTTCCTCTCTCTCTCTCTCTCCTCTCTCTCTTTTCTCTCTCTTCTCTCTCTTCCTCTCTGTCCTTCCTCCTCTCCTCTGTCACCATGTTTCCTCTCCTCCCTCATTCTTCCTGCTCCTTCTTTCCTCTTTATCTCCTCTCTCTCATTTCCTCTCCTGTTTTACCTTGTCTCCCTTCCCCTCTCCCTCATACCTCCTTACCCTTTTCCCCCTCCTTGTCGCCCCTTCTTGTTACCTTCCTCTCCTCTTCCTTTCCTTCCCTTCCTCTCCTTTTCCTTACCTTCCCTTCCCTTCCTCTCCTCTTCCTTTCCTTCCCTTCCTCTCCCTTTCCTTACCTTCCCTTCCTCTTTCCCTTCCCCTTCCTCTCTCTTCTTCCTTCCTTCCTCTTTTTTTCCCCCTCCCCCTCCCTTTCCTTCCCTTCCTCTCTCTCTTCCCTTCCTTTCCTCCTCTTCCCTCTTCTTTCCTTCCCTTCCTCTCCTCTTCCTTTCCTTCCCTTCCTCTTCGTTCCCTTCCCTTCCTTTCCTCTTCCTTTCCTTCCCTTCCTCTTCGTTTCCTTCCCTTCCTCTCCTCTTCCTTCCCTTCCTCTCCTCCTCCTTTCCTTCCTCTTCCTTTCCTTCCTTTCCTCTCCTCTTCCTTTCCTTCCCTTCCTCTCCTATCCACTAACATCCACTCTTCTTCCCTCCTTTTCCCTCCCTTTTTTGTCCCCTCCGCTTTGACTTATCTCGCCCTACACCCCCTTCCCCTCCTTCATCCCTCTTCCCCCCCCTCCTTCCTCCCCTCCTGTCTTCTCTTGTTTCTTCCCCTCTCTCTTCCCCTCCCTTCATCCCTCTTCCCCCTCTCCTTCCTTGCCTCTTGTCTATACCTCCCTCCTCTCTTCTCTTGTTCCTTACCCTCCTCTCCTCCTCTCCCTTTCTTCATGGTTCCCTCGAGCTCGCTAATGCTTTCTCCTCCTCCTCCTCGTCTTCATCTTCTTCCTCTTCCTTCCTCTTCCTCCTCCTCTTCTGTCCTTCTCCTCAGAATGGCTATTGTGTCTCGAAATAACAATGTACGTAATGATGATGAATATTACTTTAATGATTAGAATGATGATGTTCTTTTTTGACCAACTTTATTATTATCATTATTTTTCACATGGTCATTCATATCATGACTAGCGTTATCATTGTTATTGTTACACACGTTTCTATTACTTTAACTCTCTTCTTGTATTGTGTGAAACATACAACAACAACAACAACAACACAACAACAACAACAATAAGAAAGATAACCTTTATGATAACAGTAAAAATGCACATTGGGATAATTGCACTAACTTCTAAATTATCTTTACGCTTCTTTCATGGTATTTCATCTCTCTCTCTCTCTCTCTCTCTCTCTCTCTCTCTCTCTCTCTCTCTCTCTCTCTCTCTCTCTCTCTCTCTCTCTCTCTCTCTCTCTCTCTCTCTCTCTCTCTCTCTCTCTCTAACAGACCGAGCCTTTACAAAAATATTATATGTACTCATAAGTATTACCAATGTATTGAATGGGCCAATAAATGTATCAGTATCAGTATTTTTTTTCTCTCTCTCTCTCTCTCTCTCTCTCTCTCTCTCTCTCTCTCTCTCTTCTCTCTCTCCTCTCTCTCTCTCTCTCTCTCTCTCTCTCTCTCTCTCTCTCTCTCTCTCTCTCCATTCAATTGTTTTTTTTCCGCCTATGATTCCTTTGTTCTCCTCCTCCTCCTCTCCTCCCTCTCCTCCTCCTCCTCCTCCTCCTCCTCCTTTCTTGGTTCTCCTCTCTCATTCCTTCTGCTAATATCTCCTTACCGCCTCTCCTCTTCTCCCATCTCTCCTCCTTCTCTTATTATTTCATCTTCGCACCATTACGCTACCTCCTCCTCCTCCTCCTCCTCCTCCTCCTCCTCCTCCTCCTCCTCCTCTCCTCCTCCTCTTCCTTGGGCTTCTCCTCTTCTTCATTCTCTATCTGCTAATATCTCCTCTACCAGCCTCTCCTCTTCTCCCATCTCCTCCTCCTTCTCTTATTATTTCATCTTCGGCACCATTATCGCTACCTCCTCCTCCTCCTCCTCCTCCTCCTCCTCCTCCTCCTCCTCCTCCTCCTCCTCCTCCTCCTCCTCCTCCTTCCTCCTCCTCCTCTCTCCTCCTCATTCCTACCTTCTTCCTACTTCACCTCATATTCTCCTCCCTCCTCTTCGTCCTCGTAATCCTAATCTTATTCCTCCTTCTCTGGCACCACCATCGCTTCCTTCTTCTTCCTTTCCTCCCCCTCCTCCTCCCCCCCTCTACTCCCCCCCCCTCCTCCCCCCCTCCCCCCTGCCAGTAGGT
This sequence comes from Chionoecetes opilio, assembly GCA_016584305.1. NCBI lineage: Eukaryota > Metazoa > Arthropoda > Malacostraca > Decapoda > Majidae > Chionoecetes > Chionoecetes opilio. Next base: position 209,828 of record JACEEZ010023870.1, on the reverse strand, counting down.
CATCCCTGCTCCTCCCCTCACATTCCGGTCTTCGCTTTGGTGCTTTCCTTTGTTCTGGCTCGACGGTCATGCTTCTCCTTCATCCTCTTTCATTCCCTTTCTCCTCCGTTCTTTCCTCCCCTCCCCTCTTTCAAAATTTTCCAACCCTGTTATTCCTACCCTTTTTATTTTCCTCCTTTAGAATCTTACTTTAGTTCTTTTCCTCTCCCTTTTCCTCTCCCTTTTCCTCTCCCTTTTCCTCTCCCTTTTCCTCTCTCTTTTCCCCCTTTTCCTCTCCCTTTTCCTCTCCCTTTTCCTCTCCCCTTTCCCTCTCTCACCTCTTCGTTCCCTGCCTCGCTCTTCTTCAGTACTTCCCTAACTATGTATTTTCGTCCTCTTTCCTCTTCCCCTTAACCTCTTCCCGCCCAGATCTTCCCTTTGCTATAAAAAAGTTGTCTGTTGTTAGCCATAAAATTACGAAAAGAACTTAATATACCAAATTTGATAGTGAGAAGGATACTAAACAGGTCATAGCTATTAAATATTGCTTATGTTCACTGAAAATCGTCTAATGGTTGCCAAATTACAATGGAAATTACGTTTTGGGTCTCAAGGGGTTAATACTCCTCTTTGACGCCACTTCCCAAGAATCAACACTCTTCACTTCATTCACTCTTTCCCCTTGTATCCCTATTCCCCACCACCAACACCCACCCCCGCTTCCCCACCACCAACACCCACCCCCGCTTCCCACCACCAACACCCACCCCGCTTCCCCACCACCACACACCCATCCCCCCCTTCCCACCACCAACTCCCATCCCTTCCACCACCACACCCACCCCGCTTCCCCACCACCAACACCATCCCCGCTTCCCCACCACACACTCTCCCATCCCACCACCAACATCCCGCCCGCTTCCCCCACCACAACACCCACCCCCGCTTCCCCACCACCAACACCCATCCCCGCTTCCCCACCACCAACACCCATCCCCGCTTCCCCACCACCAACACCCATCCCCGCTTCCCCACCACCAACACCCACCCCCGCTTCCCCACCACCAACACCCATCCCCGCTTCCCCACCACCAACACCCATCCCCGCTTCCCCACCACCAACACCCATCCCCGCTTCCCCACCACCAACACCCATCCCCGCTCCCCCACCAACACCCATCCCCCGCTTCCCCACCACCAACACCCATCCCCGCTTCCCCACCACCAACACCCATCCCCGCTTCCCCACCACCAACACCCATCCCCGCTTCCCCACCACCAACACCATCCCGCTTCCCCACCACCAACACCCATCCCCGCTTCCCCACCACCAACCCCATCCCCGCTTCCCCACCACCAACTCCCATCCCCGCTTCCCCACCACCAACACCCACCCCGCTTCCCCACCACCAACACCCATCCCGCTTCCCCACCACCAACACCCATCCCCGCTTCCCCACCACCAACACCATCCCCGCTTCCCCACCACCAACACCCATCCCCGCTTCCCCACCACCAACACCCATCCCGCTTCCCCACCACCAACACCCATCCCCGCTTCCCCACCACCAACACCCATCCCCGCTTCCCCACCACCAACACCATCCCCGCTTCCCCACCACAACACCCATCCCCGCTTCCCCACCACCAACACCCATCCCCGCTTCCCCACCACCAACACCCATCCCGCTTCCCCACCACCAACACCCATCCCCGCTTCCCCACCACCAACACCCATCCCCGCTTCCCCACCACCAACACCCATCCCCGCTTCCCCACCACCAACACCCACCCCGCTTCCCCACCACCACACCCATCCCGCTTCCCCACCACCAACACCCATCCCCGCTTCCCCACCACCAACACCCATCCCCGCTTCCCCACCACCAACACCCATCCCCGCTTCCCCACCACCAACCCCATCCCCGCTTCCCCACCACCAACACCCATCCCCGCTTCCCCACCACCAACACCCATCCCCGCTTCCCCACCACCAACACCCATCCCTGCTTCCCCACCACCAACCCCATCCCCGCTTCCCCACCACCAACCCCATCCCGCTTCCCCACCACCAACAACCTCCCCACCCCCCCGCTTCCCCACCACCAACACCCACCCCGCTTCCCCCCCCCCTTCCCCACCACAACACCCCCCCCCGCTTCCCCACCACCAACACCCATCCCCGCTTCCCACCACCAACACCATCCCCGCTTCCCCACCACCAACACCCATCCCCGCTTCCCCACCACAACACCCATCCCCGCTTCCCCACCACCAACACCCATCCCCGCTTCCCCACCACCAACACCCATCCCCGCTTCCCCACCACAACACCCATCCCGCTTCCCCACCACCAACACCCATCCCGCTTCCCCACCACCAACACCCACCCCGCTTCCCCACCACCAACACCCATCCCCGCTTCCCCACCACAACACCATCCCCGCTTCCCCACCACCAACACCCATCCCCGCTTCCCCACCACCAACACCCCCATCCCCGCTTCCCCACCACCAACACCCATCCCCGCTTCCCCACCACCAACACCCATCCCCGCTTCCCCACCACCAACACCCATCCCCGCTTCCCACCACCAACACCCATCCCCGCTTCCCCACCACCAACACCCATCCCGCTTCCCCACCACCAACACCCATCCCCGCTTCCCCACCACCAACACCCATCCCGCTTCCCACCACCAACACCCCATCCCCTGCTTCCCCACCACCAAACACCCATCCCCGCTTCCACCCACCCACCAACACCCATCCCCCGCTTCCCCACCACCAACCCCATCCCCGTTCCCACCACAACACCCATCCCCGCTTCCCCACCACCAACACCCATCCCCGCTTCCCCACCACCAACACCCATCCCCGCTTCCCACCATCAACACCCATCCCGCTTCCCCACACCAACACCCATCCCCGCTTCCCCACCATCAAACCCATCCCCGCTCCCCACCACCAACACCCACCCCGCTACCCCACCACAACACCCACGCCGCTTCCCACCACCAACACCCACCCCGCTTCCCCACCACCAACACCCATCCCGCTTCCCCACCACCAACACCCATCCCGCTTCCCCACCATCAACACCCATCCCGCTTCCCACCACCAACCCATCCCCGCTTCCCCACTACAACACCCATCCCGCTTCCCCACCACCAACACCCATCCCGCTCCCCACCACCAACTCCCATCCCGCTTCCCCACCACCAACACCCATCCCCGCTTCCCCACCACCAACACCCACCCCGCTTCCCCACCACCAACACCCATCCCCGCTTCCCCACCATCAACACCCATCCCCGCTTCCCCACCACCAACACCCATCCCCGCTTCCCCACTACCAACACCCATCCCTGCTTCCCCACCACAACACCCATCCCGCTTCCCACCACCAACTCCCATCCCCGTTCCCACCACCAACACCCATCCCGCTTCCCCACCACCAACACCACCCCGCTTCCCCACCACCAACACCCATCCCCGCTTCCCCACCCCAACACCCATCCCCGCTTCCCACCACCAACACCCATCCCGCTTCCCACCACCAACACCCATCCCCGCTTACCCCACCACCACACCCATCCCCGCTTCCCCACCACCAACACCCATCCCGCTTCCCCACACCAACACCATCCCGCTTCCCCACCACCAACACCCATCCCCGCTTCCCCACCACCAACACCCATCCCCGCTTCCCCACCACCAAACCCATCCCCGCTTCCCCACCACAACTCCCATCCCCGCTTCCCCACCACCAAACACCCATCCCGCTACCCCACCACCAACACCCACGCCCGCTTCCCACCACAACACCATCCCCGCTTCCCCAACCACACACCCATCCCGCTCCCACCACCAACACCATCCCGCTTCCCACCACAACACCCACCCCGCTTCCCCACCACCAACACCCATCCCGCTTCCCCACCACCAACACCCATCCCCGCTTCCCAACCACAACACCCATCCCCGCTTCCCCACCACCAACACCATCCCCGCTTCCCCACCACCAACACCCATCCCGCTTCCTCACTATCATCCTCTCTTTACTCTCCCAGTTATCACGCCTCTTCATCCCTCCTTTTTATTTCAGTTTTCTTTCTCCTGCTATAATTTTTTTACTTCTTCTTCTTCACTTTACTCCACTTCACTTCACTTGCTCCACTTCACTTTACTACTTCATTTACTTTACTTCATATTCTACATCTTTACGCTTCTTTCATGGTATTTCATCTCTCTCTCTCTCTCTCTTCTCTCTTCTCTCTCTCTCTCCTCTTCTCTCTCTCTCTCTCTCTCTCTCTCTCTCTCTCTCTCTCTCTCTCTCTCTCTCTCTCTCTCTCTCTCTCCTCTCTCTCTCTCTCTCTCTCTCTCTCTCTCTCTCTCTCTCTCTCTCTCTCTCTCTCTCTCTCTCTCTCTCTCTCCAATTCCACATGTTTTTTATCCGCCTTGCCCCAATATTTGATCCCCACTTTTTTCCCTCCTTTGCTCTCCTCCTCCTCTTCCTTCTCCCTCTCTTCCTCATCTTCCTTCTCCCTCTCTTCCGCCTCTTCCTTCTCCCTCTCTTCCTCCTCGCTTCCTTTCTCCTCCTTCTTTTCCTCTTCGTCCAATATTTCCAATTTTCGAAGGAGCATCCAGTTGAATTCATGCCAATTTGTGTATGTATGTGTGTGTGTGTGTGTGTGTGTGTGTGTGTGTGTGTGTGTGTGAGTGACTGTATGTGTGTGTGTGTGGTGTGTGTGTGTGTGGTGTGTGTGTGTGTGTGTGTGTGTGTGTGGTTGTGTGTGTGTGTGTGTGTGTGTGATGACTGTATGTGTGTGTGGTGGAGGACTGTATGTGTGTGGTGTGTGTGTGTTGATGTGTGTGTGTGTGTGTGTGTGTGTGTGTGTGTGAGTGACTGTATGTGTGTGTGTGTGTGAGTGACTGTATGTGTGTGTGTGTGTGAGTGACTGTATGTGTGTGTGTGTGTGTGAGTGACTGTATGTGTGTGTGTGTGTGTGGTGTGTGTGTGTGTGTGTGTGTGTTGTGTGTGTGTGTGTGTGTGTGTGTGTGTGTGTGTGTGTGTGGTGTGTGTGTGTGTGTGTTATTGTATTTCTTGACGTTCCATTTTAATTAATACATATTTTTTGTTCAGGCTCTGTCATTTTCTTTTCTATTTTTTTCTTTCGATTATTTGTTGTCATTTTTTGTTTTTGTCATTTTGTTTGTTCTCCGTGGTGTTTGATCTGCTGCTGCTGCTGCTGTTGTTGTTTGCACTGTCTGTTTGTCTTGCAACGTTTGTTTGTTTGTCTCGTACATTTCCATTTGTTGGCTCTGTTTGCTTACTTTTGCTGGAAACGTTATTGGTGTTCGGTGATTTGTAACAGTGATGGCGATGGTGATAAAACTCTCTCTCTCTCTCTCTCTCTCTCTCTCTCTCTCTCTCTCTCTCTCTTCTTCTCTCTTCTCTCTCTCTCTCCTCTCTCTCTCTCTCTCTCCTCTCCTCTCTACCTCTCCATCTGGCTCTCCCCATCACTGCTGCATATCCACACTACCACCTCCAATTCTGGCATCCCCACACTGCGCTCCTGACTACCTAATCATTGCCCCTTCTCTCCTCTTCTCTCTCTCTCTCTCTCTCTCTCTCTCTCTCTCCTCTCTCTCTCTCTCTCTCTCTCTCTCTCTCCTCTCTCTCTCTTTTCTCTCTTTTCTCTCTCACCACACACACACACAACACACACACACACGCCACAACACACACACACACACACACATGCACATTCAATCTATCGTGTTGGCAGGAATCAATATCAGGGTTCTATGTTCCTGAGAGAGAGAGAGAGAGAGAGAGAGAGAGAAGAGAGAGAGAGAGAGAGAGAGAGAGAGAGAGAGAGAGAGAGAGAGAGAGAATGAAGAGAGGAAGAGAGAGAGAAGAGAGAGCGATGAGAGAGAGATGGGGAGGAGAATGAAGAGAGAGAGAGAGATAATATAGGAGAGAGAATGATAAGTAGAGAGATATATAATAGAGGACACACAGATATACAAGATAACGAATTATGGGAAATAATGAACATAATAATATGAATATATATATATATATATATATAATATATATATATATATATATATATATATATATATATATATATATATATATATATTTATATATATATATATATGTTGGGGTCATGTTTTCTAATTTGTTGAGGAGGCAGGTCATGTCTTTTCTTAATATCCTTGGTTAGAACGCGTTCCCATTCTTTTTATTGCTGTTTTCTTCTTTTCACGGGTCTGTGTTTCGTCTGTCCCTGCAACGTTCGGGTCAGTGTTAATTATCAGACTTTTTCTGTTCTACTCTACTATTATTTCCTCTTATTTTTGCCTGGTCTCGCCCCTTTTCCTCCCCTGCTTCATTTACATTGTGCTGTGTAATGTTTAATTGGATGGCGAGTCCCCCTAACATGGAGAGGCTTTGGTATTGCATCTTTACTGAGTCCATGCACCTAAAGGACCTTTTTTCATTGTCATTTACCTAATTCTCCTTATTTCATTCAAATCTTTCCTTATGTTCATCTTGCGAAACGGTCCATAGCCATGGGGTTTTTTTTTCCGCTCTCTCTTCTATATTTTTTCTTTCTTCTTTCTTCTGTTTCCCGTTGGGCTGCATTGTCTTTACCGGAGTAACATGTATTGGCTTTCCATTGTTAGAATTGCCCCTCGTTGTTCGTTCTGCGCCCCCTTTACACTCGCATTTTACCCTATTTGTTTGGTTCTTTACTTCTATCTTTCCTATTTTTCTTCATTAAATTTCATATCTCACATTGAGTCACCTTCCTTTCTTATCAGAGCCTCTCATCTTAAGGACAGAGGTACGTTTCAGAGGGTTTAAAATGAAAAATGTCGATATATTACGAAAATTCAGAAAAATAGCCCCATGCCTTGGCAATGCGTAACAGAACAATTGGCGTCATGCGGCGTTTTTCTTCTATTCTTTTCTATTTTTTCTATTTCTTTTCTATATCAATATCTATAATCTTGGCACGCAAAGCCGTAAGAAGCATACTTCATCCTTTAAAATGCATTACTTTTAATACATAAAGAATTATCTATCAATCCCTGTGAATATTTCATTAGTTATGTTCATGAGATATATGCAGAGGGTTTCGAAAACACAAGTTAAACTTTGCCGCGCATTTCCGCAAGTTTTATTACCTCCGCCAACGAAGTTGGAGAGGTTATGTTTTCACCCCGATCTGTCTGTCTGTCTGTCTGTCTGTCTGTTAGTGTACAGGATTTCTCGAAAAGTTACGAATAGATTTGGACCAAACTCGGTATACCAAGTCTATTTGGTATAAGGAAGAACTGATTTAATTTTGGATGAAATCTATTGACAACTGTTGCCATGGCAACCAATTGATGAAATATTCGGCCGGAGGTATGCGCTCATACTGAGTGATATATATATATATATATATATATATATATATATATATATATATATATATATATATATATATATATATATATATATATATATATATATATATATATATTATATATATATAATATACGTATATTTGATGAAATATTCGGGCGGAGGTATGCGCTCTACTGAGTGCCCCCCCCGCTAGTTTTCTTAAGTAATCGTCCAGATCATTTTCATCATTCCGGATTTAATGCAGTAAAAATATAGCCATTATCGAATATATCAACATTATGTTGTCATTTTTTGCATCCAGTAAGCCGTTTTTAAATAATTCGCAATCAAAATCTGCAATTTCCCCGAGCTTCCAAAACGCTCCTGACGACGAGCAAGCGACGCACCACGGCTCGGTGACGTCACCCAAGGCAGCCCCCCCCCCCCCCCCAGCGGTAATACAGAAGCACGTAAACACATAAATAAATACAGTGCTTGAAGAATTTTGGGTATTTCAGAATTTTTTTTTTTTGCGATATGGCATATACTTTCATCCTTTATGGGTGCAGCAAGAAAGCTGAAAGCTGTGCCTTTCCAGAGAACTTAGCACACGTTTCCGACCGATACGGCCACGAGAAATGTGTGGAAAAGGTTTGAGCGCCGGGGGAAGACAGGTTGAGTGATGCAGATTGTCACACTCCCGTGACGTCATCAGTAAGTTTGGCGCGGCGAATGGAACGGGGGTGATTTTTTTCCACGCGTTTTTTTTTTTATATAAGTCGTATTTTTACGGAGATAAGGCGTGTAAATTAATCATTTTTTGTGGATAAGGTGTTTTGAATGAACATTCAATCTGATTAATTAAGCGACCATTTATGCAAAGAAAAAATGGGTCTGGACGATTACTTTAAGCTAAGATATTGTCACTCATGCAGAGCAGCTACTCTTTGCCAATTCTTACTAGCTCAATTTGCTTCATTAATTTTATTTACTTGAAAGCTGAGACCTTCTTCTAAGTTATCTTGTAAATTTAGATCTACAAGCGAAATATCTGACTTTCTGGAAGGCTTTATGTTATATTGTTAGCGCCTCCGTGTTGTAGTAGCCAGCGCGCCTAGCTACGAATCTACGGGCCCGGGTTCGAATCCGGGTTAGGACAGTCGGCGGAGCCCAACCAGCTGTTCATCCTTCCTTTCGGGGTTGGTCGATAAATGGCTACCTGGGGAAACCTGCGTGGGGAAGGTAACTGTGGCAACCCGAATGACACACTAGCCCTGCGTCCCGGATTAGCGGATTCTCCCCGCCCACAGGCAGAGAAGCTAATGCAACGGAGATCAGCACCGAGGCCACGCGCAGCATAGAGTAGGCTTCCATCTTCTTTATATTATATGCATGAGGGAAAATCCAAAGGGGTAATTTTGTAAGCGCAGCAGAAGTTAACCATTGCACCTATACCAATAGATTAACAAGACAATTATACTGAAGCCCAATACTTTTCACACAACAAAATTAAATACAAGAGTCGTAATAGCTATCATAATGATCATAATTATGCAGGATGAAAATGTTGAAAGTTTCACCTCGTATAGTGCATTTATTATTCTTTATGCGTTTATTATTATTTTTTTATTGAAAAAAATATTTGCATAATCATCATGATGCACACAACATTCAATAAAAAAAAATGAGCATCCTAGGTCAATTAGGGAACATGTAGCCCCTGAAGTGTACCTCCGTCCTGAAACCATTGTGTGCTATTATTTTGCTGGCATTTTCTATTTCGTTCATTATTTTCTTCCTCCATTTATTCACACCATGCTATTTCATCAATAATTGTGCACTCACCTGCGCCCAGCACAACGCCTCTTTGTGAACTTAACCCAGCCAAACCCTTGCCTGGATCGCTTTTACCCCCAGCAGCCAGGCCACGCCATTAAGCGGAGGCTGGCCACTAATATTAAACACAGCCCGCCGACTCCCTGGCGCGGCTCCTGCGAGTAATCACCGACTCAGGGAGGAGGTGTTATCACGGCCACCTAAACTAGGGTGCTGCTCCTCTGTGTGTGACCCTCGGCACCGGCCTGGCGAAGGAGAAAGGGAGGTTTATGGCCCTGTGACTTCGAGGCGTGTGTGGGTGATGCTTCTGCTGCCTCTTAATTCACCCTTGAGGCCCCGAACGTAATTTATATTGTAATTTAGCTACCATTAGACAATTTTAATGAGTATGAACAATATTTCATACATATAACCTGTTTAGTGTCCTTGTCCACTAGCTAATTTGGTATATTCAGTTACTTTTTTTAGTTTTATAGCTCGACAACAGAGGATTCTTTATAGCAAAGGAAAGATCTGGGGATGAAGAGGTTAAGGATATTGCATGAGGTGCTTGTGAGTGTTCAAATGCGAATATCAGGTGATGTTTGGCTCAGGCGAAACAACTTGGTGTGTGTGTGTGTGTGTGTGTGTGTGTGTGTGTGTGTGTGTGTGTGTGTGTGTGTGTGTGTGTGTGTGTGTGTGTGCTTGTGTGTGTGTGTGTGCATGTGCGTGTTTGTGTGTGTGTGTGTGTGTGTGTTTGTGTTTGTGTGTGTGTGCTTATATATATATGTGTGTGAATAGAATAGAATAGAATAGAATTTATTGTGTGTGTATTAATCTAGTTGTATTCATCTAGTTGTATTTTACAGAGCCTGAGCAACGCTCGTATGGCCCCGTCTCCATATCAACATTTTTATCATTCATCCTTAGTGCTTAGTTTTGGCCGAAGCCAGCACCCCGGGAGGGGGGTCACAAACCCCCGGCTAACACCCGGTACCCATTCACTGCTGGGTGGACAGGGGCTCGGGTTTTAAGGAAACAACCCATCTGTTTCCGCTCCGCCCGGGGAACGAACCCGGGGCTTCTCGGTTGTGAACCGAGCGTGCTTCCCCTACACTACGGAGTACTGTGTGTGTGTGTGTGTGTGTGTGTGTGTGTGTGTGTGTGTGTGTGTGGTGTGTTGTGTGTGTGTGTGTGTGTGTGTGTGTGTGTGTGTGTGTGTGTGTGTGTGAGACACGGTGTATTTATTACCCCGATTGTGTACAGGTGATTATAGAGATTAGTGAACCTTTGCGTGGTGACAATAGAGTTGATGGATGGCAAGCGTCCTGCGGGATGACAACAACTAGCGGGTGTGGAGGGCGATGGACTGAAAGGAGACACGATAATACTCCACTCGACCAATGATTTAACCCCTTCACGCCCGGATCTTTCCTTGGCTATATAAAATCATCTGTTGTTAGCCATAAAATTACGAAAAGTCACTTAATATACCAAATTAGTTAGTCGACAAGGATACTAAACAGGTCATAGCTATAAAACATTGCTTATATTCATTAAAAATCGTATAATGGTACCCAAATTACAATGGAAATTACGTTCTGGGTCTCAAGGGGTTAACGTTTTATGATAGCTGCTTACATAACAAAGGTTCTGTGAATAGGTCATTTGATCCTTGACATATGTGTTTATAGATTTTCGTAAACTCTTCTGACGAAATGAACAATCAAACCAAGAATGTGAAACAGTGTCTAAAGCGTGTGGCCTTGACAGGTCTTCATTTGATAGATTTGATACTTTTCAGTACATTGGGTGGTCTTCATCACACGCATGTTTATTCGTCTATCTATGAATATCTCTAGGACATCTTACTCAGTTTCTTGGACAATTGCAATACTATAGTCTAATTTTTTTAACGAGGCAAAAAATCCTGACCCCTTGCTGCTTACTGACTGATATTTGATGCCAGGAGAAGGGAATACTATGCTTTTTCTAAATGTCAGCTGCATTTCATCATAGTTAACCATATTATCAGGTAAACATAGGCATATTTTTAAACACGAGACCTTATGATAGAATGGATTTTTTGCCTTGTTAAAAAAATAGACTATAGTTCAAATTTTCTGAGAATGGAAATCGTAGTGAACCGAAGAAGTTTAGGGAAGTAAGTATTGTAATTTCGATCACAAAGCCCTTTAATATCATGCGCGGGACTGAACCAGAATACAGGCGGGAGCGCGGAAGGGTCGCGGCGGCCTGGAACTCATTGGCACCTTACAACATCTTAACCCCTTCACGCGCAAATCTTTCCTTTGCTATAAAAATTTCTATGTTGTGGAGCCATAAAATTACAAAAAGTAACTGAATATACCAAATGAGTTAGTGGACAAGGATACTAAGCAGGTCATATCTATAAAACTTTGCTCATATTCACTAAAAATTGTCTAATGGTACCTAAATTACAATAGAAATTACGCTCTGGGTCTCAAGGGGTTAAGGGCCATTCAAAAATTACGTAACGCCTTTTTTGGTCATTTTTTTCATCTTGTCACGTCTTGTAACATATGTTCAGACCCCCCTAGAAATTATGTAACACCAGCTAGTAACCCCCCCCCCCCGCCAATAAGCAGGCTTCTTGGTTATTTGGTTATTAAATTGTGGATGGGATACAGACATGCTCTTATTTTTTTTTTTATATACATTCGTGCCTATAGCGCCTGTAGGCAGTGACCTCCAGGCCTGGGATGGTAGGCCCTGGAGGTTCACTTGAGGACTGCGATGGTTGGCCCTCGCCCGTGGTGGTGGTGAAGGCAAGATTTTTAAAGTGGCGCCTGTGATTAGAGGCTCATGCCGCCCCCCTGTGTCCTCCGATGCACTCGCAATCGTAGGTAGAGCTAATGGGTGTGGGTGTTCTTAGGCCACTCGACGGTTGTAGAAAGATCTTAAGTGGATATTCGCCATTATCGGGGATCGAACTCGGGTTACCGAGCACGCCACTCGGAGACACTAACCACTCTGATACCGCCTACCCAAATGTTATGATGTATATTGTAAAAGTCTAAAAGGTGTGCTTGTGAGCCACTGTGATCGATACGCATATGAGTGCCTCTGCTTCACGATGGACACGGCTCGGCAGCATCGACAGCCAGGATTCACAGCAGGATAACATACTATCCTACTTCAATACATCTGGGTTTTTTCAAAAGGATATCGACATTCCGTATATAACAAAAATTTGAGTGTTTCATGTAAAATTATCCACCGATTCATATGGGTGTGAGCCTTGGATAAACGCAGATTTACCGAAACAAATTTTCCGGAAACATTGCCAGAAGTTAAGCAAGTTATATAATAAAAAATCTACAAACTCTTTCGTGAATATATACTTTTTGTAGCATTTGACTCCATAGGTGTTGCTTGTGTTTCTTGTTTCTCGCCGAGACAGGTGGAGTTGCTAGGCATGATTTATTTTCAAGGATTTATGTATTTCCTGTGTGTTTTGTTGCACCATTGGAAAATAGGATGTGCAACTATGTGCACTTGTTTCGATGCGGTCAATAACCTATATATATCTGCCTATCTGTCCATCTATCTATCTATTCATCATCTATCTATCTATCCATCTATTTATCCATCCATTTATCTCTACCTACCGGCGTGAGTGTGTGGGTGGAATGGGGGCGTTATTTTGCATTTTCTGAATTTTTCTTTCTATTTACCGCTTTTTAGGACTGTAGTTTGAGCTGGCCAGTGATAAATGGCTACGTGTCAGTTGGTCCGTAGACTGAAGGGGTAAGCCAGTGATTAACCGGGCGGGTAGATGGGAGGGTAGGTGGGTGGGTAGAAGGGTTCGGTGTTTCCCGCCTTTTATACTTACATAATATTTCCGACGAGCCCGTGATATAAAGCCACACATCAGCTGGTTCGTCTGTCGCGGTTTGCGGCTTAACCTCTTCACGCCCAGATCTTTCCTTTGCTATATAAAAATCATCTGTTCTTAGCCATAAAATTACGAAAACTAACTGAATAAACCAAATTAGTTAGTGGATAAGGATACTAAACAGGTCATATCTATAAATTATTGTTGATATTCACTTAAAATCGTCTAAGGGTACCCAAATTACAATGGAAATTACGTTCTGGGCCTCAAGGCGTTAATTATTCTCCCTGATGGAACGCGGCTCCAGGTGTTTACATTGGGGTGTCAGGCCACTACTTCCCTCCCCGTGTTTGTCGTGATGGTATAGTGTGGTGATAGGACGGGGGTTATGGAAGGGGTGTTAGTGATCACTGCAGCCTCTTCCAAGTTCCTTAACCCCTTGGGACCCAGAACGTAATTTACATTGTAATTTGGGTACCATAAGACGAATTTTACTGAATATAAGCAATATATATAGATATGATCTGTTTAGTATCCTTGTCCACTAACTAATTTGGTATATTCAGTTACTTTTCGTTATTTTATGCCTCGACAACATGCGGTTTTTTATAGCAAAGGAAAGAGCTGGGCGTGAAGGGGTAATACTATTGGAAAGGACTGTCAAGTATTCACAGCCGTCCCTATCATATTCTGGCCCTGCTCTGGTCCTCTTGCAGGCTATGATTATTGTGACCTCATCCACTAACATTAGCAGGACTTAACCCCTTCACGCCCATATATTTCCTTTGCTATAAAAAATCGTATGTTGTTAGCTATAAAATTACGAAAAGTAACTTAATATACTAAATTAGTTAGTCGACAAGGATACTAAACAGGTCATATCTATAAAATATTGCTTATTAGCCAAATTACAATGGAAATTACGTTGTGGGTCTCAAGGACTTAAGGCAGGGTGGATGTACAAGGCCTTGAGATACACATGTAAAATTGTATATAATCTGCACTAACCACCAATCTTCTATTATATTTTCTTTTCTCGACTCGACAGGATTGTTTTTCGGCAACACCCTTCAGGTTCTTCCTCACTCCTCTTTCTCCCTAGTCCCCCTCACTCCTTTACCGCCACCCTTATCACCACATTAACCCTTCCCTTGACATCCCCACAGACGCATCGTGGACGAGATCATGAGGGAGTTAGCAGCAAGCGAGAGCCCTGTGGCCGTGGTGGAAGCGGCTGAGCTTACTGCCCTTATCTCCGCCTGCTACGACCGCTCACTCCACGACAAACGACAGCCTGCTCCTCACGCCGAGAACTTCCCTCACATTATCTATCCAGGCGAGTACCCATCCTGCTACCATGTTGCTCTTCTGTTAAAAAAAGACATGTCTGGCTAAGCGTCCTCTCTTCCACCTCTTGGCTTGTGTAAGTGTACAGGCAAGTGGTTCGTGGGTTAACTAGATTAAAAGTTATAATTCTTCGTTTTAACCCCTTCACGCCCAGATCTTTCCTTTGATATATAAAAAAATAGTCTGTTGTTAGCCATAAAATTACGAAAAATGACGTAATATACCACATTAGCAAGTAGCCAAGGATACTAAACAGGTCATATCTATTAAATATTGCTTATATTCATTAAAATCGTCTAATAGGACCCAAATTACAATGAAAATTACGTTCTGGGCTTCAAAGGGTTAAGACAGGGTGCAGGGTGTGGACGAGAGAGAGAGAGAGAGAGAGAGAGAGAGAGAGAGAGGAGAGAGAGAGAGAGAGAGAGTGACTTGAAGTGGCTCCAGATTGCTTTTAGTGAAGACACGCACCCAAGGAAGATCATTGTTAGGAAGCACGCGTCAGACGAAGAGGAAGGTGAGTGGTTGGCTACTTCTCAACATCCACGAGAACCATCCACCTTTAAGAGAACACTGACCACAAATCCGGCCGCACTTATCCGAGAGAGGGAAGAGACGAGGGGAGAGAGAGGAGAGAAGAGAGAGAGAGAGAGAGAGAGAGAGAGAGAGAGAGAGAGAGGAAGAGAGAGAGAGGAGTGACGTGGTGATGAGTGGTGCTCCAGTGTGTTTGAGTGAGGACGCAAGTGATGATGATGTAGGAGTCAGCTGAGTGAGGACGAAGAGGAGGTGAGTGGTTGGTACTGTCTAACATGCAGAGAGAAAGACAAAAAGACTTTAAGGAGAGAAAGGAGAAAAGACCGAGAGTCAGGAGAGAGAGAAAAGATGACGAGAGAGAGAGAGAGAGAGAGAGAGAGAGAGAGAGAGAGAGAGAGAGAGAGAGAGAGAGAGAGAGATCACAACAAACCACTTTTATTTTCCCTCTCACACTCCCCTCTTGAAGTACGAGTAGTGACTGAAAACTGGTGTAGTACTCTTAAAGAAGTGCTCTTCACCACCCTTCTTACTTTCTTTCCCTTCGTCAGGAACTAAGTGGTGTGGCACTGGGAACGTGGCTGAGGGCTTGGACGACTTGGGTTCCCTGAAGGAGATAGATGCTTGCTGCCGAGACCACGACCTTTGCCCGGACGATCTGGATCCTGGCCAAACGCGGCACAATATTAGCAACGAGTCCCCGTTCACCATGTAAGAAGAGAGAGAGGAGAGAGAGAGAGGAGGAGAGAGAGAGAGAGAAGAGAGAGAGAGAGAGAGAGAGAGAGAGAGAGAGAGAGAGAGAGAGGAGAGAGCGAGAGCAGAGAGAGGAGAGGAGAGAGAGAGAGAGAGAGAGAGAGAGAGAGAGAGAGAGAGAGAGAGAAGATACTTAATCATAAATCATGCAACAGTTTCAGCCTCTCATATATTACAAACTTCATAGCCTGCTTCCCTCATAGATCAACCTCACCCTCTCTCTCTCTCTCTCTCTCCTCTCTCTCTCTCTCTCTCTCTCTCTCTCTCTCTCTCTCTCTCTCTCTCTCTCTCTTCTCTCTCTCTCTCTCTCTCTCCTCTCTCTCTCTCTCTCCCCTTAGTCTTGCATTCATTGTTGATATCACTGCCGTCCTTTTCTCATCTCGGTTTTCTTCCACCAGGAGTCACTGCGACTGTAACGAGAGCTTCAGGCAGTGTCTGAGGGAGGTGGGCACTGGAGAGGCCAAGGAAGTGGGCTCTGCTTACTTCTCAACGGGGCTGTTTCAGTGCTACCGCCTGGCGAAACCTGTGAAAGGATGCAAGCAGTGGGCTGGGTAAGGCCAGGGGCTCGGTCACGTTCCCCGCATGACTGTTTTATAAAGTTTCTTGCCGGTAATCAGGGCTCAGGTGCGACTGGGAGGGTAGCCAGGGAAGGGGACGCGACCTTACATCATTTATCCTTTCCATCTGTATATTAATCCGGTTTCGTGACCACCAGTAATCCAGCCGCATGGAATTATAAAATATACTTGCTCTAATTTTCAATTACTTGGACCATGCACTTGTCTTATAGCTCCACGTTTTCCTGTGTGTATGCTATGGTTTTGTCCACGCGAGTTAGACTCGCGATCGCCAGTTTCACCCTCCCGGTGTGAGCTTGGAGCTCATTATTACCGATCTTTGGGTAATGCTGGGACCTCACACACCACATCCCCCATCCCCTTGCTCAAGGGTGACAGTAACCACCCGAATTTCTCGATTGAAAAATTCCTGGGAATGAGCGGGGCCGGGGATCGAACGCCGGACCACAGAATAGTGCCGACGCCTTAAATACTGTAGTACCGGACGCTGTGTGTGTGTGTATGTGATGTGTGTGTGATGGTGTGTTGTGTAGTTGTGTGTGTGTGGTGTGTGTGTGTTCATCTAGTTGTATTATCTAGTTGTATTTTTAGGCCAGCATGCTCGTGTGCCCGTCTCCATATCAACATTTTTATCATTCATCCTTAGTGCTTTGTGTTGGCGAAGCCAGGCACCCCGGAGAGCAGTCACAAACCCCGGGCAACACCCGTACCCATTCAATCTGGGTGGACAGGGGCTCGGGTTTAGGAAACAACCCATCTGTTTCCCCCGCCCGAATCGAACCCGGACTCTGGTTGTGAACCGAGCGTGCTTCCCCTACAGCACGGAGTACCCGTGTGTGTGTGTGTGTGTGTGTGTGTGTGTGTGTGTGAACTGGAAAAGGTATATTTGTATGGCTGTCCTTTCTGAAGTAGCTCTGTGTAATCTCTATTTTATCCATGACATGATTAACTCGTATTGTCTATTGATATTTACTTATACGATATATGTTCTTGTTATTCGTTGTGAAGGAGATAATCGAATATTGCCTTAGGTAACTGACTGTCATTAATATTTACCACCTCCCACAGCCTCCTGACGCAAGCTTGTCAAGAGTACGAGTTTGAGGAGACCCGAGAGCCTCGCTGGCAGGTGTTCGACATGAAGACTTTCGATTAGATGAAAAGAAAAAGCGAAGCTGCCTCCAGAAGAAACAAAGGGAAGAACTGTAAATTAGAAGTGTCGAGAGAAAGAAAGAATAGTGAGAAATTAGAAGTGTCGAGGGAAAGAAAGAATAGTGAGAAATTAGAAGAAAAAAATGCGACCGTATAAGGGAATAAACATCGGTAAAAAAGAGGAAATATTTCTAAATATTCTCTATATAGTTATGTAACATGTGTAACAGATAAGACTACATCAGGTAATGAAATGGAACAGGAAGCGAGACAGCAACGCAGGTGATGGTTAACAGGTAATTGAATACTTCATCAGCAGACATACAGACGGATGAGGTGGTTGTGGATGTGACGTCATGCAAGTTAGTGTTTCAAGGTTCGGTGTTTGAAAAGCAGCCATTGATGATGAGATTAGAGACAAAGATGAGATTGATAGTAGGGAGAGAAGAGACAGTCACCTCCAAGAAGTCACCACCCTAGACTTAACCCCTTGAGGCACAGAACGTAATTTTCATTGTATAATATAACCACCATTCGATGATTTTGATGAACATAAGTAATATTATATAGGTATGACCTGTTTAATATCCTTGTCCATTAGCTCATTTGATTTATTTATGTTACTTTTTCGTAGTTTTATGGCTAATAACAGACGATTTCATATAGGAAAGGAAATATCTGGGCGTGAAGGGGTTAAATAGATGCTATGACAACTGACGTAGACGCGACGAAATATTTGTATTTGTCCTCGCGAAATTAGCACTGCTATAGATACTCCGGTACTTGCATCTTGAATAATTCCAATAGGCGTTTGTGGCACCAAAGTATTTTCATATCTTAATATTCAACAAGCACACTGTTTGCTCCAGTAGAGTTAATGTATTTACTAAGCAGTATTATTTTCTGCACATGTCGACAAGCGTGTATTCTCGAGCATAGATTAAAGTAGTGTGTAGTTTAGGTGGCTGGTGGCTCTATAGGGAATAAGGAATAGTGTTTTCCATTTCAAACATCACTGAATGAATCTGCCCAGTTTCCTCATATAGGAGTGTGTGTATGTTCAGGTTACATGTCAAATGGTACTGAAGCGATTGTTAATGAAATCTTTTGATCCACAAGACATTTTCGTCCCAAGTCATATAAGACACAAGACAATTGGGTATCAGGTCATACCGTAACGAAGTCATCTTGTCCCTTGTCCTGTTCATACCGCCAACTCCAGCACTTGGTAATGTTAAAGCTTAAGCCTGGTAAACCCACGAATGAGGAGAAACTTCTGTCACTGTGAATCCTCAACGCCCTAATGATGTGCCAAAGTCCATACGGTGACAGGAACAAGTGCCATCCTGAACCAGTCTATCATTAGCTTTAAACACTTGAAATAACGATACTACATGCCAAAAGTACTCACTTTAAGACGAGACACCACCCACACACCACACACCACACCACACACACACAAAAGAAAAAATTTCAAACAGATAGAATGCCAAAAATCATCGGAGGACAGACAGTTTTCCTCGCGTGCTGAGTGAGCGCTGAGCGTTGCGGTACTCAAGCATTTGTGTCTGAGTTGTAGTCATCACAAGAACTCCTTCTGGGCGTTGTTCATCTCCTCATCCCTCCCCTCTCATCCCTCATCTCATCCTCCATCTCACCTCTCACAAATATACTCTTTCTCTATTTTTTCTACTGCCATACTCTCCATCTTTTGTGTTTCTACTCTCTCTCATCTCTTCCTCGTCTGCTGCGTCAGCTCGTGTCTTGCTCGTACTCAGCTCTCTTCTGGTTCTCTCTCATCATCTCTCTCTCTGCTGCGTCTTGCTTCATCTCTCTCTCTCTCTCTCTTCTCTCTCTCTCTCTCTCTCTCCCTCTTCTCCTCTCTCTCTCTCTCTCTCTCTCTCTCTCTCTCTCTCTCTCATACATTTCATGATGAACGTCACTTCAGTAAACTTCAGCCTGGTATTACTTTAACAATATAATGAATGATTGAATTTTGTTTGATTAACCTAGCTCCTCTCTCTAGTCTCTCTCTCTCTCTCTCTCTCTCTCTCTCTTCTCATCTCTCTCTCTCTCTCTCTCTTCTCTCTCTCTCTCTCTCTCTCTCTCTCTCTCTCTCTCTCCTCTCTCTTTTATTAATAGACGGATTTAGGAGTAGTAAGACTCATAAATATTCAAATGAAGAGCTTCCGTAAAAAGCATATTAAAATAAGTAACTTGATATATAGATAAAATATATATATATATATATATATATAATATATATAATAAGATATAATAGATATACTCAATCAGTATACTAATAATAATATGATTTTAAGCACTGCAGAAAGGAAAATAAAACTGATATTTCATCATGCAAGCCGTTACGAAATGTGAACAAATAACACTGGCAGAAAAGGGAAGATATAAACTGATATTTCATCATGCAAGCCGTTACGAAATGGTGAACAAATAAATAAATGAAATACGAAAATAAAATAGATAGATTGTAGTCGTATCATTATTCGATAGTATGATGTTGCTAACGGGGAACTTCAGGAAAAACTCCCTGTCTCTTAATTATGGCCCCCAAGAAGTACTGCATGACTTTGTATTGAAATTAAAGACCAAGCTAGAAGAAAAAGATGGCAAAACACGCACGACCGTGTCATCTGTAGCCACTACTTAGCCTAATGTAGCCGGTAGGGATACAGATTTATCTTATGCGACCGTTGCAGGCAGCCACACCTAGTCCTATTCAAAGACGTATCTAGACGTCCCATTATTGTCAACACGAAGGGCACACTGTGAACCAGTGCTATCTAAAAATCAAAGATAAGCGCCACCGGAGGAAACTTGAAGCCGCCTCAGGGCAACTACCTACTTGAAGGGACTCAGACAGAGGCAGGACCTCTACTGGTACACATTCTCGCGCACATTTAGAGAAGACATCTTACCGTAAACCCGCAAAACTGGGAAATACTGGTTCCAGTAACACTGCTTTTCCCAGCGGAGCGGCCCGAGATCCTTCCTACTGTGTTATCCATGAGTGCCACGGGCATTCTACGGAAGACTGCCATGCCGTTTCTAATTTGAAGGCTCAAGTAAAACAGAGTCGCGGAGGCACACAGTCGGGGGAAGCCGCACGCCCCGTAAAATCCAAACCCAACTGGCAAAAGGAAATGGTATAATCATTATTTATGATTGATAATACTGCAGCTAGGTTGGATGACAGTGATATTCTCTCATCTTTAGTGGCCGTTTGCAGTCAAGGCAATATTATGGCTCTACCAACCAGATTAAGATCCGTGAAGGCAGCGTGCGCGGTAGACACAGGCGCAGCTGTTAATGTGCTGTCCGAAAAGGCTTACCTTGCACTAAAGCGCGCGTCACGTGGCAGCCGATGACCTCTTAGACCTAACGATCTCAATCTAATGGGAGTTACTAGCGACCCTTTTAATATATTAAGAGTTGTTCGCCTACCTGTTAGGTTGGGAAAAGGTACGCCTACTATTCGTTTGGACTTTTATGTGGCTTCTAATTTTACGTTGCCCTCGGACGGATTACTCAGTTTAGCGTCTATGAAAGCCATCCGAATAATAATACATCCCGATACAAGTACGTACCATAATGTTCTTAGGGAAGAATTTCAGAGCGATTGACCAACCCATATGTTTGGCTTCCCGAGGTGAGGTAGTTCCATGTAATTCACCGTCCGTACCTAGTGTTCAGGTTTCTACTAAGACGGCGTCACGACGCATCCGATTGAGCTAAGACTGCTTCACGACCGACCTACGACACTCCCGACTGTGACACAACTTTTGACAAGTCGTGAGGCGGCCACGATTTTTTTCGGTTTTATTCCACGTGGAATAAAATATTAGAGTGTACCTGGAAGACAAGACGTGAGGGCTAACATCCTAGCAGCCTATCGCCCTAACGTCACTTAGGAAACCGTAATTTTCACTTACTTTAAACGCTTAGCTTGTACGCAGTGTTGCACCAGCGCTGTCCCTCTTCCCGTGATGTGCTGTATCGGGGTACTTACCTGGAAAGCAGAAAGAAAAACCTGTTAGAGATATCAATAAGGTAACTGTAGTTGGTTAATATTATCAACAAGTAATGTAGTTATAGAAAGCAATCATTAAAGTCCGGGTATATAAGAAGCCGGTTACATTATCATACATTCTAGCCGTTAATACGTAACAATTCAGACGAATACTGAGAAATATAACATTATATTGCAAAACAGTAATCATAACTTACCAATACGATGAGAAGGAGGCGCTGGTTAATGTCGTTGAGTCATTTTTCTACACTACGCCCCACTAAATGATCGACACAAATCACTTTAAGGCCCAGTTGCCAAGAAGGGTTTTTATCGTGCTCCCTATAGGGTCCCGGAGTGGGAAAAGCCCGACACCTCTGTTCAAGAACAGCGCTATTTCATCCCCATCGTGGGCCCCATCGGGCAAAAATTGTCGGGCGGTAACCCCCTACCGACGAAATGATCGATGAGCATCATATATTATTAAATACTTCCATTGAACATCAATAATCAACATATTCAATATGTGACACATTTCTGATGAAGAATCAACGCGGTTACGAAGCCAAAAAGGCAGCTAATTCATACTTTTCAATTGTTTCTTGGTAGTCCCGTTGAAAGAACTCAAGTCAAGACAGTCAACAACTCAACATACCCATCGGTGTTCTCCCGCTGTTTTGACCGGAGGGCTTATTTAACATTTTCACCCATCAATCTTGGACACACAGACAGCCGTCGGAAATTAAAAATAACACAAGGGGGGTCTGGCTGGGGGGACGAAACTCCCCTAGCGAGGTTAGGTTACGAAAACAATTGCCCAGGTTAGGTTAGTCAACTAGCAGGGGGGTCTGGGGGGGGGGGGGGCGAAACCCCCCTAGCGAGGTTATGTTAAGAAAACAATGCCCAAGCTAGGTTACTTAACTTAATTAGCAGGGGGGTCTGGGGGGCAACGAAACCCCCCTTGCGAGTTTTGTTAAGAAAACAATGCCCAGGCGATCAGTGCGTTAACTAAGAGGGTCTGGGGGGGGCAAAACCCCCCTAGCGAGGTTAGGTTACGAAAACAATGCCCAAGTTTAGTTATTTAACTAGCAGGGGGGTCTGGAGGGGCGCAGCCCACCCCCCGTTGTGACAGGAGGGTATTGGTCAATAGGGAGTATTGGTTAAAACTGCATATTTACATCAAAATTTAAAAAACTTGGTGAGACACATGCGATATTTACCTTATAAGAAGTCATTTCTCTAAGTTTGGAAGTCCGGAACCATCTTTGGCGCCAAATTGCAATGCACTATCGTGTACTGGGTGGAAAATGACCACTTCTTGCAACTGGGCCTAAAGGCCATGTCACACGGACACTTTTACCGGCATCTTTTGGTAGCAAAAGCGTATCAGGCATCATTTGACGCCCCTGATACCGGCATCTTTTGGTAGCAAACGCGGAGTCGCGCATGTTCGTTCTTTTGCCACCAGTACCGGCATCCTTGTTTACATTTTGGAGCCTGTGGTGCCAGATGCAGGGTAATTTCCCTGTTTGAGGAAGGTTTGGCTTCAAAACGGGGAAAATAAAGTAAAAAAAGATGAAAAAATACCATTTTGTTTTTTTTACGTATGATTTAGATATATAGTTAAGTTTTGAGTTGTTGATGAAAAGTTATGACGGAAAATGTTGATAAAAACTGAAATTTAATAGGCATTTAATAGGCTGCGCGTGTGTTTACTATAGAACCGGGAATAATTTGATGTGTGTTATTTTTACTTGATTTAGGAATTCAAGCAAGGTTTATTTATGGTTATCTCAAGGGAAATGTGAAGAGGGAAGGACATTTTATAGATGCCAGTAGAAGCAGTATAGCTAAGATAGAAGAATAAGGTCTTAGCTACTCTGGTAGGAAGATGCTCGTAGCCGAAACGCCGTGTGACAAGTCGCGCACCTTTTGCCACCAGTACGGGCATCTTTTGGTAGCAAGATACCAAAAGATGCCGGAAAATATTGCTTGTGTGACATGGTTTTAAAGGCCGTGTCACACGGACGCTTTTTCCGGCATCTTTTGGTATTTTGCTACCAAAAGATGCCCGTAGTGGTGACAAAAAAATGCGCGTTCGTCGCATGGCGTTTCGGCTACGAGCATCTTCTTGCATGATTCATAATTTTTGAATTGAAGAATACGATTGAATTTAATACAATTGAAGTCTTCTTGCACTATCCATAATGTTAGTTTTGGTTGTGGGTCACGGAAGATGCCAGTAGAAGATGCTCGTAGCCGAAACGCGTGTGACGAAAGCGCATTTTTTTGCCACCACTACGGGCATTTTTTGGTAGCAAAATACCAAAAGATGCCGGAAAAAAGTGTCCGTGTGACACGGCCTTAAGACTCAGACCGCCTCCGCTGATGACGCTGGAGTGATTTGCGTCGCTGAGAGAGAGAGAGAGAGAGAGAGAGAGAGAGAGAGAGAGAGAGAGAGAGAGAGAGAGAGAGAGAGAGAGATATGATTAGAGAGAAAGAGAGAGAAGATTTAATTATCGTTTATATGTTTGTCTCTTATACGATGTCAGTTCGTTAAATCTGGCGCTCTTAATTAACTCTAGTTGCTCCAACTGGTACTGATAAATCGGAGTAAATGACTGTTTCCATATGTTATTTTGAAACTAATGAACACTAGAAATATCAACGAATCTCTCTCTTCTCTCTCTCTCTCTCTCTCTCTCTCTCTCTCTCTCTCTCTCTCTCTCTCTCTCTCTCTCTCTCTCTCTCTCTCTCTCTCTCTCTCTCGACGTAGAAGATGGATAAACATAGACAGATGAGCATAGGTAATAAAAATAAATATGAAGAGGTTTGTACCTTTTGAAAGATATGCATGAAAATAGTAGTACGTAGTTACTCAAAAGCATAAAATATCCACGTCAAAAAGGATTTCGCGCTGACAAGACTTCGCGCAACACCGTCACCACCACCCTAACCGCTCGCCCGTCAGCCTCATCCTCACCTGTCTCAAGCAGTCACCACCACCTTCCCCGTCCCTGCATACACACACATATTATACACACCCGCACACTGTTACTGTACACATCTGTTACATGTATCTGTTACACGTATTTACTGTTACATGTTACTGTTACTTTCTGTTACTGTCGCGCACACACAAACCCGCACGCCAGAACACACGCCAGCACATACAGGGTGCGTACGGTAATTGTTTCGTTTTTTAGGCTCTCACACAAAAAGTCATAATTCAGTAGAAAATGCATTTATTTCAAAAAAGAAAACTGACTGGTTCAGTACTCTTCTGGTGTCCCTTTACTCGATGAATCAGCCCTTGGCGTCAATGACGTCCTCGATACGACCTCGAAATCTGGCGCAGGCCTTCTCCACGACCTCCTTGGAGAGATTGGTAAAGACGACCTTGATCCGACTGATCAGATCAGCCTTACTCTTGCATGGGGTGCGGTTAGTATCCCGTTCAACTGCGCCCCACACAAAATAGTCCATAGGGTTGAGGTCAGGTGAGTTAGGGGGCCACACATCAGGGGCAGCGAAGTCGTAGAAATTGTCGGAGAGCCATTTCTGAGATTTCCTAGAGGTGTGACATGGTGCTGAGTCCTGTTGCCACACGTAGGGTCTACCAGCAGCTACTTCCTCAATCCACGGCTTCACATGGGTCTGCAGGACGTCGATGTACACTTCGGTGTTCACCCTGAGCCCCTGGGGAAAGAAAAACGGGGGCATGACTTGGCCCTTGCTGCAGACTACCCCAAACACCATGACAGTTGCAGGAAACATGGTTTGCATGACCCTTGGCACATCCTTGGGACAGACAGCCAACCACATGTTGTTCTGAGAGTTGTGGGTCTGGTCCTGGCAGAAGTTCTTTTCGTCTGAAAAGAACCAGAGCATATCCTTCTCCAGAGGGTGCTTCAGTTTGTTGAGCATCTTCTTGCTCTCTTTGAAGCGGTTCTCCTGCATCTTTGCGGAGAGGAGTTGACCCTTACGCATCTTGTATGACTTGTATCTGATATCCTCTTGCACACACTTCCTTACGGTGCCCTCAGACACGTGCAGCTCTCTGGCAATGGACCTCATGGACTGGCTGGGGTCTTCGTCAACCATGGCTTGCAATTTGGTGACGAATTCGGCGTCCCTGATGGTGTCCGATCGTCGAGAATGATGTTTCCTCTCGGCAACACCTTCATAATCGTAGTCAGACGAAATCGACTCCCTCCTGACGGTCCTGACGAACTGTTCAGTCACTTTTAGCAGTTCTGAGATCTTGCTGCTACTGTGTCCGGCAGAGATCAACATAAGCACCGCGTGCCTTTTCCATAGATGAGGAAATGTAAAGCTCTCCATGGATGCAAGGTGTTGCTGGGACAAAGTCTCGATGTATACTGATCAGTTGTTTTTGTTTTGAGTGGTGTGGTCACCGGCGTCTTTCCACACGGTGTCCCTGAAAGTACGAAATAATTACCCTACGCACCCTGTACACACCGTAAGAAAACTCCGCAACACTGAGTTGAGTGACGATGAGTTGCGATTGAGTACATCTTCCGCGGACATTTGGCATCTCTTGTCACGTCACGGGGTGTTCGAGTCATGCCTCATTCCTTCCTCGTCCTTTACTCCACTCTTACCTACAAACATTAAAAGCAGCACCGACGCGTTACTACATTCCCCAGCCTTGCGTTATGATACTGTAGAACTTCCTCGAATACTTAAACTATGATTGTGATGACTGTTGAAAGTGTTTGTCTTAGTTCTGGTGAAGTGGAGTGAATGAACCTGTACCGATACTCTGCTTCTCTCTTCTCTCTCTCTCTCTCTCTCCTCTCTCTTCTCCTCTCTCTCTCTCTCTCCTCTCTCTTTCTATATATATATATTATATATATATATATATATATATATATATATATATATATATATATATATATATATTCAGTACATATATATATATTATATAATATATATATATATATATATATATATATATATATATATATATATATATATATATATATATATATATATATATATATATATATATATATATATACAGTATATATATATTAGGGTGGTCCAATTTTTTTTTTATAACATTACATGTTCTCACCCCCTAAAATTGTTCCACTACTATTAAAAACACTGCTGTTGAAATATAAATGAAATTGAATAATATTTAGTGGTAGCTCAATAGCATCACAGTTTCAGTCACATGACGTATATTATTAGTATAGTCATCCTTGAAACTTCTACTGAAACCATAGAAAACGTTTTTTGTTTTGTTTTGTTTGTGTCTATCGTGCCTCCAACAGGGGAGACCACAGGCTAGCTTGAGCCCGTCAGAGAGATGCCTTGATCTGCAGGTGGTGACAGGATATATGACAACCTCCAATTCTAACAGCAGTTCTGAATCAACAGATGAGTTTGAATGGAATAAGTATGGGCAAGCGTCTGCAGGAACTCCACCTTGTAAAAAAGCATTCAACGGTCAGAATGACCATTGTGACACCATCTTTAAGTTCTGCTTTGGACAGAACGAAAATGACTGACAGGAAGGCTATGATGGTTGTCACTGCAACTGCCCAGAGTCTTGGGCATGATGTGGAGTAGCTAGCATTGAGTAGGTCCTCAATTCGGCGTCTCAGACAAAAGCATCAAACTAATAAGACACAAGATTTGAAGGCTGAATTGAAGGCTGATGTGCCACTAATGTGAATGATGTAATGATGGTAATGATGGGCCACTAGCAGTCCACTGGGATGGGAAATTGATCCCCGACCTGACTGATAAGCAATTAGTTGACCGCCTTCCAATTCTTGTGTTTGGAGATGGAGTATCTCAACTTCTGACTGTTGAAAAATTAACATCAGGAACTGGTCAAGCACAAGCAGATGCTGTGATAAATGCCTTGAAGGAATGGGACATTGAGGACTCTGTTCGAGCTTTGAGTTTTGACTCAACAAGTTCCAACACAGGCAGGTTAGGAGGAGCGTGTGTGTTAATTGAGCAAGAACTTGGCACCAATCTTCTGTTTCTTGCTTGTCGCCACCACATTCTTGATATTATGATTGGTGCTGTGTTCATGGCATGCATGGGACCCTCTTCTGGACCAGACGTTTTACTCTTCAAGCGATTCCAGGGTCATTGGAAAGGTATGAATTTGGAAAACTTTGGGGATGCATCCACAGATGAATTTGTCCACGAAGCCATTTCTGACATGAAGGATGATGCCCTGGATTTCATTTAGAACCTACTTGCTGAAACCCAACCAAGAGATGATTACCGTGAATTGTTGGAATTGTCTATGATTGTTTTGGGTAAAGTTCCTGCAAGAGGAATTCAGTTCAAGGCCCCAGGACTCATCCACCATGCACGCTGGATGTCGAAAGTAATTTACAGTTTGAAAGTTTGGCTATTCAGAGGTCAGTTCAAGCTCACCAGCAGAGAACAGAAAGGTCTGCGGGAGATGGTCGTCTTCACCATTCGGCTTTACTTAAAAGCTTGGATGACAGCTCCTCTTGCAGCCTCTGCCCGAAACGATGATCTACTTCTCTTGAAGTCTCTGGTGGGGTATGAAGAGAGAAACCAAGCTATTTCAAAGGCAGCAACCACAAAACTAGCCGGTCATCTGTGGTATCTATCAGAGGAGTTGATTGGATTAGCTTTTTTGACAATAATGTACCTGCAGCAGTGAAACGACGAATGGAAATGGAGGGCCATGAAGATCCTCCAAAGCGCATCCAAGTTGACCTGCAAAAAATTCAGGCATGTGGGTTGGAAGACTTTGTCACACAGAGAAGCCGAGTGCTTTTTGAAAGGATTAATCTTCCTGACAGTTTCCTGAAAGCAGATCCAGAGACATAGGAACAACGAGATGATTACATAGCAGCTCGCCAGACTGTGCAGGCCATGAAAGTGGTGAACGACCATGCTGAACGTGGAGTGGCCCTAATTCAGGAATTCAGTGGACTACTTACTCATGTGAGTCAACTACAGTTCCTACGGGCGGGTTGTGTCGGAACACGAGAAATCCTTCCCTGACAGCAATAAGAAGACCCGTCACTGTAAATGCCTGAATTGTCAATGGTTAACTGAGTGGGTTTTGAACTGTTTGTAGATTTATGTATATGACTTACCAATAAACCGTATATACATATATGCAAGTTAGCTGAGCTAGCCCCTAAAATTTAAAAATGCATCAAACTCCACAAGGAGAAGTGATTATTGTAGTCCATTGGAATAATTTTCGAGGGTGAGAACCAAACCTGAGCTCAATATGGTTATTATAGAGCTCAGTGTGAAGAAACCCAAATTGACGGGAAAAAATATTTACCCCCCTTTTTGACAACCTAAAATCATAGATGTATATGTATTATAATATTATGATAATACATATTATATGATATTATAGATATGTGATATAATAATATATATAAATATTTACATATATTGACATATATATATATATATATATATATATATATATATAAATACCCCCTAATAAAAAATATTTACCCCCTTTTTGGACCACCCTAATATATATATTATATATATATATATATATATATATATATATATATATATATATATATATATACACTGTATATATATACCGCAAATGTTGCAGAGGTTTAAATGGAAAAATTTAGATAGTTTTGAAGTAGTAAATTGGGCTTAAATTTTCGTATTTTTTGTCTTGTGTGTAGGCAAATCACATACGCTTTTAAGTAAAAAAAAAAACTTCTGGGGGAGCTATATATATAATGAGTTTCTTGGGGCGGGGGTTATTATCCCCCATAGCCCCCTCGTGGCTACGGGCCTGTTCATTCTCAACTTGTTTCATGTGGTAGATTGTTATATTATTGTTTCCTATCTCCAGTTCGCATTATTTCCGTAGTAACCACACCCTGATCATCATGTGGTATTTAAAGATCACCAATGAACAATAAGCTTGAATTTTTGACATCATAAACTAATTTTGAAAATCACTATAGAAAGTTTTACCACCTAACTATCTTTGGGGAGTTGATTAGTTACGTAACAAATGACTAGTCTACTCTTAACTGGATCCTTAACTTTAATGGCGTTTTAAGTATAATGCTGTAAATTCCCCATGGATCATCTATAACTATTTATTTCTATTTTGAGGGCTGGTAAATTTACTATTAAGTGTGTTTTATGTTTTATGCTTTTTCTTCCTGGTGGTTGACAATAGATAAGACAAATTTAACATCGATATGACCAAGAATAGATAGAGGGATAACTATTACCACCGATGTCACCACTCGGCTCACCAACAACGAGGTTCGCGCAGCCACCGCCCCATCTATAGTCTACTGCTTAGGTATGTACTGTGAGTGACATAACAATGGTGAGTTACTTGGTAGTGGCTAGTGGGTAAACATAATTTTGGGCCTGTAAGGAATAAAGTGATCTCAATTCAAGTAAAGAGTAAAATATAGAAAAAAGTAACTAATAAAGAGTAAAATATAGTAAAGAGTAACTAATAAAGAGTAAAATATAGTAAAGAGTAACTAATAAAGAGTAAAATCTAGAAAAGAGTAACTAATAAAGAGTAAAATATAGTAAAGAGTAACTAATAAAGAGTAAAATATAGTAAAGAGTAACTAATAAAGAGTAAAATATAGAAAAGAGTAGCTAATAAAGAGTAAAATATAGAAAAGAGTAACTAATAAAGAGTAAAATATAGAAAAGAGTAGCTAATAAAGAGTAAAATATAGAAAAGAGTAGCTAATAAAGAGTAAAATATAGAAAAGAGTAACTAATAAAGAGTAAAATATAGAAAAGAGTAGCTAATAAAGAGTAAAATATAGAAAAGAGTAGCTAATAAAGAGTAAAATATAGAAAAGAGTAACTAATAAGGAGTAACATATAGAAAAGAGTAACTAATAAAGAGTAAAATATAGAAAAGAGTAACTAATAAAGAGTAAAATATAGTAAAGAGTAGCTAATAAAGAGTAAAATATAGTAAAGAGTAACTAATAGAGTAAAATATAGTAAAGAGTAACTAATAAAGAGTAAAATATAGAAAAGAGTAACTAATAAAGAGTAAAATATAGAAAAGAGTAACTAATAAAGAGTAAAATATAGTAAAGAGTAACTAATAAAGAGTAAAATATAGAAAAGAGTAACTAATAAAGAGTAAAATATAGTAAAGAGTAACTAATAAAGAGTAAAATATAGTAAAGAGTAACTAATAAAGAGTAAAATATAGTAAAGAGTAGCTAATAAAGAGTAAAATATAGAAAAGAGTAACTAATAAAGAGTAACTAATAAAGAGTAAAATATAGTAAAGAGTAGCTAATAAAGAGTAAAATATAGTAAAGAGTAGCTAATAAAGAGTAAAATATAGTAAAGAGTAATTAATAAAGAGTAAAATATAGAAAAGAGTAACTAATAAAGAGGCAATTAGTTAGTAGGTAGGTAGTGGGTAAACATAATTTTGGGCCTGTAAGGAATAAAGTGATCTCAATTCAAGTAAAGAGTAAAATATAGAAAAGAGTAACTAATAAAGAGTAAAATATAGTAAAGAGTAACTAAAAAAACAGGCAATTAGTTAGCAAAGTTGTAGAGTGTCTTTGGTTAGGGTAAGGAGCCATTCAAATTTGGCGCGTGTGGCTACAGCGACGAGCCTGAGCGAGGACCCGCGAGGACCGGCGACTCGGCGAGACCCTCTCCTACCACACTGTGTTTTGGGACTCCCGCCTGAATACCACTGCAGACTTCAGGTTCGTGAGTGTATCTACCATACCATGAGTACCTGGGGCGTGTACACAGGGAGTAGTAAGACCCGCAGAAGGAGGAATGAGTAGTTATGATGGGAAAACAGAGGCGGGCGGGAACCTAAAGTGGTGGGACTGACATGGACACCTTTTCCTTTTAAATATTTGTTTTTATTTGTTTTTCCCTGTGTATTGGCTTCGTTTTTCTGAGCATCAGTGGCTTGTCTTAAGTTCAAATATGTTTGTGTGTGTGTGTGAAGGCAGAATGAATCCAGGCTATTTATTGGATCAGGTTATGGCTGTGATGGGAGGTAATGGAGGAGGGAGGTAGTAGGGGGTGCAGTCAGTTTGTACACTAGTTGTTTCGTACATCAGTAGATTCGTACACCAAAAAGTTGGGTATTATTCTAGTGTTTGCCCATACTCCCCTCTCCCACAAAACAAGCTTGGGGACCTGGGGGAATGCGGGATATTTGGCTGGGGTACAAAATATGCGTCGCAACCACAGTTTTTGAGTTAGGGGTGTTGAAAAAAATCCCTAGATCTAGGGAACATTAATTGGATTTCTTCTGTGTCCAGAGACGTGGAACCTGACGATCCTCACAGAATGATGACCGAAGTGTCGAGAACCCCCCCCCACCCCCCCCAACCCCCGCTAGGAGGTTAGGTTAGGGTAGGTTATATTTGGTTTGGTTAGATTTGGTTAGGTTAGGTTAGCGTAGGATAGATTTGGTTAGGTTAGGTTATAGGTGGGTCAAACCCCCCCACTAGGTTAGGTTAAATTTTGCTAGGCTAGGTTAATTTTGGATAGGCAAATTTCTCTAGATATAGGAAATCCCCCCCCCCCCCCTCTACACAACTCTTAAATTACGTGTTTCCGACGCATAATTTGTTCCCCACCCGAAAACACCGCATTCCCACAGGTCCCCAAATTTGTTTGGGGGAAGTGGGAGAGTATGGGCAAACACTAGAAATTTACCAAAAGTTGTTTCGTAGTCTTTATGAAACCATAGTCGTTTCGTACACTCAGCTCTGAGTTAAACTTAATTACTAGTTACGAATCGACACCAGGTATGTACGAAAAAACTCAAAATCAGTGTACGAAACAACTAACAAAACCTGGGTACGAAACAACTTGTGTGTGAAACTATTACGAAAGTTATTATTACAGTTTAGGTCATCCTCGAGCCTGACAATTCTAACCTGTTTCATAGTGTAGATCTCCTCATTGAGTCTTATTGAACCTCATTTCCCATGGCGCAATTGAATAATATGGGGTTGTGCAGTTTAATGTATTACAAGGCACGTAGTTATAATGGTATCAGGTCATTTCGCCCACACCAAAAGGTCGTTTCGCCAAAAGTCAGTTCGCCCACATTAGATAACTCCTTTACTGTGCAACGCCAAGTTAGAGTTGGCGTCAAATGTAGGTTGGGGGTTGTAGTGAGTTCACTAAGTGGCTCGAGGGGTTAGTTGGGTTCATGGGATAATTATTATGTCTATCTTTTTCTTCTTTTATTACAAAAGATAGAACTCCAAAATTAACAGTCAGAATTATCAAATAAGTTCTCGGTCACACTCTGTCGTTTCTAAGTACAGTCACTTCTCTCTCTGAATGCTTAGCGCTTGCCCAAAGATTTGTCGTCTGTATTTTACTGTTTTCATACATTTTATTCTTTGTTTCTCTTGGGTTTTAATAAAGTTTTTACTACTTACATGATTTGTGCATTGTTGAATAATACTTGTGGGCGAACCAACTTTAGTGTGGGTGAACTGACTCTTGAGTGTGGGCGAACAAACTCTACATTTGGGCGAAATGACCGTAAACCAGTTATAATGGTAAACCGTTATAACCGTCTCTAACTTGTAGATCTACGGGCAGTATTTTTAACCCCAACAACACCCGTCGATAATAAAAAATAACGCAGGGGTTTCTGGTTGTCGACCCCCCCCTCCCCCCTCCCCAGCGAGGTTAGGTTACGTAATAAATGCCCAGGCTAGGTTAGTAAACTTGCGGGGGGATCTTGGTACAGCCGAAATGGGTAGTTTTACCGAAAATAATAGAAAAATATAAGCTGTAAGACCTGTGGAGCCCGCTGTAGCTATCTGACTAGCTTCCCCTAGTGGGGCTGTGCCCACCCCCAGATCCTCCGCTAGTTAACTAACCTAGCCTGGCCATTAATTACGTGACCTAACCTCGTTGGGGGGGGGAGGGAGATAGAAAAAGACCAGTTAACCTTGAATACCTTATGCCTGAGAGAAAATTGTTCATAGCCATCCATGAAGAAAGAGGCATCGTGCACTTGAGACAAAATTCTTTTAATACATGTTTTGATGCCTTGCTTTGTTATGTTCATGTGTTATTTATTGCATTGTTAGCATTTTTTTCAATTAGCATTGCACCTATTGATAAAAGATTTATTTATTGAAGTTCATTCTAAAATTTGTGGGAAAAGCTATAAAGTTCTACTTTTGTAGCCATACATTTATCTGCTAGCTATAAACATTTTTCATAATCATCAGTCTGTATTCTGGGACTGAGAGTGCTGTGAAGTGTAGGGCAGGTGTATCCAGCTTCTTTCCTGTAAATACAGGAGTGAGGCAAGGGTGCGTCCTTGCCCCATCACTTTTCAACGCTTGTATGGACTGGGTATTGGACAAGGTTGTAGATCAAAGTGATTGTGGAGCATCCGTCGGCAACACCAAGATCACTGATCTTGTTTTTGCCGATGATGCAGTAATCTTTGCTGAGTCGCTGGAGGTCCTGGTGATGGAGGCGATCCTCTCGAGGCGCTGCACGAGGAGGCAAAGCCTTTGGGACTTGAGGTCTCCTGGCTCAAGACCAAGGTCCAGGTATTTGGAGACTTACTAGATGAAGCAGTACAGTCTGTTCATGCGTGTGGCGAGGACATTGAGATCTTGGAAAGTTTTACATACCTTGGTAGCGCAGTCCATAATGACGGCGGGTCACGTCAAGAAGTCTTACGACGGATTGGCATAGCCCACGGTGTTATGGACTCGCTCAGCGGGAGTATTTGGCATTGTCGGTACCTGTGCAGGAGGACAAAGATCCGGATCTTAAAGTCGCTTGTGATACCTGTCTTACTCTATGGTTGTGAGACGTGGACACTAAATAGTGACTTGAAGAGACTAATCAATGCCTTTGGTAATAAGTGTCTTCGCAGAATCATGGGGTATCGCTGGGATGATTACGTGTCAAATCAGCGATTGCACCGTGAGACTGAATCGAGGCCTATTACCTGCATAGTCCGTCAGTGCCAACTTTGGCTATATGGGCATGTGGCACGCTACCCTGAAACCGATCCTTCCCATCGGGTTGTATCTGTAAGAGACAATCCGGCGTGGAGGAGGCCAAGGGGGCGCCCACAAGGCTCGTGGTTAGGGCAAGTTTATGTTTCTTGTCGAGAGCTGCTTGGTATGGGAAAGGAGCCTGCATGGGAACTCGCGCGTGGTGACCCCCGGGAGTGGCGTCGTAGGGTGGGCGAGGCGACGCGCCCCCCGGCGTATGCCCCCAATGATTGATATAAACATTTTTGCTAAAAGAAAACTTATCAGGAGATAATTATATATTGTACGATGATAATTAGTAAATATGTACATGTATATGAGTTTTGTAAGTGGGTTTTGAATTTTTTACGTCTGACAGATTTATTACTTTCAGATTAATCCATAAATATGTCTGGAATTGCCATTGCTCGTTTGGCTGAAGAGAGGAAGGCATGGAGAAAAGATCATCCTTTTGTAAGTACAGTGTGGTCGTGTTATAGCAGCATTCATTAGACTAGAATTTGATGATACAAAATTTTTGAATTTGCACCCAATTTCAATCGATAAGTTCAAAATGAAAAAGCTGAGGGTGAATGCTAACAAAAGTAGGGCGATTTTTTTTTTTTTTTAAGAATTAGAAGAAGTAGAAGTGAAGTGGTAGATTTTGGGAGCTTATACAGAGAAGAGTTGATGAGTATCCTAAAAAAACGTGAATTAATTTGAATAGGATAAGATTGGAAAAAGGTTCAGGAATTTAGGTAGCTTGGTTCGATCTTGTGCAAGCATGGAAGGTGAGACTAGAGACTAGAGCACTGCAAGAGAAGAAAGTGATTAGGTCCCTAAGACGTATGATGAAAGGCAGTACAGTAAACCCTCGCTTTTACGGACCTTGATATAACAAATTGTGGCTTTAACAAACTTTTTCTGCCAGTCCGATATATGCAGAGATTTACCAAATAAATTAGTTAAATGTGGGGTTTGGTTCGGTGGTGGTCCGGCCGAACGTGTACAGTCAAAGACAAAAGTCGTGTCATGAATTTGGGTTAAGACATCTGGTAAATGGCTAACCTTTCGGTGCTGTCTGCCATACGTCATACGAACGGTTGGTAGCACTGTCATAAGTGCTTCGATCTCACCACACCTCATACGTCATAATAGTTCGTATCCTCACCATTAATTGTTTTAGGATTCATTACCAGGAGTGTTAAAAGTAGAAGTGCTGAGGTAATTTTAAAGCAGTGGCTCTTAACCTGGGTTCGGTGAGCCAGTCTCAGGGGTTCGGCTGAGGCCTTCCGAAACACATTGCAATTTTACTATTATTGTTAACTCCCTCAGCTGTTGAGGCTCGCTTCGCACACGCCCCCCCCCCCCCCCCCCTATAACAATCCTGGATTCACCCCTGTATTCCCCTTTCTTTTTAAGGACCTACAGTATATACGCCACTGCTTCCGAGTCCTTCCTTCCTTCATATTATTATCCAAATATACTCTTGAATTTTGAAATACTCTTGGAAGGGGGTGGGTGTTGGTGGTGGGGGAAATGGGTGGGTGTTCGTGGTGGGGGAAGGGGGTGGGTGTTGGTGGTGGGGGAAGGGGTGGGTGTTGGTGGTGGGGGAAATGGGTGGGTGTTCGTGGTGGGGGAAGGGGGTGGGTGTTGGTGGTGGGGGAAAGGGGGTGGGTGTTGTGGTGGGGGAAGGGGGTGGGTGTTGGTGGTGGGGAAGGGGTGGGTGTTGGTGGTGGGGGAAGGGGGTGGGTGTTGGTGGTGGGGGAAGGGGGTGGGTGTTGGTGGTGGGGAAGGGGTGGGATGTTGGTGGTGGGGGAAGGGTGGTGGGTGGTTGGAGTGGGGTTGGTGGGGGGGAAGAGGATGGGTGTTGGTGGTGGGGAAGGGGGTGGGTGTTGGTGGTTGGGGAAGGGATGGGAGTTAGTGGTGGGGGAAGGGGTGGGTGTTGGTGGTTGGGGAAGGGTGGGATGGAGTTGGTGGTGGGGGAAGGGGTGGTGATTGGTGGTGGGGAAGGGGATGGGGTTGGTGGTGGGGGAAGGGGGTGGGTGTTGGTGGTTGGGGAAGGGGATGGGGTTGTGGTGGGGTGGTGGTGGTGGGGGGAATGGGTGTTGGTGGTGGGGGAAGGGGATGGAGTTTGTGGTGGGAAGGGGTGGGTGTTGGTGGTTGGGGAAGGGGATGGGATTAGTGGTGGGTTGGTGGGGGAGGATGGGTTTGGTGGGGGAAGGGGTGGGTGTTGGTGGTGGGAAGGGGATGGTTGTTGGTGGTGGGGAAGGGATGGTTGGTGGTGGGGGAGTTTGTGGTGGGGAAGGGGTTGGGTGTTGGTGGTTGGGGAAGGGGATTGGTGTTGTGGTTGGAAGTGGGTTGTGGTGGGGGAAGGGGGTGGTGTTGGTGGTGGGGAAGGGGATGGGTGTTTGGTATGGAGTTGTGGTGGGAGGGGGTGGATGTTGGTGTGGGGAAGGGGATGGGTGTTGGATAGTGGTGGAGTGGGTGGAAGATGGGTGGGTGTTGTGGTTGGGTGGGTTGTGGGATGAAGTAGAGTGAACAATAGCAGATTCTTGGACTCCAGCATCCCCCCTCTCTCTCTCTCGGTGAACACCTATAATAACGTCATCAATAATATTCGCGGGCCTGTTGTAAGGATGAAACTTTTTTCCCGCGCTTTTTAGAAAAGTCTTGTTTTTTTTATGGAAATAAGGCGTGGAAATTAATATTTTTTTTTGGATTAAGTGTTTTGAATGAACATTCAACATATTTATGCAAAAAAAAAATTGGTCAGGACGGTTACTTTTAATATATTAATTCGGTATGCAATCGATCCCTTCTGCCTTATTGTTTGTTAAGTGTGTGTACTGCCTTGTTGTTGTTAAGTGCAGTGGCAGCTCGTGATACAATAAAATGGAGGGACTGCAAGCTTTACACAGCAGTAGGATACACAAATTTTACCTATTTCAGGTAAGAGTTGTAGTTGATATTCACGGATTTCAGGGCATGGTAGTAGTGCTGGTGGTAGAAGGGATGGTGGGGGTGGTAGTGTTGGTAGAAGAGGGGATGACTGAGGTGGTAATGGTAGAATTACAGTATTACTTGAAAATAAAGTCGGTACTGCTTGATTTCAGTCTTCATTTAATGTCAGCTGGAATAAGTTGAGGTTTTGCAAATACTTCACTGGATTTTCCATCGTCATAGGGTAATTAAAGAAAGCACGATTTAACCACACCGTCTACACGCACTGTAAACACACGAGGGACGAGACGTAGCTGCCTCTACTGCAGCTCTTTGTTTTCACAAGTGGCGCGGCGGCGGCGCAGACATGAATCGTACAGCAAATATGAAAGTAACTTAAATTTTGGTCTGGTTTTAATGAAAATTCACTTAGTAATGTATTGAAAATATTTTAATAACATATAATGACTTTTTATTATGATATATTTGTTAGTAGTGTATCAATTCTGCTGTGTCTCTAAAGGCATCATGCACCTGGCAGTGAGTACGTCTGGGGGTGCTGCAGCTCTGCAGCCCTATGCCACGAGCCGCCACTGGTTAAGTGTGTTTTCTATCCCCTCTTCGCCCTCTTTTAACTTTAAATATCTTCTTTTTATCGCTTCTTTTTAAATATCGCCCTCTTTTCTTTTTAATGCATTTAGTATTTTTATTTTTACTTGGACAAAGTGTATCCTTTTTTTTTTTTTTTTTAATTTTTTTTATGACTTTAAAAATTCTGTAAAACTGGTACTTTGTCATTAAATTATTACTACTATGTGTGTTTGCAGGGCTTCATTGCTCGACCCACCAAGAACCCAGATGGGACACTGAACCTCATGAATTGGGAGTGTGCTATTCCCGGGAAGAAAGGGGTAAGTAGGAAATTCTTCATCTATCTGCATATCCACTCTGCTCTAACTATCTTAGTGACTCCTGCCAATGCAAATGTTTGATGTAGCCTCATGGCAGACTTGAGTGTTGTACATCCATAAATGTAAGCCCATATTTTTATGACTATCTGTAGTATGTATAAGATAATTTTCTAAACAGGAGTTTCATATATGGAGTGGGTTACTAGAGTATCATGTATGCACCCAGTCCAAAAATGAAAGTTGTCGGGAATACCCATATGACTCAGCACAACATTCATGCCAAAGCTGTGAAATCATTTGTAAAAGGACTGGCAGTGCTGTACACTACACCTGTACAGGTCTTACCCTCGCTTTACCTATTGTATTATTGTATTTACCTAATGTTTGGCACATGACGTACGAGTGCTAGACAAAGTGTCATAAAAGTCAGCGGCAGGGTAGCTGATATTGGCGGTTGCCGGACAGAGTAGGGTAAACGTCCGGGGGTGCGTAATGGCCTCGGACTTTTGAGGTTCCCGGACCAGTGCTCCCCCTAATAGTCCGGAGAAACGAGGGTTTGCTGTATTAGAGTTGCCTTCCCGGGATCCCGGGCTTAAGTGGCTGGTTTTTTTCCCGGGAAATTGGTTCAAATCCCGGGATTCTTATTGTTGTTCCTTATCTCAGATTTGCACTCTGTAAAATACAAAACGCATGAAAGAGAGAGAGCACAGTTAGTGTGTGCATAGATTTGTGTGCAAATGATTTTATTCCTATTTTTTCTGCAGGTCATGCAAGTGTTCTCCAAGTTTTCTTGTAGAGTAGGACTTCAAAGTGGCATACATTTTTTTCTTTTTTTACGATGGCTATCTTTTAATGTCATTCTATATATCATTGAATTTCTTTTATGGCTAACAGAAGGAGATTGACTGTTTGTGTGTGCAAATGATTTTATTCCTTTTTTCCCCACAGGTCATGCAAGTGTTCTAAGACGTATACAAAACTTCCTTGTCAGACGCTAGGCTGACTAAACCTGACGAATCGCAGGGATCTGACATTGCGTAGTCTCTACCAACCTTGCCACCCTGACGGGCTAACAGAAGGAGATTGACTGTTTGTGTGTGCAAATGATTTTATTCCTTTTTTTCCACAGGTCATGCAAGTGTTCTAAAGAGAACACTATTCTTGTAGGCTTCAAAATGGCATAGAATAATTCTTTCTTTTTTTACAATGGCTGTTTTTTAATGTCATTCTATGTATCATTGGATTTCTATTGTGGTTAACAGAAGGAGATTGATTGTGCTTCTTGGAGAGTCATTTCATGAACAACTGTTGATGTGTGCAGGACTGTCTTGTGTGCACAACATTTGTTATGCCATTATACTTATTTTTTTCCCCCTGGTCCTTCAAGTGTTTCTTTAGTTTTTTGTAGAATGTGGCTTCCAAATGCTGTTGAATATATAATTCTTATTCTTTTATAATAGCTAACTTTGAATTCAATTATATATGTCTTATGTGAGTTTTTTTATGGCCAACGGAATGAGATTAGATCATCAAAATTTTGCTTATTTAGTCAGATGGTGCACCTGTTTCTGCACCAGTATGCAAGCTAATAAAGAGAACATTGCTTCACTGTCATATAATTTTAAATTCAATTGCCTTTCAAATAATATACATGTACTACACTAATGAAGTATTGGGGTCCGCACTTTGCATTAGTAGATGCTAAAAAACCAAAAGCAGGAAACCCGAATAATATATTGTTATGCCATAGATTAATATAAATATAATATATATATAATATATTATATATATATATATATATATGTATATATATATAATTGCTCTTTGTATTGCACAGGGTTCAGTTGTGTCACTGGCCTCAATACACAATTTTTTGCATTCGTGTAAGTCCTAAAAATGTTAATCTCTTACCTACAGACTCCCTGGGAGAGTGGCCTGTACAGGCTGCGCATGATCTTCAAGGATGATTATCCCTCCACACCACCCAAGTGCAAGTTTGAACCTCCCTTGTTCCATCCCCAATGTTTATCCATCAGGTATATATACGCCTCCGAATTACCCATCTTTGGTTCCACTGGTAAAATGATGTTACAATGAACAAAATTTCATTAAATGTATCATATTGTTGAAGATGAAAAAGGGAAGGAAAGACTGAGAAAGGGTTGAGAATGGGCTCTCAAGTAAGCATTTATTATTATATTTGTTCATCTCAAGGACTGGCCAGTGGTAGAAAACATATGTAAATATAAGCTGCAAGCTGGCAGTCCCTGTAAGGAAGTCAGTAAGAGACTGCAGAAAGGGGGATGGGCCAATGTAATTAAAGAGTTGTCTTGACACTCAAAAAATTAAGTCTTAGAAGAAAAATAGAAAAGGGAAGAGTTCCAGAGTGTACCAGTGACAGGGTGAAAGTGAAGATACTGATTAACTTGCATTACTAAGATTATATAAGGATAAGAATTAATAAGTCTTGTGCAAGGCCACAGGAGAAGGGGAGGCATGCAGTTACAAGTTAAGGAGAACAATGAGCATGAAAATAACTTTTTAAGATAGCAAGAGAAGCAATATTGCGGCACTGATTTAAAAATTGAAGACAGTCGGTCAGAGGAGTGGAGTTGATGAGACGAAAAGCTTTTGACTCAACCCTGTTTAGGAGAGCTGTCATGAGTGGATCCTCCCCAAACATGGAGACATACTCCATACATGGGCGGATAAGGCCCCTATAGAGAGCAAGCAACTGGGAGGGAGAAATAAATTGTGGCAGATACCACAGGACACCTAACTTTTTAGAAGCTGACTTAGCAAGGATGATATGTGAAATTTCCAGTTCAGATTCTTAGTAAAGGATAGTCCAAGAATGTTCATTGTAGAAGAGGAAGACAGTTGAGTGTCATTGAAGAAGAAAGGATAGTTGTCTGAGAGGTATGTTGAGTAAATAGGTGAAGAAATTGGGTTTTTGAGGCATTGCACAAAACAAGGTTTGCTTTGCCCCTATCAGAAAGGATAGAAAGATCAGAAGTTAGGCGCTCTGGTGGCATCCCTCCTTGAATCACTTAATTCCTGTTGAGTTGGACGTCTAATGAACCCTTTTCTTTTGCCATTTACGTCTTCTGCTAACCCTCAAACATCTTGGAAAACTGTTACTTAGGTCAAAAGCACGGAATGAATTTTTTTGGATGAAAATTAAATAAGTATGAATCCAGTCCATTTGTGGAGTCTCCAGCCCTCCATTACGGACAGCGGCACCATTGCTTGGGAGAAGGCCCCAGGTTGTATGAAAAAGATAATGTAGTACAGTTGATTAGATGAAAACATGTTAGATGTTGCCTTGCAGGTGTATTTTTCAGTTTTATTTCTTGAAATTTTCCTTTTGAGAAAAGAAAAAACCTTGTGTAGTGTGAAATAGGAAGTGGTTTGAGCATCATGGGGTGTGGATAGCATGTGTGGGACAGATAGGAGCAATGTCTGAATGTGAAAGGTAGAAATAACCTTTTGAGGAATTATTTTAGTACCTGACATCCATTAGGCAGTTTGTTGCATTCTAGTTATAGTCTATTATTTTTATTATGGTCAAAATGCACTAAGGAAGCCACGCCCCCTGCCTCCCCTTCTATTCTACGGGGCAGCTGATTGGTGCTTTCCTATCCTATTTCCTATCATCACTACCAATCACAATATCTTCACTACTTAACAGCGCGTGACCACTGGACAGAGCAATCTTCACTACAAGGGTGACAAAATCAAGAATCCCTCTGTAGTGAAGATTGCTCTGTTCAGTAGTCACGCGCTGTTAAGTAGTGCAGATATTGTGATTGGTAGTGATGATACGAGGAATGCACCAATCAGCTGCCCCGTAGAATAGAAGGGGAGGCAGGGGGCGTGGCTTCCTTACTGCATTTTTACCATAATAAAAAAAAAAAACAGACATTAGTCATGCATTTAATTTTTTTTGTATTGAATTGGATTCCTGCATTTATGTTTTTTTTCTAAGTTACCAAATCTCACGCTAGGGATACAGTCAGTTTTATGACAAAATACATTAATACCACACGTGAAATGTAAAAGTTTCCCTTGTTACTGTACAGGAACTGTGTGTCTGTCACTCCTGGATGAAGAGAAGGACTGGAGGCCTGCCATCACCATCAAGCAGATTCTTTTAGGAATTCAAGACCTTCTCAACGATCCCAACATCAAGGACCCAGCTCAGGCTGAGGCTTACACTATCTACTGGTGAGTGTCTCACGTTTCTAAGTTTTGCTTTACTTAACCCCTTCACGCCCTGGTCTTTCCTTTGCTATATTAAACGTCTGTTGTCGAGCCATTGAATTACGAAAAGTAACTAAATATACCACATTAGTTAGTCGACAAGGATACTTAAACTGTCATATCTATAAAATATCGCTTATATTCACTAAAAATTGTCTAATGGTAGCCAAATTACAATGGAAATTATGCTCTGGGTCTCAAGGGGT
Organism: Chionoecetes opilio; assembly: GCA_016584305.1. NCBI lineage: Eukaryota > Metazoa > Arthropoda > Malacostraca > Decapoda > Majidae > Chionoecetes > Chionoecetes opilio. Next base: position 167,011 of record JACEEZ010023870.1, on the reverse strand, counting down.
TAAGCAATATAGGGAAAACTTATGAATGAGGAAGTAAGAGTTCCAATAGCACTTCACCTTTCGCATTACTAAAAGATTTATTGAATGATTTAGTATCCATACATGCTAGGGTTAGGTACTAAATGTTGAAGGCCTCAGTTGCCTTAGCAGAGTTTCCAAATTATTCCCTATTAATATCATACTATTGGGGAATTTTCATAGGAATATGTAGTAATGGAGAAGCCTCAAAGGAAGTAGGAAAGAAATTGTAAAAGTTAGTGAACTATAGTCTGTTTTTTTTAACGAGGCAAAAATCCTGACCCCTTGCTGCTTTCTGACTGATATTTGGTGCCAGGAGAAAAGAATACTATGGTTCTTCAAAATTCCAGTTGTATTTTACCATAGTTAACCATATTATCAGATAAACATAGGCATCATTTTAAGCATGAGACCTTACGATAGAATGGAATTTTTGCCTCGCTAAAAAAATAAGACTACAGATACAGAAGAATGTAGGAAGAGATATGACAAGAAGTACAGTGATGCAAGGCAGCAGCACTGTTCTAAAGAGAGAGGTAGAAGAGGAATCTACAGCATTCATAAGAACATAAGAAAATAAGGAAGCTACAAGAGGCCGTGAGACCTACTCGTGGTACCTAACACTACCTACATCCACCTATCATCCCCATCCATGAATTTATCTAGCCTCCCTTTAAAGCTCTAATGACTCCACACTAGCTACCTGTCTACCGAGACCATTCCAATCATTTACCACCCTATTTGTGAACCAGTTTTTCCCCTATTTCTTTTTAAATCTCCGCCCTTCCAGCTTGAATCCTTTACTTCTTGTTCTACCCTGGCTAATAGCAGTAAGAACTTTTCCTTTTCCGTAAGAACTTTTTCCTCCCATTCTGAGAGGGAGTGACCTGAGTGTAAAGGAAGTGTGTGGTTAAGGTAGTTAGGCGGGGGAGGGCAAAGAAAGGGCAGGGAGTGGAGGAATGAAAAGTTGAAATAGCTGATCAAAAGGAAAACATAAATAGAGGCGTTTGCTAAGTAGGGAGGCTTAAAGGTGGGAAGAGAAGTTAAGCGGGGGAGGGCAAAGAAAGGGCAGGGAGTCGGGGAATGAGAAGGTGAAATAGCTGATCAAAAGGAAAACATAAATAGAGGTGTTTGCTAAGTAGGGAGGCTTAAAGGTGGGAACAGTATTGAAGTGAATTTAGAGATGAAGCAGAAAGTTCAGAAAGAAAAGAGAAGGGCGGAAAGGTGGCAAAAAATGTCTTCGAACTTTAGGGAGAATAAGAAGCAGTTTTGGAAAAGAAAAAAATGTGAATATGGTAAGAGTAACACTAAAGGTAATCCTGGGCACACATGAAGAGGTGCTGGAAGGGTGGGATGCTGTAAAATGGCAAAGAAAATACAGTAAAACCTCTCATATCCGGACTAATTGGGCCAAGGAGTGGTCCGAGTAATGCAAGGATCCGAATAATGGGGGGATATGAAAAAAAAAAAAATAATTGGGTGTTTATATAGCTAGAGAATTTCAACCCCTAAAAAAAAAGAGAAAAAACAAAAATCTAGGTGTACATATAGCTAGGAAATTTCGACCCCTAAAAAAAAAAAAAAAAAAAAAAAATAATAATAATAATAATAATAATAATAATAATAATAATAGAAAAAAAGGAGGAGGTCCGAATAATGTCAAAGTCCAAATAATGAGGGTCCGAATACTGTATTTATTTTTACTGTTTACTGTATTTTAAGAGTTTGCTGTATGAAAATAATGAAAGAAGCATAAGTAGATTGTTAGGGGAGAGGAGTGAAAAAAGTGTTAAGGTGGAGGAATATTATATAAAGAGGTCAACAATAGTGAGGTGATACGGGTATTGACATGGGGAGGCGGTAGCAGAGTGGTTAGCGTCTCCGAGTGGCGTTCTCGAAGACCCAAGTTCGATCCCGAGTGAGACCCATAAATCCACTTAAAATATTTTTGCACCGTCGAGTGGCCTAAAAACCCACATGCCCTGTCCATTAACTCTACCTTTGATTGCGAGTGCATCGGAGGACACGGGGGCGCCATGAGCCTCTAATTACAGGCGTCACTATAAAAATCCTGCCTGCACCACCACGGGCGAGGGCCAGCCATCACAGCCCCCAAGTGGGCCTCCAGGGTCTACTATCCGAGCCCTGGAGGTCACTGTCTACAGGCGCTATAATAGGCATAGATGTATTTAAAAAAAAAAAAAAAAATGAAGTGTGGAAAGTTGCCTGGATTGGATAAGATCACATCAGAAATGCATACCAAGCAGCTCTCGACAAGAAGCACCAACTTTCCCCAGCCATGAGCCATGAGCCTTGTGGGGGCCCCCTTGGCCTCCTCCACGCCAGATTGTCTCTTACAGATACAACCCGATGGGAAGGATCGGTTTCAGGGTAGCGTGCCACATGCCCATATAGCCGAACTTGGCGCTGACGGACTATGCAGTTAATAGGCCTCGATTCAGTCTCACGGTGCAATCGCTGATTTGACACGTAATCATCCCAGCGATACCCCATGATTCTGCGAAGACACTTATTACCAAAGGCATCGATTCGTCTCTTCAAGTCGCTATTTAGTGTCCATGTCTCACAACCATAGAGTAAGACAGGGATCACAAGCGACTGAAGATCCGGATCTTTGTCCTTCTGCACAGGTACCGACAATGCCAAATACTCCTGCTGAGCGAGTCCATAACACCGTGGGCTATGCCAATCCGCTGCAAGACTTTGACGTGACCCGCCGTCATTATGGACTGCGCTATCAAGGTATGTAAAACTTTCCAAGATCTCAATGTCCTCGCCGCATGCATGAACAGACTGTACTGTTTCATCTAGTAAGCCTCCAAGCACCTGGACCTTGGTCGTAAGCCAGGAGACTTCAAGTTCCAAAGGCTTTGCCTCCTCGTGCAGCGCCTCGAGAGCCATCACCAGGACCTCCAGCGACTCAGCAAAGATTACTGCATCATCGGCAAAAACAAGATTAGTGATCTTGGTGTTGCTGAGGGATGCTCCACAATCACTTTGATCTACAACTTTGCCCAATACCCAGTCCATACAAGTGTTGATAAGTGATGGGGCAAGGACGCACCCTTGCCTCACTCCTGTATTAACAGGAAAGAGGCTGGATACACCTCCCCCACACTTCACAGCACTCTCAGTCCCAGAGTACAGACCAGTCATCAAAGCAATAGTACATACTTGCAGGAATCACGCGAAGGGGGAAAAAAAAAAAAATTGTCCGGGACTCTGACATATCCCCGGACCTCAGATTTTGTCCGGCAAATCCGATATCCGGGAAATCGAGGTTTGTGTGTACTTGCAGGAATCCCGCGAAGTCGCAGAAAATCCCAGAGTGACTCACGATGCACTGAGTCAAATGCCTTCTTGAGATCAACATGGCTGCAAGCATCCCCTGTCAAAACTCATGTCGGCACTCCACCAGGACACAAAGCGCTAGGAAAGCATTCTCAAATGCTTCTCAAAGGAATGCATACTTATATTGCAAATAGAAGAAAGAGTTTGGAAATTTAGATTTCATAATTTTGTGCCTCTGGATATTTCAGAATTAAATAAGTGAATACTTTCGAAACTTGATGAATTAATTCATGGCATTAAAATTTGTGTGTATTTAAAATTTATTTACAAATGTATTTAAATACAATTAATGTATTTAGTATTTAGTATTTAAATGCATTCGTAAAATCTATTTAGTATTTGGTATTTAAATACATTTCTCCCATGTATTTAGTATTTAGTATTTAAATACATTCAATATATTTAGTGCCCAGCTCTGGCTTCATATATATGAAGGGAGTGGGCAGTGAGACAGCTGGTGCCATGGTGAAATACTCCTGGTTAGGCAGTGAGACAGCTGGTGCCATGGTGAAACACTCCTGGTTAGGCAGTGAGACAGCTGGTGCCATGGTGAAACACTCCTGGTTAGGCAGTGAGACAGCTGGTGCCATGGTGAAACACTCCTGGTTAGGCAGTGAGACAGCTGGTGCCATGGTGAAATACTCCTGGTTAGGTAGTGAGACAGCTGGTGCCATGGTGAAACACTCCTGGTTAGGCAGTGAGACAGCTGGTGCCATGGTGAAACACTCCTGGTTAGGCAGTGAGACAGCTGGTGCCATGGTGAAACACTCCTGGTTAGGCAGTGAGACAGCTGGTGCCATGGTGAAACACTCCTGGTTAGGCAGTGAGACAGCTGGTGCCATGGTGAAACACTCCTGGTTAGGCAGTGAGACAGCTGGTGCCATGGTGAAACACTCCTGGTTAGGCAGTGAGACAGCTGGTGCCATGGTGAAACACTCCTGGTTAGGCAGTGAGACAGCTGGTGCCATGGTGAAACACTCCTGGTTAGGCAGTGAGACAGCTGGTGCCATGGTGAAACACTCCTGGTTAGGCAGTGAGACAGCTGGTGCCATGGTGAAACACTCCTGGTTAGGCAGTGAGGACAGCTGGTGCCATGGTGAAACACTCCTGGTTAGGCAGTGAGACAGCTGGTGCCATGGTGAAACACTCCTGGTTAGGCAGTGAGACAGCTGGTGCCATGGTGAAACACTCCTGGTTAGGCAGTGAGACAGCTGGTGCCATGGTGAAACACTCCTGGGTAGGCAGTGAGACAGCTGGTGCCATGGTGAAACACTCCTGGTTAGGCAGTGAGACAGCTGGTGCCATGGTGAAACACTCCTGGTTAGGCAGTGAGACAGCTGGTGCCATGGTGAAACACTCCTGGTTAGGTAGTGAGACAGCTGGGTGCCATGGTGAAGCACTCCTGGTTAGGCAGTGAGACAGCTGGTGCCATGGTGAAACACTCCTGGTTAGGTAGTGAGACAGCTGGTGCCATGGTGAAACACTCCTGGTTAGGCAGTGAGACAGCTGGTGCCATGGTGAAACACTCCTGGTTAGGTAGTGAGACAGCTGGTGCCATGGTGAAACACTCCTGGTTAGGCAGTGAGACAGCTGGTGCCATGGTGAAACACTCCTGGTTAGGTAGTACTTACAGGGGGGAAGAGGTGCTGCACACTTCCATAGGTTTGTTTTGTCTTAAATTCTCAAAACACCCATTGTCTCTGCACTAACTACTTAATAACTGAGTCTATTCTAGGTGTACTAGGTGTTCAAGTTCACTCTTATTTACCATTTAAGTTAGTATAAAATATATGATAGACGAGGATTAAGGAAAATCCATGGAGCCTTTTGATAAAAAGTTACCTAGGCTAGGAACTGCGTTAGGATATTTCATTCTCTTATTATGATTTATTTCCTTCGTAATGGTGATACGGTAAATATGCAGTCCATGATCCATGTTGGCATTTACTATTTTTCCACTGTTTGGTGTCCCATACCTTTCGTGCCATCTCCCAGTCCTATACCCTTTCTTGATACCCTTTCTTGATGCCCTTTCTTGATACCCTTTCTTGATACCCTTTCTTGATACCCTTTCTTGATACCATTTCTTGATACCCATTTCTTGATACCCTTTCTTGATACCCTTTCTTGATACCATTTCTTGATACCATTTCTTGATACCATTTCTTGATACCATTTCTTGATACCATTTCTTGATACCATTTCTTGATACCATTTCTTGATACCCTTTCTTGATACCATTTCTTGATACCCTTTCTTGATGCCCTTTCTTGATGCCCTTTCTTGATACCATTTCTTGATGCCATTTCTTGATACCATTTCTTGATACCATTTCTTGATACCATTTCTTGATACCCTTTCTTGATACCATTTCTTGATACCATTTCTTGATACCATTTCTTGATACCATTTATTGATACCATTTCTTGATACCCTTTCTTGATACCATTTATTGATACCATTTCTTGATACCCTTTCTTGATACCATTTATTGATACCATTTATTGATACCCTTTCTTGATACCCTTTCTTGATACCATTTCTTGATACCCTTGTCCATAACTTCTTGTAGAACCTTGCCTTCTTCTCCTCTGTGCTCTGTTTTTTCCCCTTGTTCTCATAAAACTTTCCTAATCTCTGTCCTCGCCTTGCTATCATCTCTATTCTGTGTTTCCTCTATTCCCACCCAGTGTGTGTTGTGTGTGTGTGTTGGGTTACTTTAAGCCCTTGAGGCCCAGAACGTAATTTTAATTGTACTAATTTGACCACCATTAGACAATTGTAATAGATATAAGCAATATTTAATAGATATGACCTGTTTTGTATCGTTGTCCACTAACAAATTTGGTATATTTAGTTACTTTTTGTAATTTTATGGCTCGACAATATACAATTTTTTATAGCAAAGGAAAGATCTGGGCGTGAAGGGGTTTATTAGCCTTTGTATGGAAGTGTCCTGAGATGGCAAGAGTCAAACAGGTAATGTGATGTAATTTTCTGATTATTCATAATTTATTATTTTCCCATTTCAGCCAAAACCGACTTGAGTATGAGAAGAGAGTACGAGCTCAGGCCAAGGCAATGTCTGCTCCTTTTGAATAAATCTTGGACACAGGAAGTTCAGGTAACTCTAAATGTGTTACCTAGCTGAAGCTAAACTATTTAAGTAGCTAGGTCTTGGGAAAACTGGATATCTTCTGTCAAGATAATAGAGCATAATTATGTGGTCAGTGTCGGGATGCTCGAGAATGATTTTTAGATTTTAATTCTTTTCTTACACATTTCACCCCTATCTATGAATCTTGTTGTGTATCTCAGAACTACTCAGCTTCCTCAATTTCTGCAAGCTTCCAAACAATAGTTCTTTTACACACATTCGGACTTTTAAGTGACTTAGGAATGACATTTACTTTACTTACTTTTGTGTACCTGTTCTCCAATATTTACATTTTACAAGTCATTAGTGGATATTATTAATAAAATTATTTTTATCATTGCATACATTTTTCCCCTCCAGTGGTAAGGAAACTGAAAATATTTTATTCCAATCAATTCATAGTTGTTGAGGTAATTATAAGTGTGTTGTGCTTGTGTGTGGTTGTGCATGTAGTAGTGTGTGTGTGTGTGTGTGTGTGTGTGTATTAGTCATTTAGTCATGGACTGAAAATTCAATTTCGCATTCGCAATTGCGAATATTCGCCATGTTGAACATAAAATTTACACAAGCAAACATATAAATAAATTCAGTTAGCCGAGCGCTAGTTAAAAGAATGGGGTGAGGAGGCGTAGTGGTAGCCAAGGCCATAGTGCCTCGGACTCTCCCTCCATCCTTCACTCTCCAACTCGCGGCCGCTACCCTCAAGGTCACTTGACTGACTGAACTCAACTCATTGCGTCGTGCGCCATACTCCAGTAAGCATATACGTGCTTTCTCTTTCGCCCACGGGCACAGTCAACTTTCTTTAAAAAGAGAACAGTGTTGCAGCTACTGCGTAATGGCTTAATTAAATGGAATTTATTTTAAGACATTTTTTTATGGCTGAACTCCTACAATACATGCAAAATATTTCAGTTACCTGTATAATATCAAAAATTGTGTATTACTTGAAATATTATGTATTATAATATTCGCATTCACGAACATTAAAACCAAATATTCGTATTGGCATTCACATAAACGATTGCGGAAAATAAACATTCGGTCCATCACTAGTGTGTATGTTTATCTAGTTGTACCCTTACAGGGCCTGAGTTATACTCTTTTGGTCCTATTTCTGGTTCTACCATATTTATCAAGTTTTCCTTAAATTGTTCCACACTTTGCCACACCTTCTTTTTGTCCATTCCAGGCACTTATATACACTGCTTTGTGTTATTCAACTTCCTTTTCTCAATTTTTCCATGTGTGTGTGTGTGTGTGTATGCAGGCATTCATGCATATTCCTTTCTCTAAACAGTCACTTAGCTACACTGGAGGGAACTCTTGATAATATAGAGATTATCACAAAGTTATGCAAGTCTTATTAGAGATTTTCTGGTGGTAAGTTGAGTTTTTTAACATAAATCATCCAAATTCATTAGCACTGTATCTTGTGTCCTTCAGGAACATGAAGGCATGGATACATGATATGAATATTAGCCCTATATAAGTTTGATGAATACGTTATAAGAAATGCTACTCAAGTCCTTTATTTATCCATCCATATGATTAGAACATATTTTTACAAAAGAAGCAACACTTGATGGATGTGGCATTCAGAAGCTGGGTCTTGAGTCCGAGTCAGAAGCAATAATGGGGATGTGATGCTAAAGTCTGAGTCTGTGTAAGTCCTGGCTGACTACCAGTAAGAAAATTGCTAAACAAGATAGGGATTTAATGTGGAGCTTATGCCTTTTGAATGACATCTTTGGTTTTATTGTTGCTGCACTTCTTTATTTGATATATCTTATTTCCTGCAATTTGTTTAGGACTTATATGTTGTTCCATTCTTCATTTATGTCTATATTGAACATAAACATAGATGCTGCCATCTGTCGGGAGAATGCCAAGAACAATCTAAACAGACGCCATGAACAACAGATTTCCTACTGAAGGAACATATCGGGATGCTTTCTTGTTTTAGAATCAACAGATTAATTAAACCATTAATGACAGGTTTTCAAAGCTACCTGATGATTAATGTGGTGACGGAATGACATCTTGTCTTAAGTCATCCGGGCAAATTTATCGTAGAGAAAGTTTAAATTGGTCGATGCAGGACAAGAAATTTAAGAGTTTTGGAGTTTGATGATTTGCGTAAAGACTCCACAGACCTTTCAAAAAGTGTTATGGGCTGCGAATGTGAGGTTTCTCAGCACTTAGGGACAACAGCGGGGAAGTAGTTCAATCTCTTGGAATATGTTCACTTTGGTTTTCTGAAAAGAGATAAAAAAGAAGCCTTTAAATATTCTATATACTGTAGTACTGTGATGCCAGAATCTATATACTGATTAATTGTAAGGAATCTAATACTGTGAGAAAAACAGTGTACAGTGTTCCCATGCATATGGCGAGATATTGGAACAAAAAAAGTGACTTCTAATGCAGAGTGAATAACTAATAGAAAAAAATGCAATTGGTTCCTGGCAAGTATAACTACCGCTATAGGCCAAGATTAAAAAGGGGGGAAAAAGAACGTGGTGACAGGGATTGGGCATGTTCTCCCACCGGCAACGACCGCATATGACGGCTACTGGCATGCCACATGGAGGTTAGCACAGCTTTCATTGTGATGTGTCGCCTATCAGTGCACTCTGATATATTTTCAGTTGGTTTTTCATACTGAATTTTGTTTGCACATGTATTGTTTTTGTAGCAATATATGTCCTCTTTTAAATTGCATAAATCATAGCTGTGGACACAATCCAACTCTGTTGCCAAATTCAAATTCTTGAGTCAAAATGCAATAGAGAACTTTTTTTCTTTTCTTTTTTTACATTCATGCATATAGCGCCTGTAGGCAGTGATCTCCAGGGCTGGGATGGTAGGCCTTGAGGTTTACTCAAGGACAGTGATGGTTAGCCCTCGCCCGTGGTGGTGCAGGCAGGATTTTCATAGTAACGCCTGTGATTAGAGGTTCATGCCGCCCCCCTGTGTCCTCCGATGCACTCGCAATCGAAGGTAGAGTTAATGGGCAGCATGTGGGTGTTCGTAGGCCACTCGACGGTGCAGAAATATCTTAAGTGGATATTCGCCCTCATCGGGATCGAACTCGGGTCACCGAGCATGCCACTCGGAGACATTAACCACTCTGCTACTACCTCCCCTAAACTTGAGCTTGAACATGGCTTGAAGTATAACTCACTTTTATCCCGGGTGTTGGAGGTCTAGCGCTCCTGGGTGTTCGGTGATGTAGGTTGATGGACCTGGAGGCTTTTCTTACAGGCTCTTTTGTATCAGAGACTTGGGTTGATCTCTTCATAATGTTTTTGCAGCTGGGCTGATCTTTTTTCCAGAATAGTTTGCATTTTACTAATGTCTTGGAATACTGATTCAGTGATACGAAACAATTCTGCTGCTTCATCAGAGGGGATTTGATTTGACCTTAAAATATAAAATTTGGTGACTTCCTTAATTTGGCACTGTAGCTCCCTCCTGGCTTCCTTGACGTCAGTTGCCCCTACAGCATTCTGCAAATAGTGTTCTTGCTTCAGTCACATCAAGAGAGTTATATGTTTCTAAATAGATCTGTTATTTGACCATTACCATGAAAAATAAGTTTAAGATGGCAGTGAAACTATAAATGTCATTGTCATACATACCTCAAGCTGAAGGGCAGCACCAGAGACCTCTGTCAACATTCTCTGCATGATGGTATACACAGGACCCCTGATTATGATACCCTTGCAGTAGGGACCATAATGAATGGGCGTCAATCTTCCAGAACTGGATGGCGGAGTATTAACAAACATTTGTCCCAGATTGTTCATTGATATCTTGCCATCCTGAGCACCAGTAATTGCAAGCAACACTTCTGCAGTCTCCACTTTCACCGCCAGCTTCTTTAAGACCAACGTTGACGTTTGTATTTTGGCGTTGACCAGCTCCCTTGAGGCTCTTGTCTCAGGCTCCTGGTCTTTGTTCCATTGCCATGCTTATACAAGGCGTGATAGAGCTGACCTGTGGGGAATTGGAGAAACTAGTCGGTAATTGATGGTATAATGGATAGTAGAGTTGGTTTATGAATGGAGAGACCCTCTAAAAAGTATATAGTATGTATGTATGTATGTACTTGAAATATATTGTGGCATTAACCCTTTCACGCACGAAAAGTTTATTAAGTTTTTCCGTCCACTGCGACATCAATTTGGGGCTCTAAGTTGCCCCGCGGAATGGCCTGACTGTGCGGCGAATGTTTTGTTTATGTTATCAATTTCAACCACGATTATTCTTTTTTCCTGGCATTATTATGTATCGTTGGTTTCGCAAGAGATTATTCTGCCTTATGAAAGAAAAAAATAACAAGAAATGCAAATAAATAGCGGAGTTTAACGACTTCAAAAAACATTGAGTAAAGAGAAATAAGAAATACTTACGTTCACCACTTCGTAGCTCGATACTTCCTGAGTCGACTTTTTATGGTTTATATGCCAATAAAAGCGGATTTTTATGAGGATTCCAACGCTACATTATAATTTTCATATGGCCAGTAGATTTTGAGAAAATGGAGGAAAACTGAAACACGTGTTGGAAGATGGATGGCTAAGAAGACGGGCTAACACGCTGCCTACTGAGTGAACAGGGACACGGGCCCTTATCACTTCAAATCCATTCGCACGAGCGAGTTGACAATTATTTTATTTTATAGGCCTAGCTTGGATCTTTTACGCAGAAAATTTTGACGCGATTCTGATAAATACTTTTTTTTTTGGCGAATTTTTTTATGTTTTTTGATGCAATTCGCGTCAAAAGCTAAGATGTACACGGGCCCGTTTTGATGCCATCGCGTCACCGTGCGTGAAAGGGTTAATGTTTTCAAGTACGTACTTGACGTACAGACTTTGAAAGTGGTCTGAGTGAAACAAGCAAAGTCTACCTATGAGTTGACCAGAATTCTATGGAGAGAAGACAACAGTATTCAACCAAAATAATGTTCATCTGCTCTGCTCTGCTTGTTCCTCAGAACTTCTAAGAAAATACCTGTTCTTTAAAAAAAAAAAAAAAAAAAAAAAATACTTTTTAAATATTTTGTTCCTCACATGTGCTTCCATGCTCATAGATTGGCGTGAACATTTTCAGATTCATTCACCTTTTCCATTAGCAATTTATTCAGCTAGATCACTTCTTAATAAACCAAACCTAATTTAAAAGAAATGTGCCAATCAATTGCATAAATGACTTACTTGTAAACCATTACCAAATTCAGTGGCAGTTCTACGGGGGGGCCAGGGGGGGCCATGGCCCCCCCAGATTTTAGGCTTGTCCCCTGCTTGGCCCCCCCCACTTTCAAACTGCGATCGTAGCCCCGTGGCAAGCTGGTCGCAGCGGCTGCCGCCGAGTACAACTCACTACCGCGATAACAGAAGTTGGTACACTACTGCTTACAATAATAAATATAACAATAATTATTATTATTATCAATCTTTATTATTATCATTATTATTATCTTTACTATTATTATTATTATTATTAATGACTTTCACTACATAGTTGATACAACTGTTTTCACATACAGGAGAACCTCATTTAACCGGCATTTAAAACAACGGCACTAATCGACCCAGGCTTTTTTTTCTTTTTTTTCTTTTTCTTTTTTTCTCACTGATAAACTCTGGAACTCTCTTCCTGTTTCTATTTTTCCACTTTCCTATGACTTACATCTTTTCAAAAGAAGAGTAACAAGACACCTCCCGAACTAAATTGGCTCACCCCTCTTTTTTATTTTATTCTCGACTGTCTTCTTTATAGGGACTGGCATTTAAGCGGACTTTGTGTTACCCATTTTTGTTGTGCCCTTGGCCGGTTCCTTGCGATGGGGGGGGGGGGAAAAAAAAAAAAAAAAAGGAATTTTGGGCGATTCCATAAGAGTAACTCTCAAAACAACGGCAAAATGAGTTATCCGGCATGCGCTCCCCCCCGAGGGTGCCGGATAAACGAGGTTTTCCTGTATTTTGATAGAGGTTCTTTTCATGCTCATATGTTTGTTTACATTTGGATTGGATTACAATTGGGATTGGATTAAAAGTCTTCACTTGTAGGCTTAGGATTTGATGGAGCATCAGCAAAACCGTCTATGTAAAAGCCTGCGCCTGGGAAGCGAGATGGACGGTGACGTCATTATCAGAGTCTGCTCCACAAGTCAGGAGCTGAGCTTTCAGTGAGTGAGGACGTACGGGCGGTACGGCTCTCATTGCACCCACCATTCACCCACTGTTAACTCTTCGCCATTTAATATTTTGCTCGAAAACATTTTACATGGAGAATATCAATAGAAGCAGACTTTAATTAGCTTTCCATTGCTATATTTCGTTTTCTGAGAAATGAATTAGAACCATACATAAATTAGCGTTAACTAAATAAATAACATCATCAATCGGGAAAAATTACCCGATTTCATGATACGTATTTTTAGTGCATGCACAAAAACTGCAACATCTCAATGACACACGGTGGTGATGTCGGGCCATCTCGTATGAAAACGCTTTGGTGCGGCTGGAATGCATAATATGACTTGAAGGAGACTTCTGCAATTAACACTGGATCTCGAGCTGTATCCGCTCGAGGTATACATGCGCAGATAGACGCAAAGTTTGTTTACTTACTGCCTTTTTTCTCAGAAATTTTTGGAAAAAGTTCATAAAGTATCACAGTAGCTACAGGACAAACAAACAGACCTAGGAAAAGCAGTCAAGCTCATTTCATTACTCAGCGAAGATTTAGCTGATAAGCGAAACTCCAACTTGATCGAGCAGTAGCCTACTCTGAGAAGGTTAGTGAACTCTATCAGAAATTCTGCATTTCACCATTAATGAATAGAATTCAGAGAAGAAAACCTCGACAACTTTATTAATTCATCTTGCTGGAAACAACCGGTCAAAGATATGACTCAAGTCACGTGCAGCACAGCAGCATCCTGTATGAAGTATTAGACTGATTGATTAGTGAGTTATACCGTCGTTTTTCCAAACACTCGTCTGCGATTTTCTGTGGTATTTCAGCTCTGTCCTGGAGGATAGACATTCTTGTCTGAAGAAAATTTGAAGGCATTTGCAGTTGCATACTCAGTCAATCAAAGTGATTTAAAACATGAGATACCTCTAGTGAAAAAATTACTCATGAAAGAACCTGAACAACCTACATCCATCGCACAATTCCTGTCATTCATATGTCCGTACAAGGCTGCATTTGACTGTATAAAAGTTATTGTTGATAACCGTAACTTCCTGTTACCAGCGCTTCATGTGAGAGAGGCTTTTCAAAAATGAAATTAGTGAAAACATTTCTCAGAAATTCTATGACAAGTGACAGACTGAGTAACATTGCACTATTGTCGATTTAAAGTGCACTCGCTGAAGGAATAGATTTAGATTGCTTTGTTGATGAATCTGACAGTCGGCATGCTAATAGTAGGATTAAGTTGCACTAACTGATTATATTGCTGCCGAATGAACAACGTATCATCAGCATTGTGTCTATGTAGCATTTGCATGCCCATGTCTGAAAATCATAGCTATTGGTCTACAGTATTTTCAACGTATGAGGTTATAGGTAGACTAAGGTACGTACATAATACATTTCTGTTGATGTGCATTGTAAAAAACTGCCGTATTTTTTTTGCATCATAATTGTTTATTATGTTTGGTATTATGCTTACTATTGGTCTTTTCTTTTCAATAAAACGTACCCGAGAGCATGAACTTTCACATTTCCAGCTTGGATTATTATACTCGCCAGCAGAGAAAATGGACCTGATGAGACTCAGATGAACTTTCGTTCAATTCTACCCCAATGTTCTTTTGAAAATGGGTTTTTTTATGACTGAATATCACTTAGCTAGTCTAACATATCCCTCCATAGACCTCAGACCTGGAAAGTGCACAACTTTCAAAATTTCCTGTGGTGTCCACAGCCCCCCCCCCCCCCCCGTTACAGACCCTCCAACCTTTTATTTTGCCCCCCCCCCCCCCCCCAACCCACACACACATTTACGTTGGGCCCCCCAGTTTTTTAGTGCTAGAACCGCTTTGTTCTAGATGTGAGAATGTGATTTGATTTGTAGCACGAATAATGACTCTGTTAACGTTAATAAGCAAGACACATACCACACGTATCACTACCGTTACTGTAACCCAATTGGCAAAAACAGTGAAAATATGAATTCATTAATACCTCGGGAAATACTTCTAGGATCATCCTAAACCCTCGTCCCTTATCGTCAACCTTAAAGGGAGCGTCACACGAATATTTCCGAAAAAAATCAAAATATTCGGGAAAAAATTCATGCGTAGTTGAACACTTGAGCAAGCTTGTGACAAAGTATTATAAAGAAAGCAGAAAAAATGAAAGTTATAGCTGATTTTCTCCCCCCTCCCCCCCGAAAAATATCCGTACAATGGATATTATAATTTTTATCCTTACAATTTGTTTTATGATATTAACTGGCATATGCAAACTGGCACCTCTCAGTCCCTCTGTGAGATAAGAGGGTCGTCTCAAGGCCTCAGTAGTGAAGGAGTAGTGGGAGAAGCCGGGTGTCGCTGCTTGTCTCTCAGCCTTCCACTATTCCTGCTCCCTCCAGACCATTTACCATTTATTCAGCATAGGATTGATCTACCTCACGCTCTCTACCTCCTCCACCACCATGCCGAGGACATGAAGGCATAAAGTGGCTCAGAGAGAGAATGCTGGCTGTAGTTCAGCAAACTCTCCATGTGCGTCTGACAGCTAGCACCCTTTTGTGACTAGTACCTTTTACAAAAGGGGGGACCAGATACCAGCTATGTCATATAACACTTCAACAGTGATAGAGAGCGTGGCTGCTTGAATAAACAAACAAACCAGCATCTGCTCAGATTCACTGAGCCTCGAGGTTTAAAGGGCGTGTGGCTTTTTAAACTGCGCACTTTTAAACCTCTACTGAAAATTTTGCTTTTTTCCAGTTATCCTTTAATAACTTCGCCACTATTGTACCGAATTTAATAAACAATATATCATTGGAAAGGAATAAAGATGTGATTTTCACATCTTACGGTTTTTTTTCAATTTGGGTAAATATTTGCAAATAATAGCAAATACATTTACGAGATCAAAAAAAAAAAAAAAAAAAATGCCAAACACTTAAGAAGAATGAAATTCAAAATTCTTAAAAGATGAATCGTTTGGATATGTTGTAATGCATATTTGGTATTTTTTTTCATCAGTGGAAGTCATTGGACAAGAACGTTATTATGAGTTGAATTTCTTAAATAAAAAAAAAAAAAAAAAAAAAAAATTCAGTTATGGATGGATCTGAAAATGAGCTAGGATTATTTCGGCATTAGCATACTTTTGACATTAAAAAAAATCATGACAATCCACCGGTAATTAAGAAATGGTGTGACGCTCCCCTTAACTGCCCCTCAGGAAGACGAGATGGCTCTATGGCTCCCCCCCCCCCCCCCCCCAAAAAAAAATTAGATTAGAACACGCCTGTTTATTGTATCATTAGAAACAAATCAAAAAGGTTTTGTCACCACAGACAAAGTTGTCTGTGGTGAGGTGTGTTCATGTGTGCCCGTTCCATGTGTCACTAACCATGTGCCCGGGACAGCAGCGAGCCAAAATGGTCTTCGGGAGATGGAGCCTTATCAACGAGGCTTCTAGCAGGGAGAGTCGAAATTTGCTCGTGTTGAGTCGGTCAGCTAAGACTTTAGAGTAGCGGATGACTGCAGGCCGTGGTGGCGATTCTTTGCCCTCTGTAGCCTCCTTCTCCGGCGATAATTTGATCTGTGCTTTAGCAAAACATTGTAGTTGATTAAAAGTGTCCTTCAGAGTCGCCACGGTGCCCCAGGGGTCGAGTCGCTGCGTGAAGGTTTCGAAGGTCGCAGCCACCACTTGGGGCGTCGTGTTGTCTTTCTCATCCAGCTGGCACGCGTTCATTTCGATACCAGTACTTCCCTCCACCTGCAGAAATGTCATCCATAATAATTATGAGGTTTGTGTCTGTGCGCGCGCGCTTGGTGCATATAAAAGTGAGGTCACAAATGTCAGAGTAGCTGTTGTGTTCTCATGATCGCTGAGGAATATGGCAGGGGGGAAGGGAGGATGCAAACAATGGGACACGCTGGCTGTACGTGGCAACAGGTGCTAACGTGTACCTACACCACCTGCATACTGCGTCACAGCTTGAAAGGTTTACCAAAGAGGAAAAAATCTGACTCTCTCTCTCTCTCTCTCTCTCTCTCTCTCAACTACGACTTTACTACCTTAAACTTGTTGGGGCTTTTGATATGTTGAGACACTTGAAGAAGCATTTTTCTAGTGTTGTTTAGCCAGTGCATTTCTCGCCGCGTCTTCTCCTTCATAATTTCCACCAGACGATGGAAGGACTGTCGGCTGGCTGGGGTCTGTTCAGTGATGGGGTCTGAAAGGAAGTAGCTACTGACGGGGTGAATGGTGATGACATATCGGGGTTGGTAGGCGCAGAGGAAATGGAAAGAAACAAAGGACAGAAGGATAATTCAAACAAGGGGAAAGAAGGTAGGATGAAAGATGGATAAGGAAAGAAATCAACAGTTGGATGATGGACAAGAACAGAAAATTTATCGAATAACAATAAGAGGGAGGAAAATATATATATTTTTTTTATGATTTCCAGAGGCGAGAAGGAGGGAGTGACACCCTCTTAATGCCTAAACAAGTTTGACTATATAGATCACTGACTGGTTAACATGGTTGTGACTTGCCCTGATGTCCAGATGCAAGTAACAGGAGGCACACTGAACAGACCAACGTCAACATTGTCGCCGCCATCTCGCGGACGCCCACTGTACGCCCGTAACGAGTTGTCGCTGTGGTGTAATTCTGGATCTATGGTGTGCAAAGCAAACACTCATGTTATTGATACATTTTCCATATGACGTCGATGCATAAGCACAAAACATTTACACTTTTTCTTTTTCTTTTTTACAAGACTACTCATATGTATAAGCCTACTGGTGCGACCAAGACATTAACGCAGGTATTTAATAAAATCATCTTTTGTGTTTCTGAGGAGTATTTAGGTTTCTCGTTGTTCCTGAGGCCGGGAAAGTTGACACAAGATGCTATAATGCTATCCTCTAGCGGCGTCTAGGCTCTTCCCGTTTTTAGGCCTTCTTTTGAGATGTTGTAGGACGTAGCATTACCGTGCAACACGGTAACCATTTGTCCAACTATTTGAAACTCATTTTACACCCTTATATGCCAACGTTGACTTATTCTGCCTACTTCATTTCAATATTTTATTGCAAAGGATGCAGGCCATTCGGCAAAAGCGGAAAAATAAAAATAAACATTTTACTCACATCAGTAGCAGCAGCAGCAGCAGCAGCACTTTCCTTGCAGCTCCAGTGCTCGTCCTATGTCGGCTGGGCTCGGGTGAACAGTGAACACTGGCTGTCACGTCACGCCTGTCACTTGAAACAAATACATACTAGCTGTGCTGTACTAACAAAGCGAGAGGATGCCAACTCGCACCCTGAAATACACAATGCCACACACCTGCACGCACTCTCACGTTCATAATTATATACACAGCCTGTGTGGTTTGCTCGGATGCGCCGCCGCCTACCATCACAGGTGTCACTATAAAAATCCAGCCTAAGCCACTACGGGCGAGGGCCAACCCTCACAGCCCTCCAGAATGTGCAGGGCTAACCACCTGAGCCCTCAAGGGAAAAAAAGAAGCCTACACGCGCTATATATAGGCTCTAACGTAAATAAAAAAAAAAAAACACGCACACACACATACATATACACACACACACACACACACACACACATATACATGATATATATATATATATATTATATAATATATATATGTATATATATTTGTTTGTTTGTGATTTTAGTGTATAGGATAATTCAAAAACCCCGGCTAACACCCGGTACCCATTCACTGCTGGTGGACAGGGCTCGGGTTTAAGAAAGACCACCATCTATCTTCGCTCCGCCCGGGATCGAACCCGGGATATTATATATAATATAATATTTAATATATTTATATATTATATATTTATATATATATATATATATATATATATATATTTAATATTATATATATATAATTATTTAATATAATATATATATATATATATATATATATATATATATATATATATATATTATATATATATAATATATTTATATATATATATATATATATATATATATATATTATATATATATATATATATATATATATATATATATATATATATATATACATATATATTTATATTATATATATATATATATATATATATATATATATATATATATATATATATATATATATATATATATATATATATATATATATATATATATATATATATATATATAATATATATATATATATATATATATATATATATATATATATAATATATATATATATATATTATATATATTATTATATATTATAATATAATATATATTTATATTATATATATATTATATATATATATATATATATATATATATATATATATATATATAATATATATATCGCTTTTTCATAAGTTACATCGCTTTCTCGTAGATTTTTCATAATCGTTACATAACTGGTAAGTACACGTTATCACGTTATAATTTTTACTCATTTGTTACATTCATTTCCCGTAGCTGCATCCTTCTCATGACGTACATCGTTTAGCTACGTCTATGAGAGACCTTGTCTGCGTACATTCCAATCTTATTACCCAGCGTTCCTCCCATCACATTGAACATTTTCGTAAGTATTATATTTAGGTGCATCGTCCAAGGTAGCATATCGTCACCACCGTGAATTACGTAGCCGCAGTTGATGTGCATGACTATAAATATTAGTGTTACCAAGGACGTCTAGTTGTGCATAGGCTACCTGCATTTTGTTCATTTTCTCAACTATGATAATAATTCCGGAACAGATAATTTGAGAAAATTTTAATTTGCGGGGGGGGGGGGGGTAATGAGGTTATAACATAAATAAGGGGGAAATAAGTAAGGCGATTTAAAGACCTGTGTGTATGTCAGAGGTTATGTAAAGGAAAGAGACAAATAATAGCACAATATTTACTAAAACGATGTGCATGTGATGAAGGAAAGTAACTGATCATCTGTAACTTTTAAGGTTAGGTCATACTTTCCTGAGAACGTTATCGGTATAGGGGGTCTTCTAGTGAGTAATATATAATTGAGAGAGAAAAGCAAGGGGCTGAAAGAAGACAGCAGATTAGACCATGAAGAATTATGTCCTTTGCAGACACGTGGTGCAATAGTGGGAGCGCGGCAACCAGTACGCATTATTGATGAGTGTGACGACAGGAGGGGCGTGGGAGGGTGGAGCCCCCATCACTTATCAGAGGGTTGTTGCACCACGTTCCTCCACCACGGCAGATATAAAGCTGTGCTGAACGCGTCACAGGGCAGGCGGCAGCGAGTCCACTCACCCCAAAAGGCTCCCTGTGAGCAGTTGTAGAGCAGCGACAGATCAATACAGACGCAGTCAGCAAGATGTCGTGTTTAGATACTGAAGCAGAAATAAGTGTACATTTGTGTGCTGTTGGTGGGTACACCGGTGAGAGGCCATGCATTCCACCTGAAGCCAGAACCATCTGTTCTTTTTACCTGGAGGGAAGGTGTAGATTCGGCGAGAACTGCCACAACGTTCATCCTCCGGGCGTAGAACTGCCGAAGATTACTGTGCCCCAGAAACAGAAAGCCACGAGAGAAGTGAACAACGAGCCTCAAGAAGGGGACGAGAAGAAACCTTCTCTGAAAACAGCCGGTGATGTGAGGAAGAGAATTCAGTGGGATCCAAATCTTCAAAAAGAACATTTCACAGTGGGATATCTTGACAGATTCAGTGGCGTGGTGGAGAAACCCTTCACGTCCTTCACCTGGGAGCACCTGGCCACGGTGGACCTGGACCAGCTAGCAGTGCCTCAACATAGAATTCAGTTCTACAAATACAAGAATGTCAAAGTTTGGGATAAGAACGAGCGCCTGGACCACGTGTTCGGCAGTGCCGGAGGCAACACCACCATCATCGAGGTTATTCAGAGAGTAGAAGAAGAACTTGAGAAGAAGCGGACGTCGTGTGCTTCTGACGACGATTCAGACGATGACGATGACCTAGTGGTGGTAGCAACAGATGTAGCTTCCGGGAAAGGACTAGTTTCTATGATATCCGAGAGGCAGAGCCAGACTGAGGATCAGCTGAGAGCCACACACTTCTTCTGCATTCGTGTAGACAGTGAGGAGGTCCGGCGGGAGGTAGCCTCAGTGCAGGAGCAGGTGGTGCGGGAAGACCCAACCCTTCGCAGCTGCACGATGCCAGGGGAGCTGCTTCATGTCACCCTCGCCATGCTCAAGTTGGACTCTTTCCAAGCCATTCATGAGGCTGGGAATCTCCTGCAGGAACTAAAAGAAAATCTGAAGGCAGTATTTGATTCTCCGTTAGAGTCAGGAGGCATCGCTTCTTCGAGGTTCATGAGGGCGAAAGGGCTCTGTAGTTTTGGAGCTCGAGTATTGTATTCCAAGCTGGAGGTCCCGGATTCCTTCACCTCATCAGTTGATCTCCTCCGCGGAGGTATCCGTAAAATCAAAGACGCCTCCATCACCAGTCACTTTGATTTCGTGCCACACATGACATTGCTTAAGGTCAATAGAGTCACCGCTCGGGAACGTCGCTCAAAGTACATCAACTCGTGCCTCTACAGTGATTACCTGGACCACGACTTTGGAGTCATGCCTGTCAACAACATCAGTCTTTGTATTATTAATGATTTGCGAGGACCAGATGGTTTTTATCTCACGTGTGAGGATATTAAATTTTAGAGGGACTTCCAACTAATCAATGCGGTCAAGAGTTAGTGGCACGAGGTTGGTCACTCGTCAACATTAAAAAAATGTTGTTGTCAATTATCATGTTCATATTTATTGATATACGAACAAGGTTGCAGCGCTATCTAGATAGCGGCGAGTATCTTATCACAAATTATATGAAATTGTTCACCGTGATTATGAATGACAACTGTTATCAGATATCTACGTATTAAAGAGGAAGAAAATTCATTGTTTTTGTGTTAAAATTTTCAGCAGCAAATAGGAAGTAAATTTTCTGAATAGTCAGTACAGGTGTACCTACATTAGTGAGATTTTATCTTAAGCCTTATGATTATATACTGATATGCCTAAGCATATCAGTATATAGGCACATGTAAAAAAAAAAAAGTAACATATATATACATATATATATATATATATATACATATATATACATATATAATATATATATATAATAATATATAATATATATATATATATATATATAATATATATATATATATATATATATAATATATATATATATATATATATTTAAATTTATATTTGTTATTCATTTATTATCTTATTATCCATTATTATATTTTTACGTTTGAGCCTTGAAAGCCTGTAGGCTATTTATGTTCCTTGACGGCTCCGGTGGTTGGCTCTGTATTTTCTTTCTGGGGGGCTGTGGTGGTTGGCTGTGATCAGCCTGTGATGGAGCAGGCTGGATATTTAGAGTGACACCTGTGATGGTTTGATTTGAGGTTCCATGCCGCCCCCTGGTAGGCTACCCTCCGCCGCATTCGCAGTCGAAGGTGAGGTTGATGGGCAGCAAGTGGGTGTCTTTGGCCACTCGACGATGGAAGAAACAATTGCTCCTGTTGGGATTTTAACTCGGGAGTTTGTGCTCACCACTACCAGATTCTAACCATCCGGCCGCCTTAAGGCCCGCTCACATCTTCACGTCTCTCGACGGGGACCATTCACTACTTGCTGAGTTATGCTGTGGTCAGCACCGGCCGTCATGTGGGTTGGCGTCAGGCCCCGACAGTCGTCGTCGGGTCGTGGGAGTTGTGTAGGGGCGCGAGGGGGATCCCGACTGTCTGGTGCATGCTCTATAGTCTACTCTATACACTCGGGACGGGTCTGCGACTCAAACAAATAATGGAAAAAGTCGGCTCCGTGCTGGGACTCGTCGCCGAAGGGTCCGAGCCTGGCGCCGACCAGTACTTAGACTAATCGTCATGAAATTTTTGTTATTTTAGTGAGAGAGAGAGAGAGAGAGAGAGAGAGAGAGAGAGAGAGAGAGAGAGAGAGAGAGAGAGAGAGAGAGAGAGAGAGAGAGAGAGAGAGAGAGAGAGAGAGAGAGAGAGAGAGAGAGAGAGAGAGAGAGAGAGAGAGAGAGAGAGAGAGAGAGAGAGAGAGAGGAGAAGAGAGAGAGAGAGAGAGAGAGAGAGGAGAGAGAGAGAGAGAGAGAGAGAGAGAGAGAGAGAGAGAGAGAGAGAGGGGAGGAGAGAGGGGGGCACATGTATGAGCGGGACGACGAGAAGAGGCAATATGGCGTCCATAAATGAAGTTGTCGCTACCATCTCTACTAAAGGTACACTATGTACAACCATACGTGTGAAAATATGGGAAGTAATGTCAATTCTCATATCACAGGGAACGGAAACAGTTTCCTAACGGTTAATTTGTTTATTCAACATAACAAAAATTAAATAGCGTCAACATTTCAGTAGTTAATGGCTGGATAGATGGTCAGTAGAGCCTCTTTGTTTGTCTGCCTTCATATCAGATTAGCAGCTGTGCTACTTTGAACACGCCTCACGGGCTCACGTCTTACACTGCACTTGGCTCCCTCTCACTGTTGTTGTCTCGTCTCCTTACATGTGACGCAATGCAGGCCGGGCAGGCCGGGCCGGGTGGTCGCGGCCCGGCCTAGTGGAGTGGTCTGGGGAGAAAAGGAAAAATGAACCATTGTAGTTATTGTTATTACTGTCACTTTCATTGTGTGTAGTGGTTGGCACACTCGGCTCACAACCAAGAAGTCAGTCAGGTCAGAGAGGACGCGGGTTCGATTTCCCGGCTGTGCGGGGAGGACATGGACTTGTCTCCCTTCACGCTGTAGCCCCTGTTCACTTAGCAAGGAATGGGTACGGCTGAGGGTGGCAATCCCTCCTCTTCTGTAGGGTGAATGTTGAAGAGTCTGAATGCGAGTATGTAGTATACCCGTAATAGGCCAGAAATACTCTACAAGTCTCACTTCAAAGGGCTATACGGGCAGGTTAGGTATAAAGAGGAAAAAAATAGTTATTTCTATTATCATTATTAATTATCATTATTATTTTGTCATTATTATCATAATCATTAATACTACTAATTATTATTAGGGCAATGAGCTGGGATCCTTTCCCTTTGCCCTGGTAGTGTCTGGTTTGCCCTCACACCCAAATCCTTCTCACCTTCTGATCTTTTCAGTGATACATTGCGTAAAGTGTACCGAACTAAATTGGCTCACCCCTCTTTTAAATTTTTATTCTTTTACTGTCTTCTTTATAGGGACTGGCAACTAAGCGGGCTTTGTGTTATATAATAATTATAAAAAAAAAAAAAAAAAAAAAAAAAAAATAAGACTATTTTCTCTACCAACATTAATTGTGTTACACTTGTCAATATTAAAATCCATCTGCCAACTGTCTACCCACTCGTTTAACTTATCCAAGTCTCCCTGCAAGCCGGTTACATGAGACTGTGATCTAATATTAATAATCCAATCTATCTTAAGCAGGGAGTTTGTCCCCTCATGCCGTTGACGCATCAGCCTCGTCAGGCCCATAGGCAAACACTACTCACCCGACGTATCCCTCGATGAAGTCTGCGAAGTTGGCCACGTTGACATACACGCCGGGCACGTCTCCATCGGCGCAGCCGATGCCCCAAGCAACTAAGCCCACCACCGTGTAGCCGGAAGGTGTCGGACAAACTAGTGGAGAACCTCCATCTCCCTGCAAGGACATAATATACAGCCTTCTTTACTCACGCTTCAGCACATATTAAGGACTCTCTTTTTCTATCGAGTAACACAAAAAGCATATGTCTCCTTCAGAGGTGACACGCTGGATCTTACCGAGCAGGCGTCTTTCCCCTTTATGCCGCCAGCACACACGAAAGAATTGGTGTCCAGAACAAAATTTTCCCCAAGACGTGTTTGTCTGAGGCGACTCTGGCAAGTGAAACTTTCCATGATGGGCACGTCAACCTCCTTCAGGATGCTTTGGAATTGGCCAGATTTGAAGGTCTCCTTACCCCATCCAGAGACGAAGCACCTGCAGGAGGAAGTAGTTATCAGATAAGATGTCCATCACAGGTGGTTTGTGAAGAAACAAATTCAGTCAATGGCAGTAGTTGTACAATAACAGGCCCATCGTAGGCCCCAACCCCTGTTAAGAGACCGCACTGCAGATAATAAGGTTCTAACAATGACTTTTTACAGTGTTACGTATATATCTAAATGTTTCATAAGAAATTAATATTTCTGCGTCACGTCATGACACGTGCCGCGTTCAAGACATGCATCTTCCGCGTTCACTTACTTATTCTGTCCCTCGAACTTTTGCCTTTGGCTTGGTAGGCATGCAAGACCGATATGTGGATACTGGTCGACGTTCACGGGCCTCTCCAGCTGAAGTAGCGCAACATCGTTGACCAGAGAATCTGAATTGAAGTTGGGGTGAATGATCACGTTCTTGATGTTGAACTCGACGTGGGGGAGATTCGGGTAGTCTTGTGACCGTTCGAGGTCATAATCTCCAAGACGAACCCTCAAGCCACTGAAATAAACATTGGTTGTGCACAAAAGGCAACACGTGGAGCCACTACACACTGCGTCTGTGTAAATCACCAAAATCAAGTCTATTGTCATACGATATTGTTTCGGCTTCATTGATATGAACCGAGAAAAAACTAAGAAGTGACAAACCTGCTGGACGTGATTTTATGAGCTGCCGTCAGCACCCATTGGTTCCTGATCAGCACTCCACCTCCCAGATAGGTATTGCCTGGGCCCAAGAGCACTACCATCCACGGGTACTCACCAAAGTCAGCCTGCAACGCGTCGGGAAAAGAAAAAAGCGTGCGATGAGTGTGTATTGAGTTAAGTAGCGGAGTTATGCTATAGGTGAATAAAAAAAAGTCTATTTAGAGAAAAAAAATTCTGTTAACATTTCTAGTAGAGGGTTTCATTGCTAGTATTCAATAACCACACCCCTAGAATATTGTAAAAGAGTTGATCTTTATAAAAAGTGTCTTCGAATTGCAACCATTAAGCATTAATGCAAGCTATTTTAGACAGATGATCTGAATCTGCTGCTACCGTCATCATTGGAGCCAGGCGGCGAGGGACGGCAGGCGGCACAGGCTGCATTTACCGTGAATAATATAATTGGTGCTAAAATATTTCTGGATAAATACTGTAAATTCTGAACATTATAAAAGAGGCAAAGCAGAACGAAGTGAAGAGCTTTGGGAGGTTGAGGTGAGGTGAATTAGGCGGTACAGGTGTGGGAGTGAGATGGGTGGGGAGTGGGGGGGGATGGAATTGTCGAATTAAGTACTCACCTGGGGAGGCACTGCTCGATTGTCTAGGATCCGTCTCCCTCCACATTTGCCAGTAGGGGAGCCATTCACAGGCCCCGTGGCAGGCGCCAGTCCACAGCAACGGTTGAACCCGATCGTGCATTGACCGTCCTTAAGCGGCTGGAAAATCATCATAACTTTTAGACACATTGTTGAAACCACTACCATGGTCTTTGCAGTGACCAAAACGTTCGTCACAGGTTCACGGTGGGTTGCCAGTGCACGCTACATGTGCACCCACTCCTTGCCCCCCTTACCTGTGTGTTGGAGATGCGGGTCACGGTACCCACCGGGCGTCCATCTTGGTCGTAAGGACACACCTGGTTGACGGGGATACATTGACACACAAGATCCTGTCGTGACACTCCCTGGTTACCTGTACGAGAAGTTCTGTGTTACTTGTTAGCAAGGCAATGAAAACAATTGCTTCAGCTTAGGAGGTACTGAAAGCAAGGTAAAAAAAAGCGTCTATAATCTCAGATTTATGATGCCGCGGAAACATTTTAATGGCCAAAAAGAAATCAACACTTACTATTAGTATTGCCGCCAGGGACGGGCGGCAAGCCCAAATCTGTAGCCAAAAGGCCCAGCCTGATGTTGGGGTCCTGATCCCGCTGGCCCACCACGCCCACTGCCGCCACCACGCACGCCGCCACGTACCAAGGCCAACTAGAGAGCACGTACACCCACGCCCTGTTGGATATGTCGAGTAGCTTACTTTCCTATAGGAATTTGAAAGTAGGAAAGTACACCAATATTATGGCAATGCTTAAACATTTCTAACACACACACACACACGGGGGTGGGGGGTCTCTCTCTCTCTCTCTCTCTCTCTCTCTCTCTCTCTCTCTCTCTCTCTCTCTCTCTCTCTCTCTCTCTCTCTCTATATATATATATATATATATAATTTTTTTTTACATCATAAAGGACTGGCCAAGGCCAAATAAAAAGAGGTAACAAAAAGCTCGCTTAGTTATTAGTTCTTATAAAGAAGACAGTAAGAGAATATATAAAGGGGGGTGCACGGGCCAATTTAGTTCGGGAGGTGTCGTCACTCCTTTATTGATATAAATTGAAGTCGTAGGAAGGAGGAAAAATAGAAACAGAGTTCCAGAGTTTACCAGTGAAAGGGATGAAATAGTGAAGATACTGATTAACTCTTACATTAGGAAGATGGACAGAATAGGGATGAGAATGAGTAGAAAGTCTTGTGCAGCGAGGCCGCGAGAGGGGCAGGCATGCAGTTAGCAAGTTCAGAAGAGCAGTGAGCATGAAAATAACTGTAGAAGATAGCAAGAGAAGCAATATTGCGGCGGTGATTTATAGATTGGAGACAGTCAGTCAGAGGAGGGGAGTTGATGAGACGGAAAGCTTTTGATTATACCCTGTTTAGGAGAGCTGTATGAGTGGATCCCCCCCAAACATGTGATACATACTCCATACATGGGTAGATACGGCAAGCAACTGGAAGGGAGAAAATAATAAACGCAGACGCCACAGGACACCTAACTTCTTAGAAGCTGTTTAGCAAGAGATGAGATGTGATAGTCCTATAGAATGTTCATTGTAGTAGAGGGAGACTGTTGAGTGTCATTGAAGAAGAGAGGATAGATATTTGGAAGGTTTTGTCGAGTAGATAGGTGAAGAAATCGGGCTTTTGGGAAATTGAACAAAACTAGGTTTGTTTTGCCCCAATCAGAAATTATAGAAAGATCAGAAGTTAGGCGCTCTGTTGCATTTCTCCGTGAATCACTTAGTTCGTGATAAGTTGGGGGTCTAATGAACGACGTTGAAAAATGTAGGGTAGAATCATCAGCGTAGGAGTGGATAGGGCATTGAGTTAGACATAGAAGATCATTAATGAATGATAGAAAGATAGTGGGTGATAGGACAGAACCCTGGGGAACACCACTATTGATAGACTTAGGAGAAGAACAATGACCGTTTACAGTAGCTGCAATAGAACGGTTAGAAAGGAAACTTAAGATGAAGGTACAGAGACAAGGGTAGAAACCGAATGAATGTAGTTTATAAATTAAAGATTTGTGCCAGACTCTATCAAAAGCTTTTGATATGTCAAGGGCAACAGCAAAAGTTTCACCGAAACCCCTAAAGGAGGATGACCAAGATTCAGTTAGGAAAGCTAGAAGATCGCCAGTAGATCGCCCTTTACGGAACTCGTACTGACGATCAGATAGAAGATTGAGAGCAGATAGATGCTTAAGAATCCTCTTATTAAGTATAGACAAGGGACCTATACTTAAGACCCCCCCCCCCTGTAGATATACCTATCTACAGGGGGGGGGGGTATAAGTTCCCAACAGGGGGCTGCCCTACGTGTCATATATGCAATAACTTTTTGTCGGTGTAGCGCTGCACCTGCCGTTATGTAACCTGTTTAAGGACCGCAGAGAAGTGTCAGAGGTGTGGAGCAGCACAGGGCGGAGAGTTTTTGCTGGCAACCTGCAGCTGGGTTGGTAAAGGAGGGCCAAGGGCATCATTGGACCTTTAATTGTAGGATAATGAGTTACTGTCGTGATGCTGCTTGCGTAGGTCCTGATGCATCCAAGTGGCACGTGCACACACACATGTTCCAGTCGTAGTTTGTGTGTGAGGGATCAATAATTTCTTTAAATTTTATCAATGATCTGTGCGAGGTCAACTACGCATACAGGATGTGTTGTTGAGCGAGTTGTAGTCAGGAGTGTAGGATGCCTCGAGGCGTTGGGGGAAGGTCGGGGGATTACCTGTCCTGCCTGAGGTAGGGGACTCCCAATACAAAAAAGCTATGTTTTTCCGGGCATGGTCCATGGTGGTGGCGGTGGCGGTTTCTGTTGCTGCGAATGTTGTTACCTGCTTCAGGCGAGATTGGTTGGTGGGGAGGGGGTGTTGGAGGTACGTACTGTTCCAGGGTATACATAGTATTTACCCCGAGCTGTCGTGGTAAAAGTGTATGTAATGAAGGCACTGTAGTACCTATGTGACCTTGTGCCGGGAACATGAATTACATAATCAGTGTCTGCACTAACAGGATTCCAGCTGTTAGCACGTTAAGACACCTTGCTCTGTGTGTGTTATGGTTGATGAGGCTTGGGAGGAGGGAGAAATTTAATCTCTGCTGTAATAGGTAAAACCCGATGTGGGGAGGCGGGGATGGGACGGCCATCTATTATATTGTGACGTCAACAAAATTGCCGCAGCAGCTCGTCTCAAGGTCATTAGTTGACTGACCAACCCCTGACCGCAAGGTGAGTCTTCATAGCCGGCTTGGCAGCGGAACCGCTGTAAGTCTGCTGTTCTATTAATCAGCTGTGCTTATCAATCCCTGTCTGTTTGTCATGTGGTGAAGGAGGCGCAACATGGCGAGTCCGTCTCAGTAGTATGTGATCACAATCAGTGATGGGAGCGATACCGAACCTCGGGCTCGACACTCACTGTCCAGGGTTTTAGGTGTGTTGTGGTCTGCGATGACATCTCATAAGGTTTAGAAATGGTGAAAAGCCTACTTTAAACTCGCTGCCTTGCATCTAGTACTTGCCTTCGATGTCTGTACCGGCTGTGAAGTGACACTGGCAGATTTTTTTTATTTTGGGGTGGGCATCCCCCAAATAAAAATTTGGATGGACCCCATGGATCCCCCAAAAGGAAAAATAGTGTAGTTTGCCCCCCCCCCCCCCAAATCTGAAAACTAGTCATCACCATGTGCTTGCACACCATTTCCATGCAACTATACGTATCCTTTTTCCACCAGAATAATCTTTTGCACTGCGTAGATGTGTGCACTTGTATAGTGCAGGCATATATATGCGTTTAATGGTTACTTCAGGTGATTTGGCCACTTGGCCGGGGCTTTCCCCAAAGCTTTCCCGAAAATCCGCCAGTGTGATGAAGTGAGGACTTACTTGCCGCACTTTATGCTGCCCGAGTTGCATACCAGTGACAGCATGTATGGAGAAACCTCAAAGCTTTCCTTTCCCATGCACACATGTGGTGGCTGTCCCATCTGCATGGTGAAAGAGCCTCCACAAGCATCTTTATTAGTGACCCAGACCTGTATTCAGGATGTGAAATTGACTGGTCCGAGGTCCGACTCAAGACCAGTCCGTATAATGTCTATCGATATGGTGTCTATCTAGATGTTTTTATTTTTTTATTGGAACATTTACATTCACACCGTTAGTAAGTGCGCTGACCCTGCCGACCACAAGTCTTGTTGATATTCAGTATTCAAGTAATGCCTCCCGACCGTCATTGCCCTTTAGTATGTATACGAGACAAGTTCCTCCCTCGTCTCTCCGCCCTCCCCTCCCTATCAAGTCTACTCTCGTCTCCACCCCAAAACATACACCAATGAGGAAGGAACGAAGGCTTTATTGGTTTGTTAGCGACAGTTAGTTTGTTCCTCGTCTGCCATGCAAGTAGTAGGATGTTATCGCCTCTCATCCCTCCACTCCCCCTCCTCCTTTCGGCTTTACTATCACCCTGATTGAAGAGACAATGTCCCTCCTCCTTCTCAAGGTAAACCAGGCATGTGCAAGATACTAGACACGTGTATATAATATATTTCTAGTTTATCATTGAGGGTGACCATTTTCTTCCTCACTTCCAAGACCATGGGCACTTTTCAGATCAGCCTATCAGTCCCAATAAGGTCTCACCATACATGATAATAACGTAGACTCTGAATCAAATCAAGGTTTAGTTTCGAACGAGAATACTGAAAGAATCAACCCTTAATTAAATTACGATTTGCGGGAGGGAGGAGGACACAATTCAGGTTGATCCGGTTTTTCTTCTATTTTGCTTTATGTTGGTGTTAGAATTTGTTTATTTTTGACTTTCAGTGAAGGTTAAGACGAGTAAGAAGGCAAGACTGTGTGACATGATTCTCGTCTGTTGACCTTGATTCGCGCTGTTGAGAAAAAGAGAGAAAGAGAGAGAGAGAGCGAGAGAGAGAAAAAGAGAGAGAGATAGAAAGAGAGAGAGAGAGAGAGAGAGAGAGAGAGAGAGAGAGAGAGAGAGAGAAAGAGAGAGAGAGAGAGAGAGAAAGAGAGAGAAAGAGAGAGAGAGAGAGAGAAAGAAAAAAAAAGAGAAAGAGAGCGAGAAAAAAAAAGAGAAAGAGAAAGAGAGAGAGAGCGAGAAAAAAGGGGGGAGATCAAAGAGAGAGAGAGAGAGAGAGAGAGAGAGAAGAGAGAGAGAGAGAGAGAGAGAGAGAGAGAGAGAGAGATGATGATAATAGCAATGATAACAATAATAATGATAATAGTATGCGCAATAGAATACTAACTGACAAATCCTTAGTTTTTGCCACCAAGTGATCTGTTCTGCCGACGTTGTATACATCAGGAAGCGGAAATTAAGGCTCACTGAGGCAACAATAGTACCGGTGGTGTGCTCATTACGCAGGGCAGGTTTGTCTCTCCCTGTGAGCGAGATATAAGAAGAAAAAAAGAGCTTCATTAACCTCTTCACACCCCTGCTATTAAAAATGATCTATTGTTAGGCATACAATTACAAGAACTTACTGAATATACCAAATTAGCTAGTGGAAAAGGGTACTAAACAGGTCATATCTATAGACTATTAATTACTACATTCATGAAAATAGTTTAATGATAGCCAAATTATAATGGAAAATACGATCAGAGTCTCATGGGGTTAAAACGATTATTTTTCTATATTTTCCAAGAGTTCTTATGCTATTGTTGAGTTAGCTGGCGTGCACGTTTTCCTGTTGGCAGAGTTTAAATGACGGCTTCTACAAAGTATCGTTTTTCCCTGTTATTTTTGTTGCTGTTCTTGTTATTGTTGTTTTAGTTATTGTCGTTGTTGTGAGTGCGTGTGCGTGTGCCTCTGTCAAGGATTTCAAGGCTATGATTGGTAGATGTGACGATTTAGGAGGTTGTAGATGGCGTTAGATTGTTACGGAGCAGAGGATGTTCAAGAGCTATGAGAGAGAGAGAAGAGAGAGAGGAGAGAGAGAGAGAGAGAGAGGTGAGAGAGAGAGAGAGAGAGAAGAGAGAGAGAGAGAGATAAAGAGAGAGAGAGAGAAAGAGAGAGAGAGAGATAAAAGAGAGAGGAGAGAGAGAGAAGAGAAGAGAAGAGAGGAGAGAGAGAGAGAGAGAGAGATAAAGAGAGAGAGAGAGAGAGAGAGAGAGTAAGAGAGAAGAGAGAGAGGAGAGAAGATAGAAGGAGGAAGGGAGAGAGAGAGAGAGGAGGAGAGAGAAGAGAGAGAGAGAGAGAGAGAGAGAGAGAGATATTCCTCGCAATTAACTCAAAATGTCATGTAGCCATAATGCAGCAGAACAAGAGGATCGGTGAGGCGTTAAACGAGGACAAATCTTGCTCAATGTTACTTTCTCTATTGTGAAATGGATTTTGAATAGACAAGCGAGAGAGAGAGAGAGAGAGAGAGAGAGAGAGAGAGAGAGAGAGAGAGAGAGAGAGAGAGAGAGAGAGAGAGAGGAATATAAGATGGCTTCTGATTGTATGCTAATTAATAGAAGGAGAGTATTGAAAGTCGAGCAAATGGTGCTGCTAATCACTGCAAATATGCGAATGGTGCTGCTAATCCACTACAACTCTGCACCGAAAAAAATATTAAGAGATAAGATAGAGAAGCTCTCAATATCGTTAATATAACATAGTAGTTAATGTTAAATCAAGAAAAGCAAAATCTCAAAATACTGCGGGAAGTTGACGGGAACGTGTCTCTGCGAATGTCTGGTAGTTATGTTGTCTTGTAAGAAGAAGGCGCCAAGGACACGCACAGATAAACACTGGCCTAAACATTTCAAGAGGCTCCGGAAATGTGGGGTTAAGATATCTATCCGAGTGTACAACCGCAAATTATGACTCAACAACCGTAAATATATAAGTAAACAACGCGAGTTATGTACGTATGCATCGGTGATTTCCTGAGTACGTGCACGCAAATAACTGCTAAATGCAAGGGAGCGTCACACGAATATTTCTGAAAAAATCAAAATATTCGAAAAAAATTATCATGCGTAGTTGAACACTTGAGCAAGCTTGTGACAAAGTATTATAAAGAAAGCAGAAAAAATGAAAGAGTTATGGCTGATTTTCTCCCCTCCCCCTCCCCCCCGAAAAATATCCGTACAATTTTTTTTTATTTATTCATTGGCATAGACAAACTGGCACCTCTCAGTCCCTCTCTGTGAGACGGAGGGTCGTCTCAAGGCCTCAGTAGT
>JACEEZ010023870.1:121235-128735 GCA_016584305.1 Chionoecetes opilio | reverse complement strand
TGCGTTCAGCTGTACATGTTCATGTGTGTGTGTGTGTGTGTGTGTGTGTGTGTGTGTGTGTGTGTGTGTGTGTGTGAGAGAGAGAGAGAGAGAGAGAGAGAGAGAGAGAGAGAGAGAGAGAGAGAGAGAGAGAGAGAGAGAGAGAGAGAGAGAGAGAGAGAGATGGGCAAGTCAGGTGAAGTTATACATAAAAAGTTTAGGAAAACTTTCGCCTACTTGGACGCACGAGCCGGGAAAATCAAGGGAATATTGCCAATAAGATGAAAGAAATAAGAGGAAAATTTTTAATAAGAGAAAACATAAGAGTTGGAGGGGGGAAGGGGTTAAAGGAGAAGGAAAATGAGAAGGAGGTTATGGAGGAGGAAGCGGAGGAGGAGGAGGAAGAGGATATAGCCGGGGGAAAACAGGCTTGACGAGCTTGAACCGCAAAATATAATATTAATAGAAAATATATACATATATGAAACGTAGTCAGACACAAAGGCATTTTCAGTTACCATGTAAAGAAATTTTTTAACAAGTTATAGTGAAGTTACATGCACCTGCCACCCTACAATGGCAATAACCAAATAGATTGATGGGGATTTTAGAAAAGGAAGGAGGACTTGTCAGATAAGAACATAAGAACATAAGAAAATAAGGAAGCTACAAGAGGCCGTGAGACCTACACGTGGTAGTTCCTGTTACCTAACACTACCTACATCCACCTTTCATCCCCATCCCTAGCATGTATTTATCTAGCCTCCCTTTAAAGCTCTCTAATGACTCCGCACTAACTACCTTACCTAACTAACCACTAGATTGCGAAGAGAGGACACGAGAGTGAATTTGAGGTTACCTACCACCACATTGTATAAGATTGAGACGCAAAGGGAAAAAAGGGAGAGGATATATGCAGAAAGAAAGAGAGGTAAACAAAGATACACTAGGAAATAGGACGAGGAAGTGAGAGAGATTCTAAGTGACGGAGAAGAGAATGAGCTAGAGGATTAAGCAAGGAAGAGAGAGAGAGAGAGAGAGAGAGAGAGAGAGAGAGAGAGAGAGAGAGAGAGAGAGAGAGAGAGAGAGAACATAAACTATGAATAGAGGGAATGGAGGTGTGTGTGTGTGTGTGTGTAGGAAGGAGTAGTGAGGCAGGTGGATGGTGTTTACCGGGGAATCCCAAACTGCCTCAACAACAGTGTGAAGGATCTCAGGTGGAGAGCCTGGGGGAGTCCTGGGGGAGAGAGAGAGAGAGAGAGAGAGAGAGAGAGAGAGAGAGAGAGAGAGAGAGAGAGAGAGGAGAGAGAGAGAGAGAGAGAGAGAGAGAGAGAACGAAATATAAAAGAAATAAAGTGAAGGAAAGAAGTCATGAAGGAAGTGATATGGAAGAACAAAATGAGTCACCACACACACACACACACACACACACACACACACACACACACACACACACACACACACACACACACACACAACACACACACACACACACACACACACACACAACATACACAAACACACACACACACACACACACACACACACACACACACACACACACACAACACACAACACACACACACACACACACACACACTCCGTAGTGTAGTGGTAGTTAGTTACTTCGTAATGTTGTGGTAGCACGCTCTGTTCACAACCGAGGAGTCCCGGGTTCGATCCCCGGGCGGAGCGGAAATAGATGGGCTGTTTCCTTAGAACCCGAGCCCCTGTCCACCCAGCAGTGAATGGGTACTGGATGTTAGCCGGGGGTTTGTGACCCGCCTCCCGGGGTGGTGGCTTCGGCCAACACTAAACACTAAGGATGAATGATAAAACATGAAGATATGGAGACAGGGCCATACGAGTGTAGCTCAGGCCCTGTAAAATACAACTAGATGAACACACACACACACACACACACACACACACACACACACACACACACACACACACACACACACACACACAGACAGACAGATCCATATGCAAGTGAGTCATAAAGTTTTACTCATTATAATGGGGTGGGTTTTTTTGCTTAAATTTTGCGTCTCATCCGTGATCTGGGCTTTGTGTATTTTGTTAGGTGTGTGTGTGTGTGTGTGTGTGTGTGTGTGTGTGTGTGTGTGTGTGTGTGTGTGTGTATGTGTGTGTCCTTCTCTTGACTATCTATATTCTTTCTAACTGTATTTTTCTTTCTTTCTCAGGATTTCTCACTTACCTCCATTTTAGTTCTTTCCTACAACAACTTTTTCTCCGTGTGGCATTCATCCATTCATTACTTATTCAATTCATGCGTTCATTTATTCATGGAAACTTTTATATGATTTTCTTAATATTTCGTTCTTCACTGTTGCATTTATATCCTGTTTGTACCTGTTCGTTATAATCCACATACACACACTTCACATTTTTTTACATTCAATTATATAAATTATTTGTTCTACGTCCTTGAATTTACTTGCGTCCTGTATTCTCTCTCTCTCTCTCTCTCTCTCTCTCTCTCTCTCTCTCTCTCTCTCTCTCTCTCTCTCTCTCTCTCTCTCTCTCTCTCTTTTTTTTTTTTTTTTTTTTTTACCTTTATTCTTATAGGTTTTACAGTCAGGAGCTTCAGCTGGACTACTGAGAACTATCTTTGACTTTAGGAATGTGTAGATTACTCCTAGCTTAACATACATACATGGGTTACTATTCTAAATTCTATTTCTCTAATTCACTATTTCACTACTAAATTAATTTTACATGTACATGTGTTACTATTCTAATTTTACATTTTATTTTTAACTACTACTAATATATATATATATATATATATATATATATATATATATATATATATATATATATATATATAATATATAGACATAGTTGAACTTAAGCAGGGTTTACAGGTAGGTACTTATACTATGGCTGCTTTATCCAAGCGTTCACAGCACTCCTGAAGGTCTGGAGTGACGAGGTAGAGTGAAGCTGTGTCTGCTGTACCATGCGGTTCCACATTCTTGTGTAGCGCGGAAGGAAGGAACGCAGAGAGGTCTCCGTCCTGGCAAAAGGGACGATCAGTTGATGGTCCCTGGTAGCAGCAGTTCGTGTGGTGTGGCCGTGTGATCTTGCCCAGGGCTGTCGGAGAGCAGCTAGGTGCGGGACATGCTGCTTGTGTGTCTTGTAAACGACGCACAGACCTGCTACGTCGCGACGCTGCTGCAAGGGTTGCAGAGGAGGGAGAAGCTGGTCCTGCAGAGCCTTCAGACGTATTAACCGTTGGGCTCGGGCCTGTACCTTGTCAAGAAGGCTCAGGTACGAAGGGGGGCAGGAAGACCACGTGAGAGGGGCGTACTCCATAAGGGAGCGGACTTGAGCTGCATATAAGGTGGTGATCCCTTGGGAGTCAAGAAGGTGTGAGACACACCGGACACAGCTAAGTTTCCAGGCGGCTTTCCTTGCAATGGTTCGCATGTGGTCGGTGAAGGTCGGGACGCTATTCACTTCCACCCCAAGTATGGAGATGGACGTCTGCAGTGGCACCGGCCTCCCACCCAGTAAGATGGTAGGGATGGGAGTATCAGGAGGACGTTGTCGTCGGGAGATGAGCATCGCCTGGGTTTTCTCTGGAGCGAGATCCACTTGCCATCGACGACCCCATGAGATGACGGTTTGGAGGACCTGATTTATGTGAGCGACAGTCGTGCGGTGATCACCACTGTCGCAGGGGAATGTAAGGGTGCAGTCATCGGCATATGCATGTGCCTCTGGGATGAGCTGGAGCAAGTCATTGAAGAATACATTCCAGGGGAGAGGGCCGAGCACACTGCCCTGTAGGACGCTGGCAAAGATCGGGTGTTCCTCTGAGGTTTGACCGTCCACCACCACTCTGAGAAATCTGTCCCGCAGGTAGTCTTGTAGTAGGAGCAGCAGATGACCGCGGACACCCAAACTGTTCAGTTTGGTGATGAGGCCGTGATGCCACACCCTGTCAAATGCTCCTGCAATGTCAAGGGCAATGACGTATGTGTCCTTTCTTTGGTCAAGACGCTTATGCCATGTGGTGGACAGATGGAGCAATAGGTCGGCCGCTGACCTGTTTGCTCGGAAGCCAAATTGCTTGATGTTAAGAAGGTGATGTGATGTGAAGAAAGACGATATCTTGTCGGCAATTATAGCTTCCAGCGTCTTGCCAAGAACTGATAAAAGGGAGATGGGTCTATAGTTCTTGGGGTCAGTTCTTTTTCCTTTCTTATGTATTGCCACCACTCAGGCAGCCTTCCACAGGGCGGGCCACCTTCCAGTAGTGAGGCAGTGCTGAAAGATAGTAGCAAGGGGCGTTGCTAGGTGAGAGGCGCAGCGCTTGAGGATATGAAGGCTAATGTTGTCTGGGCCCAAGGCCTTCTTTGTGTCGACCTGAACTAAATGTCGGTGAACTTCCTCACTAGTTATAGTGAGGTTAGAAAGGCTGGCATACAAAGTCTCTCTCTCTCTCTCTCTCTCTTCTCTCTCTCCTCTCTCTCTCTCTCTCCTCTCTCTCTTCCTCTCTCTCCTCTCTCTCTCTCTTCCTCTCTCTCTCTCTCTCCTCTCTTCTCTCTCTCTCTCTCTCTCTCTCTCTCTCTCTCTCTCTCTCTCTCGATGCCTACGTCTCAGAATTTTGATATTGTTGATTTGCCCTTCTTTCATGTTTTCCCCTACTGGATTTTCCTTTTTTACGTAACTAGTTCAACCATCACCTGACTTTGTTGTTTGTCTGCTTCATCCTGCTTGCCTCAGTGTGTGTGTGTGTGTGTGTGTGTGTGTGTGTGTGTGTGTGTGTGTGTGTGTGTGTGTGTGTGTGTGTGTGTGTGTTTCCCTGCAGCATAAATGGTCTGAGCTATAGCCTACTCGTGTCAGTCGTGTGATCCTGTCTCCGTATCTATATTTTACTAGATATTCCTCAAATTGATGCACACTTCTTGCCACTACCAAAATGATACAGGGGATGCGTAACTTATACAATAAAGATACAATACAATAAGGAGATGTAGGAATAGTTCTTACGGCTAGTAATCAGGGTAGAACAAGAAGTAACGGATTCAAACTAGAAAAATGCAGATTTAAAAAAGAAATAAGGAGAAACTGCTGCACAAATAGGGTGGTAAATGATAGTAATGGACTCAGTCGTCAGGTAGTTAGTGCGGAGTCATTAGGGAGCTTTAAAAGGAGGCTAGACAATTTCATGGATGGGGATGAAAGGTGGATGTAGGTAGTGTTAAGTAACAGGAACTACCACGTGTAGGTCTCACGGCCTCTTGTAGCTTCCTTATTTTCTTATGTTCTTATGTTCTATCACTACTTCTTATAGCCCATTCCAGTTATCTATACTTCCATGAGGAAAAGCTTTACTTCTTGGTGTTATTCAGACAAAAAAAAAACAGTCTTACTTTACAGTCTTACAGGCTTACTTGAATTCATCTTACTTTTCTAAATAAAAAAATCTCGTGTCCCTTTAATAGCTAGCATTCTTTTTTCCCCTTAATATATATTTTCTATCAAGTTCCTCTAAGCTTGCATGTGTGTGTGTGTGTGTGTGTGTGTGTGTGTGTGTGTGTGTGTGTGTATGTGTGTGTTTGTGTGTGCGTGTGTGTGTGTGGCTGTGTGTGTGTGTGTGTGCGCGCGTGTGTGTGTGTGTGTGTGTGTGTGTGTGTGTGTGTGTGTGTGTGTGTGTGTGTGTGTGTGTGTGTGTGTGTGTGTGTGTGTGTGTGTGTGTGTGTGTGTTTACATTTTGTGGTTATACAAGATACAAAATCCTCACATGACTGACTATCTTCTTTCCTTCCTCAATTTTTTCCTTCATGCCTTCTTCTTTCCTTCCTTCCCTGCTCTATCCATCCTTATCTTGCCTTCCTTTTGCCTAGTGTATATATTCCGTGCCTCATTGCCCAACGCGACCTCCAGACTTGCTGTTACCACGGAAATAGGAGGAATAGGGTGAGGTGGAGAAGAAACAAGATCACGGAGATGAGCACCGAGGCCACGCGTATGCCCCCATCTTATATCTCTCACCTATCTATCTCTCCGTAACCACGTAGGAGCATTCACCTTAATACCCGGTACCACAGGCTCAAGGGCTAATGTCACGGAGATGAGCACCGAGGCCACGCGTATGCCCCCATCTTGAGAATTGTAGAGAAGAAGGATTGTTATTGTTGAGATAAGAATAGGATGAGTGAAATGAAGTGAAGGAAGAGGAAAATGAGCTATGGAGAAAAAGGAAACGAAAGAGGAAAAGGGGACGATGAGGATATAAAAGAGAAGGAGAAAGGAGAAGATAAGGTGAAATTAGAAGAAAAGAATTAGATAAAGGAAGAGAAAAGAGATAAGAAAGGAAATTAAGAAGACGAGGAAGAGGAATACAAAGGGAATACAAAGGAAACACAAACAGCAATACCATGGGCATTAGGTCCTTACATGGCTGTTTGATTTAACTACTCTACAATAACTAGATAATAAGAGAGAAAGGATAGGAAAGTAGAAGGGTATTAAGGAAGGAGGTGGTGGTGGAAGAGGAAGAAGGGGAGGATGCATAGGAGAAGGAAGAGAAACAAGAGGAAAAGATGAGAGAGAAGGAAGATGAGGAGAAGAGGAAGACATGTAAGATACAAAAAAAGAGAAAGCAGAATAGGAGGGAGAGGAGAAAGAGGTGGTGGAGGAGGAGGAAGAAGGGAAGGAGGTCGAGGAAGATAAATGCACAGTGGAGAAGAAAGAGAAACAAGGAGAGGGAGCGAAAGAGCAAAAAGAGTTAGAAGAGGAAGAGGAAACATTATAGTTGGCTGTGATTGAGGCTCTGAAGCAAAAAAAGGAAAGCCGGAGGGGGAGGGGGGAGGGAGGGGAGGGAGGGGTAAGGGGAGGGGGGAAGGTGTAAGGGGAGAGGAGGGGGGAGGGAAGGGGGAGGGGGGAAGGGGAAGGGAACGGTTATTTTATTTTGTTTAGGTTGTTTTAGGTTATTTTAGGTTTATTTTCGGTTATTTTAAGTTTATTTTTGGTTATTTTTGGTTTATTTTTGGTTATTTTAGGTTTTTTTAAAGTTATTTTAGGTTAATTTAGGTTATTTTTGGTTATTTTTGGTTTATTTTTAGTTATTCTAGGTTATTTTTGGTTATTTTTGGTTATTTTAGGTTATTTTAGGTTATTTTTGGTTTATTTTTGGTTATTTTTGGTTATTTTGGGTTTATTTTTGGTTATTTTTGGTTATTTTAGGTTTATTTTTGGCTATTTTAGGTTATTTTTGGCTACTTTAGGTTATTTCAGGTTTATTTTTGGTTATTTTTGGGTTATTTTAGGTTATTTTAGGTTTATTTTTGGTTATTTTAGGTTATTTTTGGTTTATTTTTGGTTGTTTTAGGTTATTTTTGGTATATTTTTGGTTATTTTTGGTTATTTTAGGTTTATTTTAGGTAATTTTAGGTTTATTTTAGGTTATTTTTGGTTATTTTAGGTTTATTTTAGGTTATTTTAGGTTATTTTAGGTATATTTTTGGTTATTTGAGGTTTATT
>JACEEZ010023870.1:38735-116235 GCA_016584305.1 Chionoecetes opilio | reverse complement strand
CAGCTAGCTTTGAAGCCCCTCGCGCCTTTGTTGTCACACCTCTACTATTGCATGTGCAGTAAAGCAACTTCGTTTTTTTCATATGTTCAGCAAGTTGCCATTTTACAATTGGAAAGAGAGAGAGAGAGAGAGAGAGAGAGAGAGAGAGAGAGAGAGAGAGAGAGAGAGAGAGAGAGAGAGAGAGAGAGAGAGAGAGAGAGAGAGAGAGAGAGAGAGAGAGAGAGAGAGAGAGAGAGCGATTGCATGAGCCTGTTAGATGGCTTATTAATTATTATATATAGATAAATAATCACTAAATATTCTACGCGTTTGTGATTATGTTTTTACATATTTAACACCCTAAGTAGGTTTTCGGGGAGGCGATGGCCGAGTGTTTAGTGTTTAGAAGTGGTGAGCTCGAGGTCGCGAGTTCGAGTCCCGCCGGTGGCCGGATGGTGAAACTCTGGAAGTGGTGAGCTCAAGGTCCCGAGTTCAAGCCCCGCCAGGAGCAACTCTTTCTTTCATCTTCGAGTGGCCGATGACAACTGCATGCTGCCCCTCAACCTCATCTTCGACTGCGATTGCGGTTGCGGGCACCAGGGGGCGGCACTAGCGTACCTCTGTAAGAGTCTAGCACCGGTGCTACTTTAGTATGCGGTCTACCGGCTGCTTCTATACTTTAGTATGCGGTCTACCGGCTGCTTCTATACTTTAGTATGCGGTCTACCGGCTGCTTCTATACTTTAGTATGCGGTCTACCGGCTGCTTCTATACTTTAGTATGCGGTCTACCGGCTGCTTCTATACTTTAGTATGCGGGCTACCGGCTGCTTCTACCTTAGTAT
Source organism: Chionoecetes opilio (assembly GCA_016584305.1). Lineage (NCBI taxonomy): Eukaryota > Metazoa > Arthropoda > Malacostraca > Decapoda > Majidae > Chionoecetes > Chionoecetes opilio. The sequence goes on along the minus strand of JACEEZ010023870.1, from coordinate 115,412 downwards.
GCGGTCTACCGGCTGCTTCTATACTTTAGTATGCGGGCTACCGGCTGCTTCTACCTTAGTATGCGGTCTACCGGCTGCTTCTATACTTTAGTATGAGGACTACCGCGCTACCACACTATACTGTGGGTTTAATGGATTATTTCCATCGGAGGATAACAATTTTTTATATTTATTAAGCAATTTATTAATGAACAATAACATCACATTGCTAATTCTATATATAAAAAACTATAAAAACTATAATCAATCAATCAATTGCTAATTCTAATACAATAGTATATCATCCATAAACAATTAGCGGTATACATTACGAATATCGTTCAAAAAGGCTATGAACAAATCAGGTTAATCTTTTCTGAGCACTTTCCAGCAAACATTATTAAGGTGTGACTGAAACAGTTCCTTGCTATAATTATAACACCTCTCATGTTCTTTAAAATACGTGTTTTGGCATCCAACCACGATCGTTCTATGCCTTGTATTGAGTGTTTGCTCCTGTTACTGGATCCACGTAATTTTCTTGGTGATTCACTGTACTATGGCGATAACCCAGATTATTTAAGTTTCCATATGCAGGCCATTCATCAGAGTGAATCACTGAACCGGCTTCACATTCCCGCTGAATGATGGGAATCAGAGTATTTATGTCACGCTGTTCCACATGAAAATAACGGCAATCAGAGCCTTGCTTGAGGCCAAATACCCAAGGTCCATCGATTCGGCGTCCATGGTTGACCTGACCTGTGTTATTATAGCTACCTGACCTATGACCTGTGGACCAGTAATTAATCCCTTCAGATGCAGGGGTAGGGGACCAGTGGACCAGTGTAGGGGTAGATCACACCCCACACCATTGTAGACTGCGGTACTGCATGCGGTAGAACGCATACTAAAGTAGCACTCTATATAAGCACCTCTAGAGTACCTCTTATAAAGGTACTCTACTCTGTTATGTTGGCTAATCAGCCTAAACCGGAGCTTTTCCTACCATCCGAGCCCTGGGTCACCACTGCCTACAGGCGCTATAGGCACAAATGTTAAAAAAAAAAATAATAATAATAATAAATCAGGTCTACCAACCCAGTCCAGTCATGTAGCAGGCGTGGGATAAGCTTTGTCGTCAGCTTTCAGTGCTTTTATTGACTATTGACTGTTGGATCTGTTGCTATTTGGAATTTTATCAATGACTGTGTTGTTTATTGCTGTTATTGAGGTTGATGCTGTTGAGATTGTTGTGTAGGTTTAATATTGCTGCTCGCTCGTCGGAACAGTTTGAGCTTCGTGTGCTCTGAATAGCCCTATCTATATTGGTCCATACTAGGCCAAGGGAGGACCTTGGCCTTGGGTCCATATGAGGGCCATGATGGTTGGCCCTCGCCCGTGGCGGCGTTGGCAGGACTTTTAATCCTTCTTCTTTCTTCTCTTTAGAGAGAGAGAGAGAGAGAGAGAGAGAGAGAGAGAGAGAGAGAGAGAGAGAGAGAGAGAGAGAGAGAGAGAGAGAGAGAGAGAGAGAGAAAGAAAAACACGCACACATTACTACTGTTATTAATGCTGACACAGCATTACCCAAAGAGCGGTCACTATGTGCTCCAAACTCTTTCCGGGAAGGCATTAGCAGGTGATCGCGAGTCCAGCTCGCAAGAACAAGACGATGGGTGAATGACACAAGTGCGTTTTCTTGTAACTAGATCGTCTCTCTCTCTCTCTCTCTCTCTCTCTCTCTCTCTCTCTCTCTCTCTCTCTCTCTCTCTCTCTCTCTCTCTGTGCAAAAGTGCAATAATTATCCCTTTTACAACGTCTGCTAAAGTCTAGGCTACCATTACTGTTGCTGTTACCACCACTACTACTATTACTACTATCACCAGTGGCGTACTCAGAAAATTGAAAAGGGGGGGGCCAATATATATACAGTATATATATATATATATATATATATATATATATATATATATATATATATATATATATATATATATTATATATATATATATATATATATATATATATATAATAATATATAATTTATTATAATTTATTCTTTGCCAAAGGGGGGGGCATGGCCGCGTGCCCCCCCCCCCGGTACGCCACTGACTATCACCACCAACAGTGGCTTCAAGTGCAGCAAGGTTAAGTAAAGGTCTCTCTCTCGGCTTTGAGTAGTTGCAGTAAGGGAAACAGATGGAAAAAAAAATGTAGAATGAGTAAGGAAGGAGGAAGGAAGAGAGAGAGAGAGAGAGAGAGAGAGAGAGAGAGAGAGAGAGAGAGAGAGAGAGAGAGAGAGAGAGAGAGAGAGAGAGAGAGAGAGAGAGAGAGAGAGAGAGAGAGTGTGTGTGTGTGTGTGTGAGGAGAGAGAGAGAGAGGGAGGGAGAGGTCGCCCCCGTGGGAATAACAACATCCCTGGGGAAGGAGGAGGAATGCATGGTCCAGACTTGTGAATCCGGGGTTGGGAAGGAGGGGGTGGGGGAATCAAGAGAATATGAACGATGATTTATTGGAAAATACGAAAAGTAAATGGAAGAAGATGACCCGAGACCCGCATATAATGTTAATAATAATGACAGTGGTGATAACTATAATATATTATTATTATCTTTCTGACTATTATCATTATTATTATCATTATTTGTATTGTTATTAATTACTATCATCATTATCATTATCATTATTACTATAATAATTATCATTATCATCATCATCATCACTATCATTACTGCTATTAGCATTATGATTATCACCATCATTATAATCATTAATATTAGTAGTAACAGTAGTAGAGGTTGTATTAGTAATAGCAGTAGTAGCAGTAGCATTTGTAAATATATTGGTGTGAAAAATATTCAGGAGTGTTTCCATATAGTTTGCAGATGAACAAAAAACAAAAGCAAGGTAATATTGTGAGCTGGCTTACGAAATCAACTTTACAATTCTGGGACAATCATGGCAGACATAGGAAAACCAGATCTGTTACGTACGTAGGTCAGTAAAAACTAGAGGGGGGAGATAATTATGTTTTGCTCCTTGATAATAATAGAAGAGGAAGAATTATATTATCATTACATCGGCTGGAGCGAAGTAATTTAAAGCTGGATTTGTAAGTGCGTCTGTTGCTGGTGCAAGGCATTATTGTGTGTGTGTGAGAGAGAGAGAGAGAGAGAGAGAGAGAGAGAGAGAGAGAGAGAGAGAGAGAGAGAGAGAGACTAGTCTAAACTCTCTACACGTGCACGGATTAATTTCATCAGTTTTCCCAAGGTCGACCGTGCTTGGTGTGTATGTGACTATGTGTGTGTGTGTGTGTGTGGTGTGTGTATATATGTGTTCGCGCGTTAGAGTATTACAAGTGCCTGTGGGCCCTTCGGACCCATGTATTGATGTTTGTAGTAGTATATATTTGACAATATGTGGTTGCAAACCCCAATCGTGTTGTTGCTGTCGTTGGTCACTGTTCAAAGTTTCTCGGGGTAGACCACGTTCCGTGTGATTCCAACCCTTTGTGTTCCGTGTGATTCCAACACACACACACACACACTCACACGCACACAAACCATGAGTCTGTCCATGAGATGTCCATGAGTCTACTGAGTTTGTGGAATGCGGCAAGACGTTACCGCAGAGTTGTTCCTGTAATCTAATACTCCTAAAGTGTTTTTAGCCCAAAACCCCTCATCAAAATTATTCAATCGACATGGGACCAAGCCGCTTACCACCTAAGATTTATTTGCGATTTTTTGAGTCTACTCTCATCAAACTTGAATTTACAGTTTCGACTACCCAAAACAGACAGACAGACAGACACACAGACACACGGCTACTCCTATAGTATATTCGATGTCATATCTTATAACAAGATTAACCATTGTGATACGACGCAAAATTACAGGACATAAACCTTCATTAACATCATCATCATCATTATCATCACCATCATCACTACCAACACCATAACCACTAACGCCAATACGGAAGTCGCCTATCTCAATCAATATCATCATCTGTATAATGTTAACGTACTTATCTTTCCCGTAAACCAGCGTTGATAGAAATAAACATATGCAGCTTAGAAGCGACAATTGAATGAATGAAGTAGAATGAAATAAACGGTGAAATTCTTAACCCTTTCACTCCCAGTTCTTTCCTTTGCTATATGAAATCGTCTGTTGTTAGCCATAAAACTACGAAAAGTAACTAAATATACCCAAATACCTAGTGGACAAGGATTTTTAACAGGTCTTAGCTATAAAATGTTGCTTATATTCATTAAAATCGTCTAATGGTATTCAAATTACAATGAAAAATACGTTTTGGGCCTCAAGGGGTTAAAGGTTAGCATTAAGAAAACTTTAAATATAAACTAGCTATACGGTGCCCTGCAAAGACCTAAATAATGATACAGCGGGTAATGTGACAGTGAAGGTCAGCGGCGCAGCGTTGTCAACACTGAGGCAATGACGCTAATATTTGTGTTGTAGTGAAGTGAACGTCTGACCCACCTGCTCAGTGGTGCAATCATAAGTTACCTTCAACTTGTGATTATTACGACTCCCTTTCATTTAAGTGTTTTTATTGTCGTCTCTATTTTCATATGTATTTCACTGCATTTTCCTCTTTCTGTTGTTGGTGTGTATGCATATATGACGTTTCTATCTGTACCGTAGATAACACTAAAGTCGCCAGGACAACGTTTCTGTTTTATTTACAGACGTGTGGTGGTGTTAATACTTACATTTCTACATCCACGATTTCAGAAAATTTAGAAGGGGCTATCTGGAGAGTCTGCGCCATTTTGTGTCTTCATTTGTGTCATAGTATGGCTATAAATGAACAAATTACAAATATAAAACGGAGCGGCGACGTTGGTAACGGGCTACACTAAGATCGCCAGCTAGTGTTAATGTTCTGAGTGTCCTCCCGCCGTCGTCGTCGCCCGAAAAAAAAACGAGTAGGGAAATTTGAAACCATATATACTTGCAGATACAAAGCATAAAACAACGCTGAAACAGGGTAGATTGTACAGTCATGTCATGATATAAACTACTGTGTATCATCTTCAGTGGCACATACAAATCAGTAGTGATGCTATAATTCGTAATATATGGCGGCTGGCGACATCAGTGCAGGTGGCGACTATAGCGTTATCTACGGTAATTAGTTAGTGAGAAAAAAAAAATCACAAAAACCAATTTCAGATCAACAAAAGATAAAAACCTAACCTTCCCTTGATGTATTGCAGCGGCTCTCCTTGCCCGTGGTTCTGAGTGGCAGTGACGTAGCAGCTTCTTACCCCACTCACTAGTACTACCTGCTCCGCTCTATGTATACCCCCCTCCTCTTACCTACCGGACTAACTTACCAGACCCTCCGCGGCTCCCCAAGTGTTGTTTTTCTCTCTCCCTTCATGGAAAACGGGGAGTTGTGTAAAACCTTCGTTCCATCCCACGATACGCTTCTTCCAGGGCTTGAATACCTCTCGCACCTACACACGCGAGCGCATTTATCCTTCTTCGTCTTAATTAAGCCAGCGTTGTACTTTTTATGCATATGAAAAAAATAAATTCCTATATTTACGACGATGGTCTACGTCTCTAGTCTCTACGATAATGAAAAGTGATATTTCCCTCATCTCTCCTTCCTCCCCATCATCTCCTCCCTGTTACGGTTTGGTGGTTTGGAAATCATAATCGTGCAGCCTGAAATGCCTCTTTGTTGACGGTGACACAAAATTGATAATCAGAAAGGAAAACGTTTCGTCGATCAAATGAAAAATATGTCATTAATCTTCCAAACTATCATGACTTAACGAAACACTCATTCCCAACACACACACACACACACACACACACACACACGCGCGCGCGCACATAATCAAGCAGACAAACAGGCAGATCAGTGCTTCACTCCACGACCACATGATTCTATGTATATATACCAGGTATAAACACCCACAGCGGTGGTGAACTGGTGATGGTGGAGGGTGGAGGGTGGATGGCGCAATCCTTATGTTACATCCGATGATAATTACCTCTCGCGCAAAGGTCGAAGAACAAGGAAAGTTAGCCCAAATGGTGGTAATCTGGCAGTTTTGGGGGTATTGGAGAGTACATTTTGTGGCAACATTGTCATTCTTTCTAGTTTTCCAATAATTAGACAAAAGAGTGACATGTCTTGGGCATTAACCAAGAAAGTTTCCCAACCCCTGCGATAGCAATTCGGAGTAGGCTACTACTTGTTTCTTTTTTGGCGAGGGGATGAATATGTTACATGTATTGCCAGTTTCCTAGTATATGCCCTCCAACCCTCCTTGCACTGAAGGTCCTTCAGGATGTGTGTGTGTGTGTGTGTGTAGCATGAAACCTTCATCACCACCTCGACTTAACTGTTACGTATTCGTAGTGGGATTTTCGCACGGCCTTCAATATACCACTGCACTAAGCGTTAATGCTTAGTGCAGTGGTCCATAGGTTGGTCGATTCGTCCTCGTTATCCAAAGCTGGGCAGTATTTAAATACATTTGTGTATTTAGAAATGTATTTATAAATACATTGGTTGTCATGTATTTAAATACAGTATTTAACTACTTTTATGAGTATTTAAATACATTGTATTTAAATATTCATAATATAAAAATGTAAATACTTTTATATTAGTTAATTTGGCCATAAACCCGCCCAACTATCTGGCAACTCTGATGTTACAGTGAACCAGGGTTTCCGCTTTCAAGGAAATTTCTTTATTTTTAGGAAATAATTAGGCCTGAGAAGGAAATTTCTAAGGAAACCCAAAATCTAAGGAAATCCTAAGGAACTCTATTTTTATCGGACATGTTAAAATTTGTGTATATTTAAAATGTATTTACAAATGTATTTAAATACAATTGATGTATTTAGTATTTAGTATTTAAATACATTCGTAAAATCTATTTAGTATTTAGTATTTAAATACATTTCTCCCATGTATTTAGTATTTAGTATTTAAATACATTCAATGTATTTAGTGCCCAGCTCTGATCCCACCTCGCCAGCCTCGCCTCTGGAACTGACACACTCTCTCTAGCTTCCTTGGTGAGGACTGAGGATGAGGAACATAGACGCTAGCGGTTCAGTTCAGTTCAGTTGTTAGTCGGGAGTCTCTGGCCTTTTTCAACGGCACTCCCTGACGTGTTTCTTCTTGCTGTTTGGGTCTTTATTTAGTTGTCTTCTCTTATTCTATATATATATATTTTTTTTTTCTTTCTTTCTTCTTATTTTCTGGTCAGCGGTGCAAGGAAGTAAGAAGTTTCGTCATCCGTTCAGCGAAATTAGTTTGCATCTTCGTTGCTTAAGAATTTTACAGACTCTATTTGAACCCCCTCATAGAATCAAGACAGCTGGTGTCATAAAAGTAGGTGTTTCCATGTAACATGATCATTATTGACTGTGTAAGAAACACCCGTGATGATGTTCTTTCATATCTAAATTGAGAACATGTTTTCGTGCTCACTAGGTAGCGTGCAGTACATCCAATGATTGCATTACTTTTCCCGGCCATAATATAATAGAAGTTACTTTGGGGCGCTTCTTAATTGTACGTAACAAACACGCTCTTAAAAAAACATAAAAGCAAATACTGGTGAGTAGTGATAACTAAACCAATTCGATAATAATAATGACAATAAATATAATAATGGTCATAATAATAATGATAGCAATCTCATTATAATTTACCAAATGTCCGTCCGTCCATCCGTCTTTCCGTCTGTAGCTACAGCTCCGCCATTTCTGTCAACCAAACTGTTAGCAAAAGTTTAAGGTCATTCCTGGAATGGTTAATGGCTTTAAACTATATTAGGCTAGGTTAATTTGATTTCTTTATCAGTAGCATAAACAAAGAATTATTTTTGCGAGTGTAGCAGAATAGGCAGTTTGGCATAATGACCCCATTTCTTTCAGAGCGCCCGTGTACCTAAAAGCTTAACGAATCAATGGCTCGAAATATTAAAATTCAATGGTATTGCTTGAGGTGTATTTATAATACTGAAACATCTTTAAAAACATGTTTAATCTAAACTCTGAATATGTCATGATAAGAAGCAGCTATAGGCCTAATAAGTATACTAATCAATGATCAATCAGACAATACATTGACAGGTATACTTCTGTACGTAAATGCTTAACTTCAGATAGGTTTATAGGTGTCTCAGTATCGGAAAGTCAGAGAGAGAGAGAGAGAGAGAGAGAGAGAGAGAGAGAGAGAGAGAGAGAGAGAGAGAGAGAGAGAGAGAGATGAGAAGATTGTAAAAGAAAACATTGAAATGGAAGAGTTTTATAGAGAGTCAAGAGCAGACTGATGTTAAACTAGGGGGTGGGGGACTCAGTAGAGAGCATACTCGGAGATATTTATGTCAAAGAGACGTCATATAATATAGGGATATAATATATGAATATTATATATATAATATATATATATATAAATATAATATATATATATATATATGCACTCAGTATGAGCGCATACCTCCGGCCGAATATTTCATCAATTGGTTGCCATGGCAACAGTTGTCAATAGATTTCATCCAAAATTAAATCAGTTCTTCCTTATACCAAATAAGACTTGGTATACCGAGTTTGGTCCAAATCTATTCGTAACTTTTCGAGAAATCCTGTACACTAACAGACAGACAGACAGATCGGGGTGAAAACATAACCCCTCCAACTCGTTGGCGGAGGTAATGAACACTGTGAATCAGGGCGATGTAGTTTGGACTCGTTTTCAGTGACTATTTTGTATGTCATCAGGCCAACTCAGGTGAGAAAGCGCGTAGGCAGGCACTGGCAGGCCGGGCTTTCCCTCGGAGCTACGTTTGATAGTGGAGCAATATGATTGTGTCTTACTTAACCCCCCCCCCCTTCCTCCGCTGCTTCCTGCCTGTCCTATACATTGTTAGCTGCTCCTGATTATGTTATATTTATACTGCAGTAACATTTTACTGCAAATTACAAGAACTCTATGGTCATGAACTTATGAGTCAGGGCAACGGAACATGTGAACGTGTTCATCGCCGATCAACAACGCCATTAGGGCTAGGGCCATTAACGCCAGCCTCGCCGACAACTCTTCAGGTGATTGGTACTCTTTGGATGCAATCCCCTGAAGGTAATTATTATTATAGTATATATATATATATTATAGTATTATATATATATATATATATATATAATATATATATATATATATATATATAGTGTTATCTACGGCACTGTACCTAGTACCGTAAATAACACTATAGTCGCCACCTGCACTGATGTCGCCAGCCGCCATATATTACGAATTATAGCATCACTTCTGCTGATGTGCATGTGCCACTGAAGATGATACACACAGTAGTTTACATCATGCCTGTATAATCATCCCTGTTTCAGTGTTGTTTTATGCTTTGTATCTGCAAGTATATACGGTTTCAAATTTCGCTACTGGTTTTTTTTTTTTCGGGCGACGACAACGGCGGGAGGACACTCAAAACATAATCACTACTAGTGGAGCAGATAACAGCAATTTTTGAGAGGAATCGTGCAAATGATGATACAAGCATCAAATTTGGCACACTTGTTCTCCAAGTGATACTAATCAAATCTACCCGATTGGCCAATTGAAAATCCAAGATGGCGGCCATTTTTCAAGATGGCCGCCAAATTAGCCGCCCGAAGTTGACGTTTTGCTTAGAAGTATTTGTAGTTGTCCGATTTGCATGATCTAGGTGTGGATTCCTATGTTTTCAAGCCTGCTGAAGTGGATTTTCCTGTTTATAAAGCACACTGACACATATGTTTCAAGATGGCCACCAGATTGTCTGTTTTTCATTACGTAAGCTTTGCCCCGGCTAGTAAATGTTCAAAGTTATGCATACCATGCCACTGGTCCTCCAGCTGCTACTGTTCACATATGCAGCTGCAGAGTAATGTGCAGGGGAGCTCTGACTGAAAGCACTTGCATCTTCCTTTGCAACCTTTCTTACAGGAACACTTCGTCAGTTCCCGACAGCTCGCTGCAATAGGGGGTAGTGTTGTCCAACATATCTGCCATGTCTCTCCTTTCTGTGTCCACCCCATTCAGCGGGACTGCTCGTGTCTGGATTGGAGATGGTTGCCTGGCCCCAGATGATCCCAGCCTGATAGGCCGCACGCTTTGCATGTTCTCTGAGTGCTGCCTGTGTTGGTGGAATTAGAGAGAACTGCAACTCGAGAAATGCCAGTGGTCGCTGGCAGTTTTAACTCAAAGGTTGGTCTACTGTGTTTTGGCTCCGCGACTAATATTTTTCATAAATTAATTTCGCGATAAACATTGATGCACCGCATCTGAATACCAAAAAATATAGTTCTTCTGTTGTTCTACTAATTATATGGATGACATGCATTACGATGGAACGTTCTATAATAGCAATTTAATGCAAAATTACTCGCCTCGAGTAGCAAAGCTTAATATTTTTTACATGTATTTGGGCTGTAAAATTGGTGATGTTCACACGTTTTCTAAGACAGTACTGCTGCGTCTGGCAAACGCTTGCAATCAATAGCAATGCCTTGGAAAACGGCAAGAATAGAATGCCGAAATCGCTTGTTGCGTTGACATGTAGATTATAATTGTGGAGGCGACGTGCGCGGCGGTGGATTGTGTGAGCGGTGAGAGTGGCGTGGATTGAATCAAACTGCCATTCACGCGTCGACCATTGCCTTTTTAGGCTTTACTACTTTGCCGGCTAAAATTTACAGGAAAATAGACTGCCTAGGTATGATACTTCTACACACTTGAGTGACTATAATGTCTAGAGGTAGACATTTACCTCGCTCCACAACTTAACCTACTTTGGTTATTTGGTTAAGAACATGTTTTATCACGACTCGGCTTAGTACATATACACAAGAAAAATCGTTCTTAAATTATCTTTTGTGTTTAAGTGCAGTGAAATAAGCCCATTTTTCTGTTCGAAGGTTGCCAAGCCTTTTCAAACCAAATTGTGAGTTAAAACTGCCAGCGACCACTGGCATTTCGGAGTTGCAGTTCTCTCTAATTGAATTGTACGGCCTCTGCTTGCGGGCAAAGAGATCTATAGTCTTGCTTCGCCCACACCAGTGGCTGCGCTTGATCTGTCGTACATGAGGACAACGAATCTCTCCAGCCTCTGCAGGTCAAGATCACGAATCAATGTTGGATGCTGGCTGAGATTAGTGAATGTTTCAGAAACATCATCAAATACGTTCCAAGTCTGCCATGCAGATTTCTTCGCTTTCCCACGGGAGGCAGACACAACGTCACATCCATGTGTATCATCTTCAGTGGTGCATAGTAGCATCACTACTGCTGTGTATGACATGTGATGCAATTCGTAATATATGGCGGCTGGCGACATTATTGCAGCTGGCAGTGGCAACTATATACTGTTATCTACGGTAGAGTAGCTCGTTACTAACGCCGCCACTCGGTTTTTATTTTGGTAATTTGTTCTATTATAGCCATAATATTTCACAGATGAAGACACAAAATAACACAGACTCGATCTCCAGATAGTCCCTTCTAACTTTCCTGAAATCATGGATGTAGAAATGTAAGTATTAACGCCACCAGATCGACGTCTGTAAATAAAATAGAAACTTTGTCCTGGTGACTTTAGTGTTATCTACGGTAGTGTCTGGTTTATTCACAGAAGTTAACTTTTAAGTTCCCAGTTTTTGATGATCCATCCTTTTTCTCCTCTATTTTTTTTCTTCATCAGCTGTTCTCTGAGTTCCTCACTAGTCTAGTAGTCCAGTGGACCCCACGTGCACCCCTTGGACAGTCTAATGAGACCTACTTTTTTAGATGCACAAATATGTCTAGAAAACAAAAATCAATGTTAACACTGTCAACTAATGTCCCATGGGGTTCGTATGGCGGCCATCGTCGATCGCGAAATATTTGACTTTCTCGAAATTACCAAAATGTCCATAAAATCACAAATAATGTAGTTACAAATTTAATTTTGGTGCCCACGTGACAAGAATAACATGGCCTATTGTAATAAGAATAATTAATGCAGTAATTGGTACAAGTTTAGTCATGGAACGGCAAAAACCTAAAATAAGGCGGAAAAATTACTTCGGTTTCGCCGACAACTTTCAACATAAATGACAATACCTTCACTAATATACAACATACTGGTCAGTTTAACATATCAAAATCATCGTCTATTATTCCCCCATCTAATGCAGTCAAACAAATATGACATACATATATGATTATCATACACTAATTGCTACCAATGTAACCCACCCCCCTAGTGAAACTTTACTTACATCAAGTACATACATTCGATAAAACTTAGTTTTATATTAAATTTTACCAGTTAATCATGGGCAACTAGATAATACAACTTAGTATTGTTCAGTTGCCATTTGTAAACATGTTTTGCTCCATATGTCATGTCATATATGTATATATATTGTATTATATATGTTTGTTTCCCATACAATACTGTATTGCTCATGTGTATCGCTAACCTGTATACGATGTCAATTAACGCTACTTTCCTTCTCCTTAGATGCATCGGTGATAGTGATAGTGTAGATGGTATGTCAGTGACCTAACATTCTGTGTGGTACATCCGTAGTTCTTTCTGGTGGTGGAATATAACTGAACTAAATCATGGCTAGCACGAGGAAACGAAAAAGCGACAAAATATCAGCCAGATCTGAAAACCCTAAATGCCCATCATGTATCGTACACGCAATAGACATCCGAGACTATGGTCTCTTCACATCTTTCAGAAATGTGAGAGGAAACCCAGATGAAAAATTGGCATATCTACATGAAATCCGTGAAAATCGAATGGCTGAACCTCTCAATCCACCTCGCCGTATGGAAGCAGTGTGTGCTCAGATACCAGAGACTCTCGAAGGCGTTGACTTGGAGATGATAGGATACCACAGACCATGTTACCAGCGCTTCACAGCAAACTTACATCGCTTGAATGATTCGACCGTAGCATCTATGTCCACGAAGCATCACTCTCCGCGCAAACTGTCATCTGCTGAGAGTTCCCAACTATTCCCACCTGAATGTATGTTCTGCGAGAAGTTTGAAATAAAGGTATCTGGAAAAACCGAGAGACCCATCAAATTCCTATCATGGAAACACAAAGAGCCTGCTTGAAAAAGCACCGAGTCCCAGGCCCTTGAACTGGGAAAGCCTCGTCTATAAAAGGTGAAAGGAAAGGACTTATTTGCCGTTGAAGCACAGTTCCATTCCGAATGCAGAATGTCCTTCACCACGGAATATCGAAATCACATCCGGGCACAGGAGCGAGAGAGAACCGTAACGTAGACACTGATTCACTGGCAGGCCCATAGGGCTGCTGCCCATATCGCAGCCTTCAACTTGGGGTCAGGATTTGACTCTGTTATTTGTAATTATACCAAATGTCAATTACTCACTTCTACTGACAGCGTACCGTAGCTGCCCTACATCACTTGTTAAAGTTTAATAGAAAGGAAACATTGTTTTCTGACTTTTCTCGAATGTTTGTATTTGACAACATAAATTAAGTTTCACTAGGGGGGTGAGTAACATTGGTAACAATTAATGTATGGTAGTCATATATGTATGTCAATTGTTTGACTGCGCATTAGATGGGGGAATAATAAACGATGATCTTGATATGTTAAACTGACCAGTATGTTGTATATTAGTGAAGTTATTGTAATTTATGTTAAAAGTTGTCGACGAAACCGAAGTAATTTTTCCGCCTTTTTTTAGGTTTTTGCCGTTCCATGACTAAACTTGTACCAATTACTGCATTAATTGTTCTTATTACAATAGGCCATGTTATTCTTGTCACGTGGGCACAAAATTAAATTTGTAACTACATTATTTGTGATTTATGGATATTTTGGTAATTTCGAGAAAGTCAAATATTTCGCGATCGACGATGGCCGCCATACGAACCCCAGCTATAGTAGCGCATTTTCGTGACGTTCACCGCCCTGGTTCAGTCCAGTCCGGACCGGGTCAGGGTGGACTGATGGTCGCGAAAATACATCGAGACTGGCCCCGTCCCATTCGTCGTTCCTATTGGCTGGGGGATCGAGTGGGCGGTCCTCCGGACAGAAATGCAATATAGTGTTGTTGACGGTACATTCATTTCCCAAGATGTTTCAGCAAATAGCGAATATTGTAATTTTTCGTGAAATTACTTTAGTCTTATGGTCGGCCATCATGGTGTTTCATGTCTTATCAGCAGCACGAGAAGCTCCTGGTCGTCATCCCCGCTGACTGTAGTGCGCATGCGCCAGTTCTCCCCACACTGGTCCAAGGTGGTCCTGCTATCTGGGCTGCACCGGACTGGACTGGGCTAAACCGTTCCAGACAGCCTCGCAAAAACAGTGGCCGCCCGGGACTAGCCCAGTCCAGACCGGGCCAGAGCGGCCGCGAAAACGCGCTTTTACTAGACTATACGTTTAATCCTTTCCTTCACTATTGAGTCTGGTACAATCATGGAGGTAGTCATACTACCTCCATGGGTACAACAATATTCTCTTATATCCTTCCTTTTTTGTATCTTTCAGACATATGAACGGGTAGCTACTGTTCGCATCCTGGGGAAGGAATGTAGTGCCAAAAAATTGCATGTATATCTGATTTTATGGGTTGATATGCATAAGTAGTCAATAGCTATAAAGCCTCTCCACTTTTTGATGCTCAGGAAGGAAGGAGGAACATGTAATCCTCCAACATCCAAACATCACCCTGGGAGGAACGCTTGGCGGGGCGTGCGTGTCGCCAATGGGGCCTTATGGGAGTATCGACGTTTTGACTTGAGTCTGCTATCAGCTGTTTGAGGCAGCGTTGTTTACCTTCACAGGAAAACCAGGAAATAGTACTTTCTGCATGATTACAAGGTATGTCCTGGACTCCATTGGGTCAGATGTGTCTGTAGAGAGGCAGAGGGAGTGTGGCATCACCCCTAAACATAATGTGCCCTATGATGCCGGCGTGACCCAGTGTCCCAGTCCCACACATGACCAACCCGGCATGACAAGCGGACATCCACCCCCACATGTCACTTGTAACCCTTGACACTGCACCATAAGCGGCGACATGGTAGCTGGCTGCTCACATGACTCGGTACTGGGATCTGTAATTATGTAGCGGTGCTCACATGACTCAGTACTGGGGTCTAATTATGTAGCGGTGTTCACATGACTCAGTACTGGGGTCTGTAGTTATGTAGCGGTGTTCACATGACTCAGTACTGGGGTCTGTAGTTATGTAGCGGTGTTCACATGACTCAGTACTGGGTCTGTATATGTTAGTGTGTCACATGACTCAGTATGGGGTCTGTATATGTAGCGTGTTACATGACTCAGTACTGGGGTCTGTAATTATGTAGTGGTGTTCACATGACTCAGTACTGGGGTCTGTAATTATGTAGCGGTGTTCACATGACTCAGTACTGGGGTCTGTAATTATGTAGTGGTGTTCACATGACTCAGTACTGGGGTCTGTAATTATGTAGTGGTGTTCACATGACTCAGTACTGGGGTCTGTAATTATGTAGTGGTGTTCACATGACTCAGTACTGGGGTATGTAATTATGTAGCGTTATGGGTAGTATTGGTACCTAAAGATTTACAAGACTAACCAACCTGTCTCCTACACTAAACAATCCACGGTAAAGTAATAGTCCTATCCCGCCCTTAGTAATGATTTAGGGTATTATTCCAGAAAAACACTAGGCTAATATTTAGAACATGACTGAGTCTGGATTCAAGTATTTTTCACCTTTCTACGGTACTGTCTCTATAGGTCATGAGTTTGAAAGTAATGTGCAAACATTACTTTCATAGGCTAGGTTAGTTTAAGGCTTAGGTTAGGTTAGTTTTAGGGTTAGGATAGGTTAAGTTAGATTAATGGTTTTATTAGGTTATTATTTGATGCTTTTACAAATGGAGTGTTTTTCCAGTAAAACTTCTAAAAATGTATTTTTTGAAATTTGTCATCACCTTATCAAATTGCAAAAAACACACTGGTATTATTCCAGATGAACACTGAATTCACTTTGTTGGACGAAACGATTTTTTTCGGGTGAGTTTTGATGTGTTTTTTGTGAATCTGCTAACCGTTTCTGTTGCAATTTTTTTTTTTTTTTTTTTTTTTTTGCTAGGTTAGGTTATGTTAGGTAAAGGTTAGGTTAGGTATTGGTTCGGTTAGGTTCAATTTGTTTTCTTGTCATTATTGTTGCAAATCACTAAAGAAAAAATATATACTATTTGCGACAGAAACGGTTAGCAGATTAATTAAAAAAACATCAAAACTAACCAGAAAAAAATTGTTTCGTTCACCAAAGGCAGTTCGGTGTTCATCTGGAAATGTACCCACACTTTTTTGAGGTTTGCACAGGAAAATACTATATTCATTAGGAAAAGCATCACATATTAAGCGGGAAAAAAATTATTTTGTAGGAAAATCTTGCAACAGTCATAATTGAAATTTTTACCAAACATTATACTTACTACGAAGGACACCTATGTGTTATGTGAGGTGCCTTCTGCGCATACAAGACACTGGTGTATTGCTTTTCCGTCGGAAGTCACTCATTCCTGAGGTTTATGGAACTCGCCAATAGGAACTCTTTACGAAACACCAACAGAGAACTCTCGCCGACGTAGAAATTTTCGGCGACAGTTCCACTGATAATAGATGAAAAGGAAGAATAAAAGCTATTTCATTATTGAACACAAATATTGGTAAAAATGGACGAGGACTCTGCGGTCATTGGCTAATATTTAGAACATGACTGTGTCTGGATTAAAGTATTTTTCACCTTTCTACTGTTTATATAGGTCAGAAAGAGTGTGAAAATAACAATGAAATGTTGTGCAAACATAAAAAGTTTCATAGGCTTGGTTACGTTAGATTAGTTTGAGAGTTAGGTTAGTTTGAGGGTTTGGTTAGGTTAGGATAATTTAATAATAATAATAATAATATATTCTCGCCCGGAGGCATACAGACAAAAAATAAAGCAACAAGAACAAGCCAAGGAGTAAACTTAAGTACTAGAGCAAAAACAAAAAACAAGAACAAAGTACAGGCACATTAGGGGACAATTTGGGGACATAGTATCAAAGTACATAGAAAAGCATACATGGACACCTGTGCTACCCCACATTCTACACAAACAGCAGACCCAGCCACCGCTGTTGTATAGGTCCACATACATAGGCCGAGCTCTGCCTGACAGAGGTGATGATGGAGTTCGTAGAGAGTTCCACCGTACTCCTTAAACTGAACATGGAGTGTCGACGGATCACATCCAGATTGTTCACCCCATTCCTAGCGAAAGCCAGGGACGAGCTGCACCACCTGGGCAGCCCCAGAAGCCTCTTAAGGATGTCATTGTGACAGACCTTAAGGCGGTTCATAGTGGCCACCTTGTACCGCGACCACAGCGAGTTGCAGTATATAGAGTAGCAGTGACTCCTGAATAACTCCATCTTCACCTCTGCTACAGTAGGAGAATTTCCTCTGTAGAGTATTTCCCACGACAAGAAGCTTGGTGGTCTGCTTGATGATATCATCATCATCAGTCATGTCGTGGGATATAACATGGCCTAAGTATGCGAATCTATCCACAAAAGTGAGGGCAGACCCACCGAGCCATGCTGTTTTGAGGTAATTCACCTGAGTGTGTGCAGGTGATACTACCATGCACTCTGTCTTAGTGGTGTTGTAGACAATGTCATGCTTGGCAGCATACACCTGACACACATTGATAAGGTCCTGCAACGCATCCGCAGTGGGTGCGAGTAGTACCATATCATCAGCATAGCTCAGTGAGTTGATGCACCCATCATGTATGTGGCAGCCGATACCTGTATCACGAAGGTTGGCACTGAGATCATCCGTGTACACATTGTACAGGTAGGGGGATAAAATCCCCCCCTGCCGAATACCATTGGCAGTACTAAAGGTTTGATTAGGTTATTATTTGATGCTTTTACAAATGGAGAGTGTTTGTTCCAGTCAAAACGTCAAATGGTCAAAATCAGTCAAATCGTCGAATTGGAAAAATACACAATTTTTTGAGGTTTGCACAGGAAAAAAATTATCTCCATTAGGAACAGCATCACGTATTAAGCAAAAAAAATAAAACTTGTCTGAAATCCTGCAACAGAGGGGGGGGGGGGTTAATCACCATAACTACGAAACTAAGGCGAATTTTGATGAAATACTCCACATTCAGACTGTTGATTGCCATACGCAGCTCCAGGAATTTTATTACATTTTTCGTTTTTTTTCCAATTTTTGACCAGGCGGCCCCCTTAATGGTTTGATTAGGTTATTGTTGAATACTTTTGCAAATGGAGAGTGTTTTTTTTCCAGTCAAAATGTCTAAAAAGTGTTTGTAGAAATTTGTCATCAATTTTTCGAATTGCAAAAAAAACACTTTTTTGAGGTTTGCAAAGGTAAAAAAAACCGAACTCCATTAGGAAATGCATCACATATTTAAAGAAAAAATTCAAACTTGTCTGAAAATCTTGCAACAGTCATAAAGTAAATTTTTACCCAATCCGACCCTGGTTATTCCGGCCCCCAACCCTAGTCATTCTGGCCTCCCGCCTTAGTCATTCAGGCCTACACCCAAGTAATTCCGGCTCGCATATTCCCGTTTTCTGGAACAGTATGTCGCGCTTACTCGTGAACACGTCAGGTTAGGTTACGTTAGGTTTCCTTACCGTTAAAGTGGTAACTTTGTGTGGGAATCACAATGAAGGTATTTTCGAGAAAATCCTATGGTAAGTTTCGGAGCTACAGCAAGGCGTCTTCACCCGGAGTCCACATGCCCGCATAGAGTTGGGGAATATGCTTCCGGCCCTCGCACCCAAATAATTTCCGCGAATTTGCAATTTGAGAAAGTGATGACAAATATTTAAAAATACACTTTTTAGACATTTTCACTTGAAAAAACACTGCATCTACAAAAGCATCAAATAATAACCTAATCAAGCCATCAAACTAACCTTACCTAACTTAACCCTCAAATTAACCAAGCCTAAGAAAAAAATTATGTTTGCACAACATATCATTGTTACTTTCAGACTCGTTCTGACCTGTAGAAACAGTAGAAAGGTGAAAAATACTTGAATCCAGGCCCAGTCATGTTAAACATATTTGCATATACTGTACGTATATATATATATATATATATCTTTGTGTCATAGGCTTCTTGTGATAAGTTGAATTTTGATGTGAACTAAATAACATGCACAAAAGGGAGAAGCTAGCCACTAGTGTTTAATATTTGTAAATACACACGTATATTAGTTTCCATTTACTTACAGAAAAGATGGGGGGAAGTCACAGACGAGGTGTAAGAATCCTCCTCTTAGGGGATGCAGGTGTTGGCAAGACCTCACTGATTCTCTCTCTCGTCTCTGAAGAATTCCCCGAGCAGGTTCCTCCTCGTGCTGAAGAGATCACAATCCCTCCAGATGTCACGCCAGAGAAGGTTCCAACGCACATCGTTGATTACTCTGGTAGGAGCTCAACATATAAAAGTAGCTAAAGATACCAAATTAGTTAGTGGGCAAGGATACAGGTCATAGGATACAGGTCATATTTATAAAATATTGCTTTTATTCGCTAAAAATTGTCTTATGGTACCCAAATTACAATAGAAATTACGTTCTGGGTCTCAAGGGGTTCAAGACTCAATCATTCTCCAATCTAACTCAACTCAAGCTGCATATTCGTGGACCCCGAACCTGTCCTTTTTGCACTCAACTTTCCACCACCTTCTGATCCCAGTTGGATTAACCTAGCGGCTTTTTGAGGGTGGTGGCGGGATTAATGGAAGGAGATTAACTCAAATATTTCACACCTGCTATACCTGCTCTCTCTCTCTCGTCTCTCTCTCTCTCTCTCGTCTCCTATCATCCTCTCTCTTCTCTCTCATCTCTCTCTCTCTCTCTCTCTCTCTCTCTCTCTCTCTCTCTCTCTCTCTCTCTCTCTCTCTCTCTCTCTCTCTCTCTCTCTCTCTCTCTCTCTCTCCTCTTCTTCTCTCTCTCTCTCTCCTCCTCTCTCTCTCTCTCTCTTTCTCTCTCTCTCTTCTTCTTTCCCTCCTACACCATCCTCTTCTCTCTCTCTCTCTCTCTCTCTCTCTCTCTCTCTCTCTCTCCTCTCTCTCTCTCTCTCTCTCTCTCTCTCTCTCTCTCTCTCTCTCCTCTCTCTCTCTCTCTCCCCTCTCTCTCTCTCTCTCTCTTTTCCCTCCTCCACCATCCTTTATCTCTTCTTCCTTTCTCTCTCTCTTTCTTTCATTCTTATTCTTTTCCCTCCTCTTTCTCTCTTTTTCTTTCTTCTCCTCCTCTCCCTCCTCCTATATTCCTCCTTCTCCCTCTTAACCTTCCACACGATGAAAATATTCACGATAATATATCACATACGGGCTCTGTGCGGAGTCATTACAGCTTTAAAAGGGGGCTAAACTAAATAGGTTCATGGATGGGGATGAAAGGTGGATGTAGGTAGTGTTAGGTAACAGGAACTACCACGTGTAGGTCTCACGGCCTCTTGTAGCTTCCTTATTTTCTTGTGTTCTAATGTGTGTGTGTGGTGTGTGTGTATTTACCTAGTTGTATTTACCTAGTTGTAACATACAGGAAAAGAGCTATGCTCGTACTGTCCCGTCTCCAAATCTACTATTATCCAGCTTGCCTTTGAAGTCCTGAATACTTCTTGCATTAATCACTTTTGCATCAAGGTTGTTCCAGGCTTCTATGCTTCTATATGGGAAGCTGTATTTTTTTATATCTCTCTTGCATGTTGTCCTTTTCAATTTCTTCTTATGACCTCTTGTACTTCTATCGTCCCACACAAACAGATCTTCTCTGTCAATTTTTTCAACCCATTGATGCTCTATACACTGCTATAAAATCTCCCCTTTCTCTTCTTTTCTCAAGTGTTGGGAGTTTTAGTCTTGAAAGTCTTTCTTCATATGGTAAATCTCTCAGGCTTGGAGCCATTTTTGTGGCTGCTCTTTGTATTCTCTCAATCTTCCTTATATCCTTCTTTTTTGTGTGGTGTGTGTGTGTGTGTGTGTGTGTGTGTGTGTGTGTGTGTGTGTGTGTGTGTGTGTGTGTGTGTGTGTGTGTGTGTGTGTGTCACCTGACTTGATCCCCTCATTAAAGGATCTCGAGGGGTCAGAAGAGGTGAGGGTGAGGTTCTTGTTCTACTCCCTCCTCCCCCTTCCTTCCACACTATGAAAGTATGAATGAGATTCATTCCCCCCTACCACTACCACTACAGGCTTAATTAAATCAATGAGAGAGAGAGAGAGAGAGAGAGAGAGAGAGAGAGAGAGAGAGAGAGAGAGAGAGAGAGAGAGAGAGAGAGAGAGAGAGAGAGAGAGAGAGAGAGAGAGAGAGAGAGAGAAAGAAAGGAAGAGGCGAGAGAGAAGGGAGGAGGAGTTAATCTCCTTCCACTAAACCCGCCACCACCCTCAAAATGCCGTTAGGTTAATCCAGCTGAGATCAGAAGAAGGTGGAAAGTTGAGTGCAAAAAGGACAGGTTCGGGGTCCAGAATTGAGTTTACCATAAGACGATTTTTTGTGAATATAAGCAATATTTTATAGATATGACCTGTATAGTATCCTTGCACTCTTAACTAATTTGGTATATTTAGCTACTTTTCGTTATTTTATGGCTCGACAACATACAATTTTATATAGCAAAGGAAAGATCTGGGCGCGAAGGGGTTAATGATTGCAGCATAATTTATACACCATCTTGTTCCAGAACGTGAGCAGAACGTTGAGCAGCTGCGGGCAGAGTTGAACCGCTCTGATGTGATCTGTGTAGTGTACAGCGTTGAGGATGAGGACACTTTGGACCGAGTCACGGGTCACTGGCTGCCCCTCATCAGATCCACCCTGGGTCAGCACCACCACACCCCCATCATTCTGGTGGGAAATAAGGTGGACTTGGTGGACTACTCAACCATGGAGGTGAGTCCTTCCTGGTCACCTGGAGAGTTTGGGTTGTCGATGGACTGAAAAGTACAAGACTGCTCAATAAAAAAATGCAGTGCTCATATGTGTTTTATGAAACTGTAGAAAATATATTATGTATTATAGGACAGTTTCATCTTGCATTAGGACCAAAGGAGAAAGTAACAGAAATATAAGTTTGAAGTAAGAATACAATATTAATATGCTTTCTTGCTATGATGCCTTATGGGAAAGCGGTAGCAGAGTGGTTAGCGTCACCGAGTGGTGTTCTCGAAGATCTGAGTTCGATCCCGAGTGAGACCCTTAAATCCACTTAAATCTTTCTGCACCGTCGAGTGGCCTAAGAACACCCACATGCCCTGCCCATTAACTCTACCTTCGATTGCGAGTACATCGGAGGACACAGGGGGGCGGCATGAGCCTCAAATTACAGGCATCACTATAAAAATCCTGCCTGCGTCACCACGGGCGAGGGCCAACCATCACAGCCCTCAAGTGGGCCTCCAGGGCCTACCATCCCAGCCCTGGAGGTCACTGCCTACAGGCATATAGGCATAGATAAAAAATATAAATAATAAATGAAGTCTGCATTTTCACTTGTCATTGTTTTCTTTATTTTAAACTAAATTGAGACAATTTTCCAGATTGTCTTACAAACCATGATGGAATACCCAGAGATTGAGACTTGCGTTGAAGTGAGTATGGTTTTGATTTTTCAAAGTAACTGAAACTAACCAAATGTTTAGCAAGGTAGAAGTGTTGAAATATGTGAAAATATACTGTTGATCAAAACAATTTGAGAATCAACATCATCGTCATCTTATCATCATAATCATTATCATCATCATCATCATTTAGAAAATGTCCATACATGGTCATACATTATTCCAGTGTTCAGCAAGAACCCTCAAGAACATATCAGAGATGTTTTACTATGCACAGAAAGCTGTTCTTCATCCCACAGCTCCTTTGTATGTTCTTGAAGAAAGAGATGTAAGTATTTCTTGATTTTTTTGGGGGGGCAATCCTAAAAATTATTAGATAGAAAGTTATTGTATATACACTGGGGTCCTGTATAACGATGCTACGGTACACCGTAGCATCATTATACAGGTAGTACGATGCCTTGCAGGGCAAACCTTGAGGTTTGTGATGTGATGTGATTGAGGATAGTCGCCCTGGTGTACACCTATAAATCAGTCTGTCATGAGTGCTTTTTCTCCCGGTAACTTCTGGTACGGCAAGGTTTGTTTACATTGGATGCACAGTTGCTGTTTTGGTAACTTCTGGTCTGGGGTGACTTCTGGTCCGTGAAACCGGGAGCCAGGAAGTCTTGTGAGGTTTACCAGCCAGTGTGTAATAAGAAAAATATAAAAGAAATTTTAAAGAAAGAAATTCTCTCCTTTCATTTCTATTAAGAAATATTGTTTTCTATAACATCAAAATAAACTAGTACTTGTATTAGCAATGCTGTTTTCAATAGTAAGACGTGGTAAGAAAATATTTTGTAAGTTCTGAGGTTGGCTATTCGAGTAACCATAACAACGCCAAGATGGTGTGTTTCAGAGCCCTCAGCCTCCTTCCCAGCAGCATCAAAGCAAGCAACATATGGCACCATACTTAAGTTAGAAATATTAAGTGCTTAAAACAGCATTTTTTATATTTTTTTTTACTTCATTTCAAGATATTAGGGATTTTTAGGAGTAGGTCGGTCCCAATTAAATTTTCCCTAAAAGACCTTCAGTTCGTATAACATTGTTCTGCATAACATGATGCCCTTTGGAATGGATCAGTATCGTTGTAGAGTAGCCCACTGTAGGTCAGGCTGCTGAAATATAAGATTGCTATAAGTTATAAAATGTATAAAATGATATTCCGATGGGTTCCGTCGATCTCATTCTCCCATTTTTTTCCTTCCAGCTTACTGAGAAATGCAAGAAAGCATTGATCAGGATATTCAAAGTAAGTATACACTTACAATGTATTTAAGAATGCAATAGCTTCATATCATATTTGTGCTCATAGAATGTTTATAGAGCCAGCGAGTGGTTGTGATGTGTTTTTGGTCAGCCAAATTGACACCTGTTGTGAATGTTCAGTACAATTAAGTATCTGCTAGTGGATGAGACACCTGTGTGGATTATTTGATCAAGTTTGCGGTGCTTCATGGAGATTGTTTATATAGGTTTTTATTTAAGATTAATAGTTTATATAGGTTTTTATTTAAGATTAAGAGTTTATATAGGTTTTTATTTAAGATTAAGAGTTTATATAGGTTTTTATTTAAGATTAAGAGTTTATATAGGTTTTTATTTAAGATTAAGAGTTTATATAGGTTTTTATTTAAGATTAAGAGTTTATATAGGTTTTTATTTAAGATTAAGAGTTTATATAGGTTTTTATTTAAGATTAAGAGTTTATATAGGTTTTTATTTTAGATTAAGAGTTTATATAGGTTTTTATTTTAGATTAAGAGTTTATATAGGTTTTTATTTAAGATTAATAGTTTATATAGGTTTTTATTTAAGATTAAGAGTTTATATAGGTTTTTATTTTAGATTAAGATTGTTTTTTTAACCCCTTTGTGCCCAGATTTTTCCTTTGCAAAAAAAAATTCTATGTTGTCGAACCATAAAATGACAAAAAGTAACTGAATATACCAAATTTGTTAGTTGACAGGGATACTAAACAGGTCATATCTATAAAATATTGCTTATATTCACTAGAAATCGTCTAATGGTACCCAAATTACAATGGAAATAATGCTCTGGGTTTCAAGGGGTTAAAGAACAAACTTGGGTCTATAGAAGCCCTGTACCAGGATAGGGGTAGGGTTAGATATGATGATGAAAAGATGAAAATTAAAGAATGCTAAATTAAATGGATGTGAATATAGTGTATCACAAACAAATACTAGGAATGTATGTAACCCTGAGCCTTCCACTACAGATTTGTGACACTGATAACGATGGCCTTCTGAATGACGAAGAGCTGAATGCCTTCCAGCGGCGGTGCTTCAATGCTCCCCTCAACCCCCAGGTAAATGCTAATGCAGCTTTTTGTTTTATGATCTCCAGATTTCACCCCTTCATACCAGTGCATTTTTTGTTTTATGATCTCCAGATTTCACCCCTTCATTCCAGTGCATTTTTTGTTTTATGATCTCCAGATTTCACCCCTTCATTCCAGTGCATTTTTTGTTTTATGATCTCCAGATTTCACCCCTTCATTCCAGTGCATTTTTTGTTTTATGATCTCCAGATTTCACCCCTTCATTCCAGTGCATTTTTTAACATCACAACTGGGCGACCAAAATGTCTCCAGTGATGGAAAACTGTCGCCCAGTAAGAACAATTTTAAGCTACTGGGCGACAAGATATTTGTTCATAAAATCCTTCCTGGATACAATGGTTCATCTTATCTGTGTGTGTTAGATCCAGAAGTGCACTCTTATTACTGCATAGGATCTTTATTTATACACAACATACAAAAGGGTTAAGTTGATGTATCCAAAAAACTATATTTTAACAGGTAGGCCTTTCTTTACCTTTCTGGATATCCAAAGAATGTCGCCCAGTAAGATTTGCTTAAGAAATGCACTGCTTCATACATCTTGCCTACTCCCAAACATGCGGGGTGGCACAGAACACAGAGCAGTTCACTTTCACATATACTCAACACAACTTGCAGTATATGAATCTCTAGGTGTGGCCCATGTTATTTACCTTACTCCCTCCTGACAGTAAGAGGAAGGCGTGCTCAGATGAGAAAAGATCAAGTGAGGCTATGAATACGTTATTTCACTTTATGGATTATTTTAACCCCTTCATGCCCAGATCTTTCCTTTGCTATATAAAATTGTCTGTTGTGGAGCCATAAAATTACGAAAAGTAACTAAATATACCAAATTAGTTAATGGACAAGGATACTAAACAGGTTATATCTATAAAATATTGCTTATAGTCACTAAAAATCGTCTAGTGGTAGCCAAATTACAATGAAAATTACGTTCTGGGTCTCAAGGTGTTAAAGGCTAGTTATTGTTAACATAATCAAAGGGGTTATGGTACAAATGACCTCAATGCAATCATAAGAGATTGCTGAAAAGGATCGTTATTTTTTTTTTATTATTTATTTATGTATTTTGTCATGCATAATGCCTTCTCCTAAACATGAAGGTGGCTCAAAACCCAGAGTAGCTTGTTTACAAAAAATATGTAATAAATAGAATGCAACCCTCCTCCATTGATTCCAGTCACCTGTAATAATTTCAGTATTGTTTATAATTCCCATGACAGCCTGACATGCACTCTTATTCACTAGACACGGCATAACATCTGAGAAGCATCTGCATTTTCTTAAATATCCCTCTGTAGTTTTTTTTCTTCTTTTTTTCCCTGTTACATGCTATTTTTATTAGTTATCTTTTGCCCTGAGCCTTGTGTCCATCCTTATCTGCCTCTATGTAACCCCTTCACGCCCAGATCTTCCCTTGGCTATAAATAATCGTCTTGTTAGCCATAAAATTTCGAAAAGTACCTTAATATACCAAATTAGTTAGTGGACAAGGGTACTAAACAGGTCATATCTATTAAAATATTGCTTATTGTCACTAAAAATCGTCTAATGGTACCTAATTTACAATGGAAATTACGTTCTGGGTCTCAAGGGGTTAACCCTCAAATTGGAGTCCACTGCTGACCGTGTGGTATAATGAGAAAGATTACTGAAGGTGTTGGTGTGTATGGTCCAGTGATACATTGGTCGTCTCTCTCAGGCCTTGGAGGAACTGAAGACCGTAGTGAAGAGGAATGTCTCTGATGGTGTTCATGCTGATGCCCTCACTCAGCGGGGCTTCCTCTTCCTCCATCGCCTCTTCATTCAGCGCGGCCGCCATGAAACCACCTGGACTGTGCTGAGAAAGTTTGGCTACAATGACAACCTCCAGCTGTCTAAAGACTATCTCTTCCCCTCGTAAGAAAGATGGACGTGTTCTGACTGAGGGAATGTTGTTGTAGATGTATGCATTGTTATCTTCATTCTCTTGATAAAAATTTGTTGTTTATCATATCTAGCACTCTTGTATTAACATTAAAACCCAGGGTACTCACAGCTTAAGTAGGAATTGATAGAATAGCAATTTGGAATTTATTGTGGAATATCATATCTATCTAAAGCATGACTCCCATATCTTTTTTCTTTTTTGACATGTTTCCACCCATTCTGTGATGTAGTCTATTGTAAACATATACAATGAAAGCAGTTCATCACCAGTTTGTTTTCCTTTACTAAGTTGTGTGGGTTTCCAGCTTAATAAATCAAAACTATTCACATTTCTTCATCAATGAATACTGCTCATAATGGTTGACATTTCCCTTCAGTTTGCGAGTGCCACCAGGTAGCAGCACGGAGCTCAATCATGCTGGGTTTTCCTTCCTTATGAGCCTCTTTGAAAAATATGATCAGGACAAGGACGATGCCCTGGGCCCACAGGAACTGATTGATTTATTCTCAACGTGTCCTGTAATGCCATGGGGACCAGATGTACTAAACTCTGTGCACACCAATGACAAGGTTAGCAGAAAGGCTTGAATTCAACTCATACCTTAAATACATTTGCTTTGATTCAAACGTATGATTTTGTTTGAAGTAAGAAATATGCATGCAACTTTATTAAACCTCATGGCATACAATTGATATAACTAAATTTATCTTCCAAATGCTCCAGGGCTGGATTACATTACAAGGCTTCTTAGCACAGTGGACTCTATGGACATTATTAGACATACAAAGAACATTAGAATATTTTGCTTACCTTGGCTACTGTGGATCAGATGACAGTCAACTCTCTGCCATTACAGGTATTGTAAAATTTTGCATTCAGTGCATATAGAACACCTTTTGAAAGTTTTTAATCTGGCAAATGTTTATAAAGAGCTCAATAGAAGTCTATTTTCGAGTTCAGATTGGTCATCTTCAATTTGTGTGGTAGCTGTAAAATGGTAGCTTGAGACTCTTGATCAAGTAACTTCCATCAGACTTAGCAATTGTTTGTTTGAAAATTAATGCTTGTGCAAGTAATAGAATAATTCTATTAGGTGATTTAACTTTTATTTTGTAATATGCAGATTTAACAGTCTAATTATAGGATACTTTAATCCTTTGCTTCACCAGTAACACGGGAAAAACGACTTGATCTCCAGAAAAAACAGACAATGAGGAATGTGTATCAGTGCCATGTTATCGGACCACAGGATGCTGGCAAGACCACATTCTGCCAGGGACTTCTTGGCAGGCCTCTAGAGGTATGATTCAATATAGCTTGTATGGCTGTATCCTGGTCTAGATTTCCCTCTCAATTTCCTCTCACTCTCTGCTTCATATAGACAGTATTTTCGGCTGTCTACGACGCTGCTTTTTACCTTGAATTAGACTGAAACTTACCATGCATCCTCCAAGCCACAGGTAAGATTTTCTACATCATTTGAGTCAACTAGCTGGAGCCTGGTGGTCATTCACAGTATTAGCTGCATATCAATATTGCCAGTATATCCATTGGCATGCACTGAGACACTGTTGGCCTCGAGCGTTTCAGATTAAATATGTTTTCAAATTTAGTTTTGTTCAATGCCTCAAAAACTCAATTCTTTCATCTATCTACTTGACACAAGCTTTCAAGTAACTATTCCCTCTTCTTTATGTCTGAACTGTCTCCCTCCTTCACACTAACCTTTCTTACACTAGTTTTTACTTACAACCTCAACTGTCTCCCTCCTTCACACTAACCTTTCTTACACTAGCCTTTACTTACAACCTCAACTGTCTCCCTCCTTCACACTAACCTTTCTTACACTAGCCTTTACTTACAACCTCAACTGTCTCCCTCCTTCACACTAACCTTTCTTACACTAGCCTTTACTTACAACCTCAACTGTCTCCCTCCTTCACACTAAACTTTCTTACACTAGCCTTTACTTACAACCTCAACTGTCTCCCTCCTTCACACTAAACTTTCTTACACTAGCCTTTACTTACAACCTCAACTGTCTCCCTCCTTCACACTAACCTTTCTTACACTAGCCTTTACTTACAACCTCAACTGTCTCCCTCCTTCACACTAACCTTTCTTACACTAGCCTTTACTTACAACCTCAACTGTCTCCCTCCTTCACACTAAACTTTCTTACACTAGCCTTTACTTACAACCTCAACTGTCTCCCTCCTTCACACTAACCTTTCTTACACTAGCCTTTACTTACAACCTCAACTGTCTCCCTCCTTCACACTAAACTTTCTTACACTAGCCTTTACTTACAACCTCAACTGTCTCCCTCCTTCACACTAACCTTTCTTACACTAGCCTTTACTTACAACCTCAACTGTCTCCCTCCTTCACACTAACCTTTCTTACACTAGCCTTTACTTACAACCTCAACTGTCTCCCTCCTTCACACTAAACTTTCTTACACTAGCCTTTACTTACAACCTCAACTGTCTCCCTCCTTCACACTAAACTTTCTTACACTAGCCTTTACTTACAACCTCAACTGTCTCCCTCCTTCACACTAAACTTTCTTACACTAGCCTTTACTTACAACCTCAACTGTCTCCCTCCTTCACACTAAACTTTCTTACACTAGCCTTTACTTACAACCTCAACTGTCTCCCTCCTTCACACTAAACTTTCTTACACTAGCCTTTACTTACAACCTCAACTGTCTCCCTCCTTCACACTAACCTTTCTTACACTAGCCTTTACTTACAACCTCAACTGTCTCCCTCCTTCACACTAACCTTTCTTACACTAGCCTTTACTTACAACCTCAACTGTCTCCCTCCTTCACACTAACCTTTCTTACACTAGCCTTTACTTACAACCTCAACTGTCTCCCTCCTTCACACTAACCTTTCTTACACTAGCCTTTACTTACAACCTCAACTGTCTCCCTCCTTCACACTAACCTTTCTTACACTAGCCTTTACTTACAACCTCAACTGTCTCCCTCCTTCACACTAAACTTTCTTACACTAGCCTTTACTTACAACCTCAACTGTCTCCCTCCTTCACACTAACCTTTCTTACACTAGCCTTTACTTACAACCTCAACTGTCTCCCTCCTTCACACTAACCTTTCTTACACTAGCCTTTACTTACAACCTCAACTGGAAATTTCACATCTCTGTGTCTGTATAGCTTGATCAATTCCAGGGTTGTTTGATTTAAATCAAGTTGATTTTAATCATTGATTTAAATCATGATTTAATAAATCAAGGAAATTTTTTTTAAATCACTGATTTAAATCATAACCTTATCATTATTTGAAAACGAGAGGGGAAAGAAGGAAAATTAAGCAAATGGGCTTTATGAACACCAATTTGATCATTGTAGTATAATTATATCATAATGAGACACAATGAGTGGTGCGGGGAATCCACTGTGACACTTTTAGATAGCAAATTGCCATGTGGCTGTTTTCACAGCAGAAATGTTTTTTTCTCAATAATATATATATTTTCTTTGTACTGTACAAAAAGCCACACTACTGTAACCAAATGTTGAATGCATGTTACTTTTGTTTATAAAAAGCCAAAGTGATATTAACCAAAGTTTAATTTGTATTATGATTAATTATCAAACAAAAAATATAATTCTCTTGTTTAACCACCGAAGTAATTATTACTACAACAAAAATCCCATTGAATCCGATGACTTCCCATTGGGAAGTCAAGTAGCAAGGATAACTATGAAAAATTAGGCCGAACAGTATGATATAGCAAAATCAGGCAATATTTTGTGTAGCTGACTCTCATCACAGACAGAATGATGACCTTTCATATGCCAGCTAGGAGGTTATTACCAGAGGTCAAATTAATAATAATTTGGTGTGTCTTGGGGGGGGGGGGGGGGGGCAAGCTTGCAGGATGGTAAAGACCGCCCACTCGATCCCCCAGCCAATAGGAACCATGAATGGGACAGGGCCAGTCTGGATGTGTTTTCGTGAGCATCAGTGCAGCCTGGGCCAGCCTAGACTGGTCTAGGCTGGCCTGTCAAACATCGCAAAAACGTGCTTATAGACATAGGCCTATTGATGTGAAAACGTCCATCACAGAAATAAAAAATATGTAAATTCATCTGTATATCATGTTATATGCATTTTTTATTCACTTATTCTATCTCTTTTTAGTTATAAATATGCTAAATAATATCCTGTAGTAGTTAGATTTTATGCAGAACATCAAATTAATAAAAAAAAAAAATAATAGATTTAAATCAAATAGATCTGATTTTTTATATTAAAAAAAAAGAATTAAAAAAATCAACAACCCTGATTTAAATTCCTTATATTATTGTGTGGTAGAGTCCTTTATTAAAACATGTTACATTTTCAGGATACTCACGAGATCCCCAATGACAGACTGTCAAGACACACCATTAGTACACTCCAAGTTTATGGTCAAGAAAAATACCTCGTTCTTCATGATATAGACGTGCACAATATCACTGATGCCCTGATGCCCAGTGAAGTCCAGTGTGATGTAGCCTGCTTAGTGTATGATGTCTCAAACCCTCGCTCATTTGAATATGTTGCAAGAATATATCTGGTAAGTTTCTTTTTGTTTCATACGTAAGACCTTTACACTCACGTATGGAGTGGCACATAAACACAGAACAGTTCACTAACACACATGCTCAGTATAACTTGCAGTTTACAAATTCTAATCATACAAAATTAATTTGTATGATTAGAATTGTGCATTGTTGACGTCACAACACGGCGCCGGTCGTTTTAGGGCGCACAAATTTTCCTCAACTTAAAATGGCTGTATCATCAAAAATACTGTTCACATCGAAAAATCAGCATCACTGCCTTACTATATGAGGCTTGAAGATTTCCAATCTATCGTTGCTCAAGTAGATTAAATGGGTCCATTATCTTACCTTATCCCCATAAGTTTCAAAAGGTTTTTCTTTTTTTCTCCTCTATGCAATTAAAAGTGTTTTTGTTTTGCTTTTCCAATCATTTCAGAAATACTTCAGTGAACTTGCCATACCCGTGCTGTTTGTAGCCAACAAGGGGGACATGTCTGCAGCGCGACAGGACTACATCCTGCAGCCGACTTCCTTCTGTCATAAGCACAAAATTCCTCCTCCACACCCATTCTCCTCTGCATCCCAGCCTAAGAAAGATATCTACACCAAGCTGGCAACAATGGCAGCTTACCCGTAAGTTGAAATCTTTCTTTTGTGCACCTTTTTTTATCTCTACAAGTTTTCCATATGTGACCAACTGCTTACTGCACTCTTTTAAACCTTACCCAACACTCCGTCTGGTCCTAGTGCTTTCCTCTCCTCCAATTCCTTCAACAATTCACAAACTTCTTCCTTCTCTATTTTTATTTTCCACTCCTGTTAGACTTTTCATTCCTTGCAGTTTGTTGAATTTTGATTCTTTTGTGAATACTTGCTGAAAGTTTTTATTTAAAATTTCACATTATTTTTGGATCTTCATATATCATATTACCTTCTTTCAGTCCCTCTACTTTGTCCTTATGCTTGATTCTTCCATTGATAAATCTGTAAAACAGTTTGGGTTCTTCCTTACACTTTTCAACTAGTATATCCTTCTCATAACTCTTCTCTTCCTCTCTCCTTAGGCACACATATTAATTTCTTGCTAATTTATAGTCTTCTTTATTTCTTTGTGTCCGATTTTTCTTTACTTTTTTCCATGCCTCATCCCTTATTCTCCTTGCCCTCTCACATCTTCCATTAAACCATTCTTGCTTTCCCTTTTCTCTTGGTGTATATAGTGGAACATGTTTTTCAACTCCTTTCTCATATATGCTTAGAAAAATGTTGTATTTCACATCGGTCACTCCTTTCATATCTTCCCAGTCAATTTCTTCATGTATTTTTTCAGTTCTTCCATGTTAGTTCCACATTAGAGAAGACATAGAAAGAGGTCTGAGATGGTGATAACAATACTTAGGACTGCAGGTACATAATCATCGATAGGTTTAAAAGCTGTCTCGCGTAGAGTTATAATGATGTAGTTTAGGCACAGTGGGCATGATGTGCTATGATATCTATTTCTTGGGATCTTATATATAATGATGCAGCCTTACAAAACCAATGGAAATGAGTTGACACTTTGACAATGATGAAATGGAAAGATGTGGGGCTTGAACATAAGTGAAACAGGTGTTACTATTCATTATATGTTCACGCTCTGTCTCTGAAATCATCGTTTGTGTTTCCTGCGTGCATTCTTACATAAGCAGGGAAAGGCTTAATCAGTTGCAGTATTTACCTGCTTGCTTCTTGCCCTACTTCGGTGCATTTTATTTATATTATTTTACTTTGTATAAAACAAACCTTACTCTGGTAGGTGAAGAGGCCAGAGTTATAGTTAGATTTAATTACATTGCATAACTTTATCTTCTTAAGGCTAATGATGTATTTTTTGTTCATTGATTCCAGTTCTAGACACATTAACATTTTAATTCCATAGCATCATTAACCAAAATGTATTAACCCTATTCTTTCCATAGTCGGTTTCAAGCTGCTTGGATGCTCTTTTACCGAAGCAGGTGTGTAACATTTGATGCTGGTGTTTTCATGCACTGCTTATGTGCTTAAGTATATTAGTGTATTTTGCACTTGTCAAGGACTGCTGTATTTTGTTGAAGCATGGATGTAAGTGCTCCATGGAATGCCATCCCAATCAGCAACAACTCATTAGATGTATAGCCATATGCCTGATGAATCTCCACTTCACAGATCGAATATTAACTGCATGAATGTCTAGTTGTGTGATATGGGTCTCTCTCTCTCTCTCTCTCTCTCTCTCTCTCTCTCTCTCTCTCTCTCTCTCTCTCTCTCTCTCTCTCTCTCTCTCTCTCTCTCTCTCTCTCTCTCTCTCTCTCTCTCTCTCTCTCTCTCTCTCTCTCTCTCTCTCTCTCTCTCTCTCTCTCTCTCTCTCTCTCTCTCTCTCTCTCTCTCTCTCTCTCTCTCTCTCTCTCTCTCTCTCTCTCTCTCTCTCTCTCTCTCTCTCTCTCTCTCTCTCTCATGTATTGTTTTGAGTTGCTGATATCGTACACAAAGCAGCTTTTATGCATTGATATGTATTAGCTTATTCTTTGTGTTGTTTTCCTGCTGACAAAATATCAAAACTATTTTACTAAGTAATCTTTTTCAATAAAAGGCATGCAATTTTTTTTTTCTCTCTTTGCAAGTCTCCAGTTCTTAATGAAATTGTATGGTCAAAAATATGCGTAACAATATTTTTTAAACAGGACAACAATCTCAGGGAAGGAAGAAAAGTCATTACAAAGATTAAGTAAAGCAAACTTTTTAAAACTCTAAACATGAGATAGGAAAAAATGAATGAATACGTAAACAAAAGAATTGAGAGTTCAAATATTGGTACTCGGAGCCAGAATTGTGTGTTTTATTATTAAATTTATTATTAAATTTAGCTGAAAGTTAAAGGTTTGCACGGTCGTCAACATAACTTACTCTTTTAAAATCATAAATAATTATAATTTTAGTCCATTAGTTTGTGCGATGAAACGTCTTCAAATTTCAGAAAAATAATAATATAGATTTGAGTTAAGTGTGTCTGCTGCTTTGCATAGAACTTTACCTTGGTTACCTTTTATCCTGCATGCATGCATGTACAGACATTTTATATTTTTTTGTTCCATTATCATACCTCTATTCTATCAATACAATAGTATTCTCGAACGTTAACTCAAACTCGAACTCGAACACATTCTCAAACAATAGTAGTTACCTCTTAAAAATTATGAGCTGAGCATGAATTATAAATATTGTAATTCACTTGCTATGTTATGAAATTTGTCACCTCATGTGTAGGACATGGATTACTGTACCTATGTTGGAGGCAAATTTGAATGATTTTTTTAAAAGGAGTCTTATTAAAATTTGGTTGACATGTTGAGTAGGCAGACAGTGAAGGATGGATTCCAAAATGTTTTTATGGTGATAATGGAGCTCACTTTTTGGCCAAATTCTTGAGAAAAGGCATTGAAATTATTGCTACTCTAGTTTTCTTAAAGTTTGTTATCATTTAGATAATAGCTAATATTTTACTGTCGTCCAAAATCTGCTCATCTGAAAAGGAAGCATGAAGGGAGACAACTCATCATTTATTTACAGGAAAGCACAAACTTATTTGTTTTGAAGAAAAAAAAGTAAAGCCAACCTTGTGCAGCACATCTAAAGTGGACAACAAAAGTATAGTCACTATGTACAAAAGTATAGTACATAGTGACTAGCTACATAGACTGGCTTTCCATGGATTACAGGGAAGTCCCGTTATACGAGCATTCGGTATACGAGAAATCAATGATACGAGCTGAGTAAATTAGGGTCTATTTTCAATATACGAGATTGAAAATCCAATGCTACGACATTCAAACTGGGGTGAGTAAAATTACCAAGTTCAAAATGCGCGCCCTACCACGTATGCATCTGGGCTGTCCTGGGCTGTATGATGATGTTGTGGTGGCCCCACGCTTGGGGCCACCACAACATGGCCCTGAGTTTTGACAGGGGATGCTTGCAGCCTATGTTGATCTCAAGAAGGCATTTGACTCGGTGCATCGTGAGTCACTGGGATTTTCTGCGACTTTGCGGGATTCCTGCAAGGACTATTGGTTTGATGACTAGCCTGTACTCTGGGACTGAGAGTGCTGTGAAGTTGCCAAGAAATCAACAGCATACCTGTAGTTTCTATCATTTAGAATTCAGACAACAGTAAACCCTCTCTAATTCAAACCCGTATAATTCAAACTTAGGATAATTCGACCTGTTTCAGGCCGGTTCGAATTTTTCAACTGCTTTCCATCATTCAAACAGAAGTTTGAGTTATCCGGACCTTACTAGTGTGAGTCCGACCTCTCCCATGCGGGCCACGGCTGCTTCAGTCTTTCGTGCGCTTTCCTCCTGACAACATCTCCCCGCAGAGATCTCACTCCGCAGACATCTCTCGCTCATACAACCACATGTTCTAATGTTGACTCTCTAGCCTTGAAGTGGATTATTTTGTAGATTATTACTATCATTGACGCCTGATGGTCAGTAGTGTACAGTAGTACTGCATTTCAAGACCTCAGTATCAGCCATCTTTTGGTGAGTACAAGTAATACAATTTGTGCTGTTTTGGCATGTTTGAGTGAGTTCTTATTGTGTGGAGGGGCTAGAGGTAACCATCGGATAATTTGGACTTTCAACTAATTCGACCCAGGTCTCCCCCCAATTAGTTTGAATTAGAGAGGGTTTACGTATTGTTTGCAATCTTCATAGATATTTTTACATATAATTCTGCACTCCACCGATCATTCTTTTTCTGTTATATTTTGCCTAAGGGAACCTGTTAACTACTTAGGTTTCAAGATTATAATTCTCTGCTTTTCTCTATTTCAAGAATTTATATAACTGAGACCAGTTGAATTCAGGTTGATGGACTTTATTTATTATTATTGTTATCATTCTTACTATTTTGTAAATGTCTCAAGTCTGGGGAATCATCTCACTCATCTTTATTTAATGCGTGAGCTGTAACTGGAATCCATGAACAATATGATGCGGTTCTTATAGGTTGATGAGGAATTTATGAATGACTAGCACTGGAAGAGCCTGCCTTAGGTAATGTAGGTGGCATCAAAACAGTGCACATGAGGGTCCTGAGAGATGATGTTGGTCCTTAGTTTGTTACCCCTCTGGATTTGCCATCTAATTCCTTTCTGGTACATGTTGCCTGTGTAGTACTTAACATAAGAACATAAGAAAATATGGAAGCTACAAGAGGCCGTAAGACCTACACGAGGTTGTTCCTGTTATTTAACCTACATCCACCTCTCTTCCCTATCCATGAATTTATCCAGACTCCTTTTAAAGACCCCTTTAGACTCCGCAAGAGTTAGTAATACTGATATCTTGTTATCCATCCACCCATTAAGATTCATCTACTGCCAAAATGTTCTGAACTTAAGGCTTCACCAGATTAATTTTCTATGATTGTCTGTGAAAAAAATCTGCTGTTATCTTCTCACATTACTATGCTAGATAAAAATAATTGATTAAAGTTAACTTTATAATACTATATATGAAAAATGTTCATTTATTTTAGTTTGTGGCATGTGTTATAATTGTACTGATGGTGTATTGCAGGCACCTGAAGCAGCTGGGTGTGGTGGTGGGGGAGCACAGCACCTGGCTCAAGGTGAGCCTGGGGGTGGCTGCCATCGCCGCCTTTGCGCTGCTCCTCGCCAGGGCATTTCGCTCTGTTGACAGATAGTTTTCTTTTCTAATTTGCCGGGCTTTACAACTCACTACTTGGGCTAGGATACCGTGGCTCATATAAATAGAAATTCCTGAGCTTGTTAGTCTGCATATGTGCTGCTAGCATATGAAATATGCTCTATTTATTGCTATAGCATCTTTTGTATAAAGAATTCATTATTGTTTATAGGTAAAGTGAAACAAAAAAAAAACAAAAAAAGTTTTTGTTACCTATAATGGAGGTGCATGTATTTTACATTAGGCATTATTATCTACTATATTCATGGTCAGTTTTATTTATGGATATTAAACATCAATACTGTAATGCTGTAATTTTCCATCTTGACACTACTCTGATCCTCTTTAATAGAAATGTTCATCAGTTTGATTGTATTGATGACTTTTGTTAGTCCTGACAGTGACAGATTAAACTTTTTTCCTCTTGTGAACATGAATATTATTCTTATCAGTCAAAGTTAGCATATTCCTGAATTTGTAAAATATCTTAATTATTTTATTAGCATAATCAAAATTTCTCCTAAATTAATGGATATAAATTTATCATTATATCCATCTATTCTGCATATATCTGCATCTCTTTATCTTTTTATACTTTGATCCGTTTTTCCTTGAAACTCCCTTAACCCTTTCACGTACAAATGACGTCTTTGAGCATCATCCCAAAATAATATTTTAAAATATTTATTAAAAATCTTAAAAGCACGCGGTTGACGTGAGATTCACTTGACCGTTGGAGCAAATTACAATATATTATATTAAAATATATTTTTTATAATATAATTTTGTATAATATCATATTATACAATATGTTTATTAAAAAAAAAAAAATTACGCTATCTTTCACTTCATTGTATGGCTTTATTTTTGAGCGAATTAAAATATATTATACTTCATTGGAAAGGAAATGTATTCAGCTATGTCATGGAATGTAGAAAAATCTTCTATGATGATAAGTTGATTTTTGGCATATTATTTTTTGCCACAAGGTGTTATTATTTTTTTTTTCACTTCTAACTCGAGGTTTTGTAAGTTATTTTCACGCTAGCGTATTTTTTGAACATTGTATGATATAGGAAATGATCTTAGCTTAAAAACGAAACATAATTGAACTCGGTACCTTTGATAGTTTAGTTTCTAGACGCGGTGGAAGTACAACTTTTTTCCCGCTCGTGACATTTCGGGTGACAATGGGTTTACGCGGGACAACAAAAAGTGAATGACAATGGTGACGTGAAAGGGTTAAGGAGCATTTGTTATGACAGGAATCTCCAGTTGTTCTTGCATATTCCTTTCATCTTTGCACACTGCATTCCTCTCACTTCCACACTTTATTTACGCCAACTCTCCATCCTTGTCTTGGGTTTCTTCTTAATTTCTCACTTTCTGCTCCAAATATGTGCTAGAAAGTTCATAGTAGAATTTTTTTATGAAACATTTAACTTGAAAACTAATTATGTAAATATTCAGATCAGTTTATCCAAACTGACATAATTATGGTGTATTTTTTCTTGATTTATATGAGTCAATTAATTCACTCTTCAACTTCAAGTCTCCTTTATCTGTTTGAATGCTAACCTTCATTTTTGTATTGCGAGGTGCCATTAATAGGTTATAGGGTAACAGAGCAGCTCTATTTATCAGTTTTATGATTCCAAAATTATTGGGGTCTTATTTTCATTAGTCCAGCCCAGATAGAGACCTGTTTATAAGTCACTTCAACAAAGCACTCCATAACATCAGACAAAGATGCAGATTATTATTTGTTTCATTCTTTGAGGTAAATGCCATTAAGCAATTGAAACTAACACTGGCAATGGTTCTTCAAGTCATCCAAGAACTCTTTAGCTTTATATGAAGAGATTATGTGTAAATGTAATTTTCTTTGTTGTTTGCTTGTTTCAAAGAAAGGTATTTAAGGGGAGGCATACCTGTCTAACCAGGATCTCTAATATTCCTGAGTATATTGCCAACCAGCATTAGATGTTGTATGTGAGAACGTCTCATGGAACACTCATTGATCAGTTCTGTTAGGTAAGGAGAAAGGTGCAATATATGTATTATTGAAAATATATGTACAGAAGAAAAGTACCTACTTCACAGTTCTGTATTAAATGAAAATATGACTGAGGAAAAATTGTAGAAATTCAGTTTGTATTCTCATATTGAGGGGAAGGGAAATCTTGTAATCAACTCATTGTACATATGATTTATATACATCATATTGTAATCATAAAATTATTTCCATTTGGATGACAATTTTTTATTTCTTGTAAACCCAGGGTGCCAGGTCCATATATATACAGACAAAGCAAATGTGTCTCGTAGTGCCAGGTCCATATATATACAGACAAAGCAAATGTGTCTCGTAGTGCCAGGTCCATATATATACAGACAAAGCAAATGTCTCGTAGTGCCAGGTCCATATATATACAGACAAAGCAAATGTGTCGTAGTGCCAGGTCCATATATATACAGACAAAGCAAATGTCTCGTAGTGCCAGGTCCATATATATACAGACAAAGCAAATGTCTCGTAGTGCCAGGTCCATATATATACAGACAAAGCAAATGTGTCTCGTAGTGCCAGGTCCAGGATTTTGTGAAGTAATAGAAAGGAGAGAGACCTACGGGCTTCTCGCAAACATGTGGGGCGGCACGAACACAAATAACTTCATAAAAGAAATACGATATATTATTTGTTAATCCTTAACTTTTTTTTTCTTTGATTGGATGAGCAAATGATCACGTTGGAATGTGATTTATTAAATAGTACTCTGTATAATTTCTTAGTTTCTATTTCACCTTTGATTAACTTTTGAGTTTTATATTATATTTAATGATTTTTTTTTTTAGTTTGCCATTACTTTTTTTTATCTTCTCACTTTTGTCAGAATTATAATTTCTAAGTTTATTTCTTTTAGGAATTTCAACAGTCACCAGTTTTCTGTCTTAGGTTTAGTACTCAAGAGGTTAACGATATTGCACTTTGTCTTTGTAGGGACGAATTGTATAAAACTATGCAGTCATGATCCAATTTAGCTTATACTTACGCTGTTAAATTTCCTGCAATCGTGCTTTTTTTTCTTCAATACAGCACGGCTCCAGGTCCCCCTCACCGCAGTGAGTATTAGCCCTTCGAGGGGGGGGGTGGGTGTCACAGTTGCCAGCTGCTCATTGTGGCCTGGTTTTGCATTTAAAGTTAACAGGAATTGTCAGTACCTACCTACCTACCTACCTACCAGTCTACCTACTAAAAAAAAAAAAAAAATCCTGTAAGAAAAAAGGGTTATTCTTATAAGAAAAATGGTTATTCCCGTAAGAAAAAAAGGTTATTCCTGTAAGAAAATAGTTTATTCCAGTAAGAAAAAAAATATTCCTTTAAGAAAAAAAAAAGGTTAATTGTGAAAATATAAGTTATTCCTGGAAGAAAAATATAATTACCTTGGAAGAAAAAATTACCTCTTACCTGAAAGAAAAAAAAGGTTAATTGTGAAAGAAAAAGTTATTCTTGAAAGAAAAGAAAAAAAGTTAGTTAGATATTCCTGTAAGAAAAAAAGGTTAGTCGTGAAAGAAAAAAGTTATTCCTGGAAGAAAAAAATTATTACCTTGGGAGAAGAAAAAAACCCTTTTACCTGAATGCCAATTCAAGGCGCACAAAATGAAGACTAAAAGAATACCTTGACGTACCTTTAATATTGGTAAACTTGTGATATTTTCATTATTTTTTGCTTCTATGATGTCTTTGGAATATCTTAATTACTGCTGCTTGTTAGTTCTTTTTTACCTCTTTTTTTTTTTTTTTATTCATTCATAAGTTTTTTTGCTTTTTATTTTGCTTCATCATTAGGTTTTTTTTTTTTTTTTTTCCTTTGTATCCTTTAGGTAAGTTTCAGCACCGTCGTTGTATCTCGGCAGTACACTTGCCATTGAATCCTGAAACATTAACAAATATATTAGATTTAGACAGAAATTAATCATCTTGGATTATTTCATATATTATAATCATCGCAAAAAAAACCTAGACACTTACCAAGATTACCGCATTTAAAAAAAAAATCCTTCCTTGCATTGCCCAGTACCTGTGGAATAAAATATTAGAGTGTACCTGGAAGACAAGACGTGAGGGCTAACATCCTAGCAGCCTATCGCCCTAACGTCGCCTAGGAAACCGTAATTTTCACTTACTTTAAAGTTTAAACGCTTAGCTTGTACGCAGTGTTGCACCAGCGCTGTCCCTCTTCCCGTGATGTGCTGTATCGGGGTACTTACCTGGAAAGCAGAAGAAAAAAACATGTTAGAAATATCAATAAGGTAACTGTAATTGTAAAAAAAAAGTAATGTAGTTATTGAAAGCAATCATTGAAATCCGGGTATATAAGAAGCCGGGGTATTAGTTTGGTAGTGGGCTTTCAGAAGTCCTAGGATTCTTACAAACATCATCGTGTAGATTTCTTCATTCTGAGTATTTTGAACCCCATTTCTCATGCCGCAATTGAATAATAATGGTGTTACATGTACTACTGAAAACCTACAGTTATTTCCGCCAGAATCGGCTAAGTTAGGTTAAATCAGATTAGGTTAGAGGTGGGGTTTGGTTTAGTAATAGATGATATCAAGAAAAAGAAGAAAATTATCAGTATGGCAGTGCGAAGCGGATCCGAGCAAGGTTTGCGGGGAGGGGCGGGGCGGGCACCCCCCACACCTGTAAACAAAAAATTATTTCCGACAAAATCGAGTGCCAGATTCATTCAATACACAAAAACTATTCTGGAAAACTTAAGTTTCGGCCTCGAAATCGGTGAAAGCCCACTACCAAAATTTTACCGAAACCGGTTACATTATCATACATTCTGGTAGGTAGTCGTTAATACGTAATAAACTAATCATTCAGACGAATACTGAGAAATATAACATTATATTGCAAAACAAATCACAACTTACCAATACGATGAGAAGGAGGCGCTGGTGAATGTCGTCAAGTCATTTTTCTACACTATAGCGCACTAAATGATCGACACACTCAGGCGACACACGTCTTCGATTCCGCCGCTTCCTCGTTTCTGTTACCAACTTATTATACCCAAGTGCCTGACAGCGTAGCAACAACGATTCTGCCAGCAGTGCTGGAACACTCTCCGAATCCACGCCTATAGCTGGCTGGCATCACTGGCCACGCTATTTACTCATACAGTCCATACAAAAAGGTTTGGATACAGACTAAACGAGTCGACTCTTGTTCTCAATAGCTACTTATTTTGGCGATGTATATAACGCACACACCGTCGTTCATGTCAATCAACTTCGTTCACTTAATTTCACTACTGTTTCATTGCCTAGATTACTGTGTGAAGTTCTACCCTCAATAATAATCTTGAACCGCCTTTTAACCGAAAGCCGCAACGTAAGCTTGTCGCAGTTAGCGGGTTAACTAACCCCTTGACGCCCAGAATGTAATTTACATTGTAGTTTGGGTACCATTAGATGATTTTAATGAATATAAGCAATGTTTTATAGATATGACCTGTTTAGTACTCTTAAACTATCCCTTAGTACCAGGGGCGTAGTTAGGCCTGGGCATTGGGGGCTATATAGCCCCGAATGTTTTATGAATAGCCCGGATCTCAAATACCCTTTTTATTTAGTTTATTTATTATAAAAAAAATTTACTCACAAAAATAAGATAAGCTCTGACTGGGGCCAACATAAAATTATAGTAAAAAACAAGATATTTGGTTAGATGTTACTTAGCGGAAATGTTGATGGCATCCTTTTTATGAGCAGGACATGAGATGATGAGAGGTGGAGAGAACAGGAGAGAACAGAGGAGATGAGGAGTGCATGACAGATACCAGAAGACCTTTTGGAGAGGTGAAGAAGAGAATATCAGATGGACAAGACACAGAGTTAACAGAAGTGCATTTTTTTCGAAGTGCATTTTTTTCGAAGGGCATTTGTTTCGAAGTACATTTTTTTCGAAATGCATTTTTGTGTCCTTGCCCAGTCCTTTGTGATGTAAAAAAAAAATAGACTTACAAAGACCGAGGTCGGTCAGATTTCAGTATTGAACAAAGCATTGGGAATATGCAATCTATATGACTGCTTCATCACGCCAAGGCTCTCTTTTTCTTAAACCTACTGATGAAAATAAAAATATAACAAAGTTGAACCCCAACTCAGATTATCTTAATTTTATTTT
Source organism: Chionoecetes opilio (assembly GCA_016584305.1). NCBI lineage: Eukaryota > Metazoa > Arthropoda > Malacostraca > Decapoda > Majidae > Chionoecetes > Chionoecetes opilio. The sequence continues at coordinate 71,878 of JACEEZ010023870.1, read as the reverse complement.
AATGTCATGTTTCGAAAGTTATCCTAGGTAAGCAAATTACCGGAGCCTTTTGGTAGAGCACCGTGTCTCACATCTTCTATTCATTATACTCATAAATAAATTGAAAATTATCCTGTAACAATTTAAAGATCTCTTGGCTGAACTAATTAAGCCCCCAATGTTTTAAGATCCAAATACGCCCCTGCTTAGTATCCTTTAGTAACTATAAATAAGCCAAATTAGTTACTTTTCGTAATTGTATGGCTAACAACAGACACTTTGATATAGCAAAGGAAAGATCTGCTGGGCGTGAAGGGGTTGATATAATCTTTGGGTCGCATGTCCTACACAGCCAAACATAATTTTCACACTCCAATACCTTGACATGAGCTGCTGACACCTTCTGACATCCCATTACTATGACTATTGTTAAAGGTACGTACATGAGTAATATAATTCACCGAACATACTAGTAAAAATCTCGATATATTGCAAACTTCTATTTGCCGGGTGGGAGGGCTGCGGGGCCTGGGGGGGGCTGCGGGGCCTGGGGGGGGCTGCGGGGCCTGGGGGGGGCTGGGCAGGGGACTCGGCTGGGGGGGCTGCGGGGCCTGGGGGGGGGCTGCGGGCCGGGGGGGGGGCTGCGGGGCCTGGGGGGGGCTGCGGGGCCTGGGGGGGTGCGCGGGCCTGGGGGGGGCTGCAGGGCCGGGGGGGGCTGCGGGGCCTGGGGGGGGCTGCGGGGCCTGGGGGGGGCTGCGGGGCCTGGGGGGGGCTGCGGGGCCTGGGGGGGGGGCTGCGGGGCCCTGGGGGGGGAGGCAAGGCAAGGCTACGCTGCCGCCATCTGTAAACATTCGGCCAAACAATAACTAAGTACAAAAGTAACCAATTCCTGCCGTCTGTAAGTTTGACGGGCAACTTGTATTCAAGCAACATGCGTAAGGGCTTAGTGTGGTGCCTAGGGTGGCTGGAGACGGGTGGCAGCCTTTAATATTACTAAGAACACACCGTGACAAGCACAGAGGAAGGGCCCTGACGCTCATCGCAGGAAAAATCACCTCGCCAAATCTTGTCCTCAAGCACAACCATTAACCTTGTGGTCGCTGCGTGCATTTGCCGCAGACCCTGAACCACGACAATGCCTAAGAAGAAGTCAGGTGAGTGATGATTTTGGGAGGGGAGACAAGCGAGTTATCACGGTGCGGTGCAGCAGTATCAAGGGTTTATGGAACTGTCGTCGACGGGAATTCTCGATGAAACACCAACCGAGAACTCTCGCCAACGTGGAAATGTTTACCTATAAAAAGAAAAATCTGGACATTGGCACCTAACTGATAATCTATTGCTGGTGTTTCATCCCTGAATGCAGAGACAGATTAACCAAATCAAGATTTGTAACACTCGCCGACGGCGAGCGTTCCAATCGGCGACAGTTCCAGGTACCGTATCGAGGCATGTTAGGACACACGCTAGGTCTTTATTTCATGTCTAGATAAAACTGCAGTTTAGTGCAATAGGTAAATTTACACTATTTACACTAGGACCGAAATTCCCTACACAATTGGGAGTGTGATTTCTGTTCACCTTAATAGATTCTAAGAAACATTCTCTATGAACTTCCGTCGCAAATAACTACTTTCAGAGATATAAGACATTTTTAATAGGAAGGAGTGTATATGAGATATGAAAATTAAACTAACCTAACCCCACCTTTAGACTCACTAATCTAACCTAACCTAACCTATTCCCACGCTTTAACCTCCTAACTAAAGCCAAATCTGCATTAAACAAGTGTCCGCGGCAAGGGAAGAACAGAGGCGATGCAGGTCACAAGATGAAGAAGAGTGTGGCGGACGTAAACACTTGTCTCTCGCCTCCCTATAAACAACATGTCATTATCTCCAAAAGTAATGATTTGCGACAGAAGTTCATAGAGAGAATGTTTCCTAGAATCCAATAAGGTAAATAGAAACCACACTCCTAATAGTGTAGGGAATTTCGGTCCTAGTGTAAAATAATACCTTTATTTTTTTCTTGATTTCATCTGTTACTAAACCAAACCCCACCTCTAACCTAACCTAACCTAATCTGATTTAACGGTAAAACTGCATAAGCACTGTTCCAAGCTTATCTGAATGACATTACAGCATCACATAGTACACCGATGCAAGGTTATGAAATTTTCCGCACCGACAGGAGGGACAGAAGTCATGGAGGAGTAGCCATGTACATAGAAAGTAGCTTAGCAACGACTACAGAAATACTACTAAGCTTCTCCAATGGAACATGTGAATTTCTATCTCTTTTCATCCAAGAAATTAATCTTGTAGTGGCTGTAGTATACAGACCGCCAAACACAACTCAATGTCAATTTGAGGAAATCACAATAAAGCTTCACAGCACACTGGAGAATCTGCCAAATCCAAATGCGGAATTTCTTCTCTGCGGGGACTTCAACTTCCCCCACGTCAATTGGGAATCAATGGAGGTGGTAGGTGGTACGGCGGAGGAAAAACCACAAGCAGGAAAATTACTTGCCCTCGCTGAGACTAGGTTTTTGACCCAGTTCATAACCAAGCCAACAAGAGGGTCCAACATACTAGATCTAATCTTCAGTAATAACCATGGAATACTACATCAATACCAGCTCTTCCAGACCACCATGTCAGACCACAAAACATGTGAAGCCACCTTAACGATAAATGCACTAATGAACACCATACCACAAAATGAACACAAAGCTCAAACAGAAATGGCCAAGTTAAATTTCCACCACAAGGACATAAATTGGAATGGCCTGAGGGACAAACTAAAAATTGAGTGGGAAACAACTTTAGCAGATAAATGTCCAGAGGAAATGCTCTCTTCCTTTACTACAATATGCGAGGAGGCATGCAGGGAACATGTGCCACTGAAAAGCGTCGCAAATAAAAAACGACTCATACCTAGAGACCGGCGTATCCTAATGAAGAAGAGAGGCCACTACAAGAACAAATTGACAAAGTGCCCTCCACCATTCATAGAAGCCAAGCTGAGAAAGGCCCTCTTGGAAATAGAAACCAGCTTAATAAAGTCACATGCAGAACAAAGGAACAAAGAAGAAATACAGGCAGTGAACAACATAAAGGATAACTCTAAATTTTTCTTCTCCTACGCCAACAGGAAAAGCAAAAACATATCGGCAGTAGGACCACTTGAAAGTGTGGAAGGAGGTCTTGAGGGTGATCCAATGAAGATGCAAATATCCTCAAAGGCCAATATGATAGCTCTTCAGTGTGCCTAACCCTGTCAAAACTGTTCATGACCCAGCGGTTTTCTTCAACACGCGAGCAATCTCTGCACAGACACCGCACCTGACAGAATTTACCCCAGAAACTGAAGAACTAATTGAAGCTATTGACGCCATCAGCTCGGATTCTGCGGCTGGCCCGGATGGCTTTCATGCAAAGTTCTTGAAACAATGCAAGCTTGAGCTGGCGGTACCATTGAAATTAATTGCCACAAAGTCCCTTGCATCGGGCATTATTCCCCCCAACCTGAAGGAGGGGATAGTGACACCCATCCATAAAGGAGGCAACAAGGGACTGGCCAAAAACTACCGGCCTGTGGTCCTAACTTCCCATATCATTAAGATAATTGAACGAGTGGTCAAAAACCATCTCACTGATCACTTAGAGAAGACAAATGCTTTTAATGAGGGCCAACACGGCTTTAGAAAAGGCCGGTCCTGCCTGTCGCAATTATTGGCACACCAAGAAGCCCTATTGGAAGCCACTAGCAAGGGCACCAACGTAGATGTGATCTACTTGGACTTTGCCAAGGCCTTTGACAAAGTTGATCATGGCCTCCTCCTCCACAAATTAAGGGGCCTTGGCATATCAGGAAACCTTGGAAAGTGGATCCACACTTTCTTGACAGGCAGGACACAAAAGGTATCAGTACAGGGGCACCTCTCAGACCCGAGTGACGTGGTAAGTGGAGTTCCGCAGGGGTCAGTGCTGGGACCTCTGTTGTTCCTGATCATGATCGGGGACATTGACAGGGGACTCCGGCACTCCCAGGCTACCTCTTTTGCCGATGACACAAGGGTAAAGAGGGGAATAGCAACAGAAGAGGATGTGGCCCGGTTGCAGGAAGACTTAAATCACCTCCTAGACTGGGCTGATACCAACAACATGTCAATGAACAGCGACAAATTTGAACTAATGAAGTACGGCCCCCTACATAACATCAAGGGAGACACCACCTACCAGGCCCACCAGCAAACCATCACCCCAGCACACCACGTGCGTGACTTGGGCATCACCATGAGTGCTGATAGTACCTTCTCACAGCACATAATCAACATATCAAACACTGCCAAGAAATTGACCGGGTGGATCCTCAGGACCTTTCACACCAGGGAGAGGACCTGCATGTTAACACTATGGAAGGCCCTCGTCCTCCCCAGACTGGAGTATTGCTGCCAGCTCTGGTCGCCGTACAAGAAAGGGGACATAGTAAAATTGGAAGCTCTACAGAGGTCCTTCACCAGTAAAATCTGGGACTCCCAGCATATGGATTACTGGGAGCGTCTACGCCACCTTAGACTGTACTCCCTGCAGAGAAGACGTGAGAGGTACCTAGTAATCTATGTGTGGAAGACCCTAGAGACACTGGTACCTGACGTAGGCCTGCAAATAAACCATCATCCAAGGAAAGGTCGACTGTGCTACATCAGGAGAACACAAGCCACCACTCAAAGAGTAGCAACAGTAGTACATAACTCATTTACAAGAAATGGGCTCGTTTGTTCAATGCTGTGCCAAAGGCCATCAGGGAGCTGACTGGAGTATCCACTGACTCCTTCAAGCATCAGCTGGACAAATGGTTGGCATCAGTGCCTGACGAGCCCCCAACACCAGGCTACCCCAGCACCGGAAGCAACTCTTTGGCGTGCCACCACACCACCAGAGAAGCGGAGCTGCCTGGCCACAGCGGAGGCCCACCTTAGCTGCGCCCTGGGAGGGGCGAAATTCTACTAAGTAAACTAAGTAAGTAAGTAAACTGACTGTACTTTATATCTGCAAAGGTTGCAGTGTGCGGTCAGGCTTGTTTAAACCACACTGCCTCTACTATGTCTGAGGTGCCTGAAAAATTCTATGTCCAAAGGCAAGTGCTCTTCGGGAAAAATCTAAGCTAAACCTAACCTAACCTGGTGTATTAACCTAACCTCCTAGCCTCTTGGACCCCCCGCTCCCCCCGTTACTCCCTCTATGGACGCTTGCCTTTGGACTCATAATTTTTTAGACACCTCAGACTTTGTAGAGGCAGTGTGGTTTAAACAGGCCTGACCGCACACTGAAACCTTTGCAGATATGAAGTACAGTAAAGGCCGGTTCCCACTAGCCCGCTTCTACGGCCGCCGTTGCCGTACACCGCCCAACAATGATGTCACAAAAAAGTCGATCGCACCGCCGTACCGCTGTACGGCTGCCGTACAAAGTTAAAATCAAGTAATCTCTCCCGCTCGAGCGGAGGTGCAAACTGTGCCCGGTTACCACTACAACCACTCAAGCCAGTGATGATGGTGACGTCATTGTTGGGCGGTGAACGGCTACGGCGGCCGTAGAAGCGGACTAGTGGGAACCTGCCTTATGTCTACTATATGCTGCTGTAATGTCATTCAGATAAGCTTGGAGCAGTGCTTATGCAGTTTTACCGATTTAACCTAACAACCGTTTCTGGCTGGAATAACGGTAGATTTTCGGCAGTAAATGTACCGCCATTATTATTCAATTGCGCAATAGGAAATGGGGTTCAAAATACTCAGAATGAAGAAATCAACAGGATATTGTAGGTAAGAGCCCTAGGACTTTTGAAAGCCCACCACCGAACTAATAACCTATTTTTTTCTGGTGAGTTTTGATGTGTTTTGAATTAATCTGCTAACCATTTCTTTCGCAAATCCCTTTTTTTTTTTTTTTTTTTTTTTTTATAAAGATAGGTAAAGGCATAGACCACTGTAAATCTGGACTGCGCACGGAATATCAGCCTGTTGCACAAGGGCCTGAAGTCGGAGGGCCGCTCGGATTCATATGTATATATATATATATACGGATCATATAGACTGGTTTATCAGTATATATATGATACATATACTGTAATCTTCGTAAATGTTTGTTCTATAATATTATCAAATAAAAAACAGTAAAACACGCTAAAGAAATGCCATTACGGACTGAAGAAATATGCATGAACTTATTATTTACTTCAACTCTTCGCCATTTAAAACTTTGCGAGTCAACTTTTATCATGAAGGGTATCAATAGAAGCGCAATTTTATTAGCTTTCCATTGATGTATTTCGTTTTCTGATAAATGAATTACCACCATGCATAAATTAGCGTTAACTAAATAAATAAAATCAATCGGGTAATTTTCCCGATTGATGAGGTTATTTATTTAGTTAACGCTAATTTATACATGGTGCTAATTCATTTATCAGAAAATGAAATATATAAGTAAATAAATAACATCATCAATCGGGAAAATTACCCGATTATGATTTTATTTATTTATTTAACGCTAATTTATGCATGGTTCTAATTCATTTATCAGAAAATGAAATATAGCAATGGAAAGCTAATAAAATTGCGCTTCTATTGATACCCTTCATGATAAAAGTTGACTCGCAAAGTTTTAAATGGCGAAGAGTTGAAATGAATATTAAGTTCATGCATATTTCTTCAGAGTCTCGTAATGGCATTTCTTTAGCGTGTTTTACTGTTTTTTATTTGATAATATTATAGAACAAACATTTATGAAGATTACAGTATATCATATATACTGATAAACCAGTCTATATGATAGTCCATAGACCACTATATCTCTTTGTCGGGTGGGCCGCAGGCTGCTATGCAGCCTGGCAATTTCAAAACATTGTCGCGTGAACAGTCCAGTGATATAGTGGTCTATGGTAAAGGTTATGTTAGGTTAAGTGTAGGTTCGTTAGGTTTAATTTGTTTTTCAATAATTTTTGTCGCAAATCACAAAAAAAAAGAAGGAAAAAAAAAGGATTTACGACAGAAATGGTTAGCAGATTAATTCAAAACACATCAAAACTCACCAGAAAAAAATAGTTTCGTCCATCAAAGTGAATTTTGTGTCAAACTGGAAATTTACCCATTACTCCCTATTGATACTTGGCAATACAGTATGTACTCTCCTGCCACAACTAGGGGGCGAACAGGCTAATATTTAGAACATGACTGTCTGGATTCAAGTATTTTTCACCTTTCTATTGTTTCTATAGGTTAAAACGAGTGTGAAAGTAACAATGAAATGTGCAAATATTCCATTTTTCGTCTATTTACTAATTTCTGGGAAGAGGCTTGCAGGCAGCATGCAACACTCCAGCCCTGAGGTTAAGGATAGGTTAGGTTAAGGTTAGAGAGTTTTTAGAGAACAAGTTCGATTTTCTTTCGCTTATTATATGATGCTTTTTCTTATGGATATAGTAGTGTTATTTCCTGTGCAAACGTCTAAAAAGTGTGTTTTTAGAAATGTGTCATCACTTTTTTGAATTGCAAAAAACTATTTTTTTTGAGGTTTGCACAAAAAATAATGGTAAAACTGGATGAGGACTGTGTGATAATTTTCTGAGACACTGACTAGTTTGTCCTTGGCTAAAATGAGTACTTTTTCAAATGGAGATATTTTTATTTTCCGGAAACCCATTAAAAAGTTATTATTTTTATTTACATCACCAAATCCTAGAATCGCTGTTTCCATTGATAACAATATATCTCCATTAGAGAAAGGACTAAAACTTGGCCAGGAAATAATAGCCAGTGCTTTAGAAAACAGGGAAGTGACAGAATTGTCCGAAAACAAGTGCACCCTGCCCCGCATTCACCAGACCACCCGCCAGCCGCCGAGTGGTCCGCCCTGCGGGAGGATTATTGCCTTTACCGAACCTAACCACTTAAAGGGGGGGCTCCCCCCCCCCCCCCCCCCCCGCCGACCCCCCCCCAACGAGATTATTGACCTAACCTCCTAGAGGGTGAGGGGCCTCTGGACGGGGAGGGTGTGTCTGTATCAGAGGTGGGCACCGCAAACGAAAATCCCCTTCCGCAAACACAAATCCGCAAACCCCAATCTTTACGTTCTGCAATCGCAAGTCCGCAAATTTCTTGAAGTTCACACTTCTGCAACTGCAAGTCTGAAAATCTGCAAACCAATGATGTGATATTTTCTCTGCATATATTGCAAAAATAGAGGTAAAACACTTTGTGGTAGTAAATTTATGTATGCATATGTTTACGTGTATGCATTATGTATTATGTTTACTATAGAGTCTTGGTCACAACAAATAATTTAAGAAACACAATGCAACACAACAAACATACTCTGGACACTACCACTCTCACTTTACCATCCCACTTGAACTTACATCAGTCAGCTCTCAGTGGAGCAGGACAATTTGGACAGTAGTGACAGTCTTGCATATTAGCGATCAAAGAGATACCAGCAGAGTGGAGAAAGAAGAACCATGCTTGGTTCATAGTCCTGGAGCTTTTTGCCAGGTACGGCAGCAGACAGGAGACTTGTAGCCTTGGACAAGGCCTCACGAAGCTCCGAGGCACAAAGCGAAGCCGGTCGATCTGGGAGTTGGGTTGCTATAGTGGTATTCCAGTGGGGGGGGTCGAACTGTCTCAGAAGCACAGTGCGAACCAGTCCATTGAAGAGGAAACTGGTGGCACATTGTTAACCGGGCGAAAGCTGAGTGGTGTTTCCCTTACACAAGTAAATGTACATAAAGCTCTCAAGCAAGATATGTTAATGTTAACTTAAGGTACATTTTTTTCCAGGTGTCACAAACAATAGTACGTTGGCTGCTGATTTCAAGCCAGGCACTGGGGGGTCTCCAGACTCTCCAAACAACCCCAAGAAAAAGAGACGTACCTCCAATCCCCCACCCACAGCCCAGGGCCCTCCGTCCACCCCACCCAGCAATGATTTGGTCCCTCCCCCCCTCTCAGGTAAGGTTTTCGCCCATGCTCTTGCACTAGATTACTCTGTAAAGTGTGGTCGACACCTGTTCTGTGCACACCCTTGCTGCTAGGATGTGACCATTCGGTGACCTCAGTCAAACACCCATCATTAAAGCATCTGGCCATAAAATGTTGTTAAGATTATTATAGTAATGGCGTTATTTTTGTCAGGAGCTCATTAGGTGGTGGTAAATTAACAACCTGGCAACTGTCGGAGCATGAAAGATACTGAAACTCTCCCGATTGTTTTTTCACCATCCTATAACATCTGCTCTTTTATGAGAGAAGTGTGAAGACTCCTTAACTAAATTGGACAGCCCTCTTAAGAACTTGCCATATTTTCGGGTGTCCAGGAAGATCTGACGTATTAAATGCACCCCAATTTAAACTTGCAAGTTTTTGCAAACAAAAAATCATAGAAATTAGGTCTCAAAACTTTCACGTATCTTGCCAAGATGTTTTGTGAATGCCTAAGTGACATATAGATAATTTTGACCACTGATAATGAAATGTGCACCTTTTCTTTCTAGTACAGATATATAGTAAGTTTACTCTCTAACCTCACCCAGTGTAATGTTGATTACGTACTTTGTTTACTCGTTTACTCGTGCATTCAGTTGTCTCATTGCACCAGAGTGGCATTCAGCTTTTGTAGCATGTGATTGACTAGTTCATTGATTTGATTAAAACCTTTTTATTAAGTGCTTTTTATTGGCGATATCGATATTTTTTCAGAAGTTGACACATTGTCAAACTGAAAAACTCTAATACTTTGCTAAGAAATGTATGGTCAGCCATGTTTAATCTGAAACATTATAGTCCAGCAGTGTCTCAGTGCATGCAAATAGATATACTGGTAATATTGATATACAGTAAACCCTCTCTAATTTGAACCCATATAATTAGAACTTCGGATAATTCGACCTGTTTCAGGCTCAGTTAGAATGATTCAACAACTTTCCATAATCCGAACTGAAGTTTGAATTGTCCGCTCATTGTTCGAATTGTCTGACAATGTGTGCAGCACACTCTGTCAGAGTTTTCTGCAGCATCTTCCAGCCCTTCTGTGTCATCCACTTTGTCAGCCAGCCTCCACATCGCCTCTGACACATTAAGCACCTCAAACACTGAAGACTTACCTTACAAATCCCCAGAGTGTCACCACTGTTGCGTTCAGTAGCGGTCACATCTCCTGCACCCTCCCTGCTGAACGATACTGAATTTCACAATACGCATGGCTACCAAGATAGCAGCTGCCAAAATGTATCTATGTGGCTATTATTGTTGCAGAATAACTTGTTGATGACCTTGTATTTGATGCAGCAGAAGTTATAGCAGCAGGAAAGAAATGAAATATTAAGGAGGCAAGAAGAGGAAAGGCTTTCTTTGCCCTTTGTTTACATACCTTACAGTGGCGCGAGCTGGCAAATCAGATAGCCACTGCTGGTGGTGAACATTGAAATCCCTAAGAATGAAAATTTGTGCAAAAGGAAAAGGAGATGAAATGTGCTTCACTTTGGATGTTAAATAGTCAAAGAATTTTACATAGTCCGAGGAGTTAGGCTAGAGATATACAGCACAGAGCAATTTATTAAGAGGGTGACATTGAAGTCGAAGCCATATGGTAGAAAATTCGAAGAATCAAGACTTTTAGCACGAGAGCAAGTGATGTCGTTGCGTACATATACGCAACAGCCAGCATTGGATGGATTGAAAATGAGAATAGAGAGAATAATAGTAAACATTGGGGCGGCGGTGGCAGAGTGGTTAGTGTCTCCGAGTGGCATTCTCGGTGACCCGAGTTCGATCCCCGAAGAAAACTAAAATATTTCTGCACCGTCGAGTGGCCTAAGAACACCCACATGCCCTGTCCATTAACTCTACCTTCGATTGCAAGTGCATCGGAGGACACAGGGGGCGGCGGCTTGAGCCTCTAATCAGAAGCGTCACTATAAAAATCCTGCCTGCGCCACCACGGGCGAGGGCCAACCATCACAGCCCTCAAGTGAACCTACAGATTCTACCATCCGAGCCCTGGGTCACCACTGCCTACAGGCGCTATAGGCATAGATGTAAAAAAAAAAGAATAAAAAAAGAAAAAAAAAAACCAGACACCTGGGTTTCGTTGAGGGAAAGGAGGTGAGGTCTAGAGGAGGAGAGGGGATGTTCCACAGATTGGAAGTTAGATTTAAAACCACAATCTAAGCTTGGTAGTTGCAACGCCTATTTGTGTTAACCAATAAGTTAAATTATCTTGAAACTCAATAATAACAATTCCAATCAATTTGTCACCCCAAAAACAACTGGAATATATAAGTAACTCTTGTATGTTGTCTTGCTGGTTGAAAAATGGCGTTGTATTCAGTTTTCCCCCCGTCTGCCAGCAGCCATCTTTAGTATCTATTTACGGGTACTAGCAACCAGAAATTGCTTGACTAACAATGCTTTTCTTGAAGCATAAACATCTAAGTAACTAAAAAAATGGTGGCAGGTATAAAGAAGAGGGGATGGGGGTTCTTGTGGCCCGTGGTCTGTTTCCGTTTGGCTCGGGAGGTGATCATGGAGTTGCCGAGTTAATTTTGCAGTGAACAATGTAAATAATCATTATCTTGCTGTTACCATGCAATAGTAATCTAACATAAGCTGGTATGATAGAGTAAGAAAGATTATTATAGTCAAAATTATGTTTATGATTACATTTTTTCCTGTTTTAATGCATATGTTGTTCTTGAAAGGCAAAGGTGGAGTTGTTACCTTACTTTTGCATTTAGCAGTGAAAATAGTCATCATTTTCCAATTGCTGTCAAATATATTTCTAACTGCAAGCCGATAGAATAAGAGTTGGAAAGTAAATTCCTTTGAGATTATGTTGATAAATCTATATTTTTGTGTTTAAATAATTTTGATGGGTTACAACTTTGGGTTTTGGTCGTGAGCCTAAATTGGATTACCCCAAATTTCAATGTATTCAATAAAAAACAAATGCAATTTTGAACACAATTTTTGGAACATCCTTGATTGCATGCTGTTTAAAAAGTGTTATTGAATGCATTGAATGCATTGATTACGTCAGTTAGAATATGTTATGTTATTTTTGTAATTTGGATATCATCCTATCTGGAGGCAAGCGTCTTTCATTCTATGCATTTATTTGGATAGTTGCAAGATATTTGAATAGGAAACTAATGCACCTTGTTGTTGCAGGTTATGGTGACACAATTGTGGCGTCTAACCCTTTTGATGACTCCCCTTCCGTGTCGGTGCCATCCTCCACCAGCATGGGACCGGGGCCGGGGCCAGGACCAGGGCCGGGACCTGGCCCTATGAGTCATGGTCCAATGAGTCACGGCCCGATGGGGATGTCTTACATGGCAAATATGAACATGAAAAATATGGGCATGGGAGGCCCAATGAGTGGGCCAATGGGAGGACCCATGAATGGACCCATGGGTCCTGGAGGACCAATGGGTCCAGGTGGTCCCATGAATGGACCAATGAGTGGACCCATGGGACCTGGTGGACCAATGAATGGTCCCATGAATGGTCCTATGAGTAGTCCAATGAATGGTCCTATGAATGGACCAATGAATGGACCAATGAACGGACCAATGAATGGTCCCATGAATGGTCCCATGAACGGTCCCATGAATGGCCCTATGAACGGTCCCATGAATGGCCCTATGAATGGCCCCATGTCAGGCCCCATGAGCATGAACAACATGAATGGCATGAACATGAACACATCCATGTCAGGGCCTGGCATGCCCATGACCACCATGAGCCAGATGAGCAGTATGGCAGGAATGAATGGTCCAATGCCTCACATGAATGGGCCAGGAATGAACAATGGGCCAGGAATGAATAATGGCCAAGGTCCTAACATGGGTCCCAAACCCATGCCTGTCAGCTCAGGCAAGGTTAGTATGTTGCAGTTTTGATTAATTCCCAATGAAGTCCTTTAGTATTAATTAATTAATTAGTATTAAGCCTTAAAGTATTCTTTTTGACAATAGTGATGTAAGGATTGAGAAACTGAAAGACTGCATTATTGTATTGATATGACGTGTGTCTCTCTCAGGAAGGAAGTGGAAGGTTTCTTTATTCAGAGTAACATGTGGTCACTGCACTGGAGGATTTGTATTGAAGGTTACATTTCATCATCTGAATACTCAATAGTAATGGGCCATCTATTGAAGTTGCCTAACGAGAATGTTTTTGTTATAGGTTGGCCAATACAGTCCTAAACTTTTAATACTGTATCACTTTAAACATTATCATTTCAAAGAAAGAAAGGCAAAAATGATATCAAAATACAGTTTAAAGTTGCCCAAATGTTACTGCAAAAAGCTGTCATCGGGCGTCACGTCATCACCTGGACACACCAACCCTGAAAAAACATATAAATAAAATATTTAGAGATCCATTCAGGATGTTAAAGAATATTAGAGTGGCATTTCATTACATGGACACAAATATGATGAGAAAGATAATTACTACAATGATCCGACCAAAAATGGAATATGCTGCCATTGTATTATGGTCCCCGTATAAAAAGCACGTGAAAAAGTTGGAAAGGATACAGAGAATGGCAACAAAGATGGTACCAGAGCTCGAAGAACTTTCTTATGAGGAAAGATTGAAGGAAATAAAGTTACCAATACTCGAGCAGAGAAGAGAAAGAGGAGACTTAACCCCTTCACGCCCAGATCTTTCCTTTGCTATATAAAATCATCTGTTAGCCATAAAACTACGAAAAGTAAATGAATACACCAAATTAGCTACTGGAAAAAGGATACTAAACAGGTCATAGCTATAAAACCTTGCTACTATTCATTAAAATCGTCAGTAATCAGTAATCGTCGAAAGTTTCGCAGAACCCACTCAGCTAAACAAAAACCATACTCCCAATTGTGTGAAGTGTTATGGTGAAATAATAAAGTGATCCTGAAGAGAGGAAAGGGAAAAACAACAACAAAAATAAGTAAATGGCGGTCGGTCTCATATGGACAGAGATTTGCTTAAATATGATCATTTTACTATGTGACTGGGATGTAGTGTTAGTTATCGGCACTGAGGAAGCAATATCATGGTAGTAAGAGTTAAGAGATGTAAGTGATAGCTAGTGTTCACAGCTTGAAATGAAAGTAGGTAAATTTGCAGTAATCTCTCATCACGGGAAGGATTTTTATTGGTACTGTATATTATCATCCAGACATTATCATCATTATTTTGTCAAGCAGTTAGTGAATTGTCCTTGTTGATTTTAGGAAATGAAAAAAAACGATACACGAGCAACTGCTAAAACAGCTTCTTGGGCAAAACTAGAGCTAATGTCTGCCATTGAAATATTTTAATCAATTCCCATGAAAATCAGCAAATTGTGAATCTGGTAATCTTGAAGCAATGATATTCAGGGATCAACTGTATCAGTTTACAGAAGTTGTTTCAATATATCAAGCCAACGTTCTGTCGATTGTGCTGCCTTCCTTCTCGATATATAAAGTGTCACAAATACAATGTAAATGCAGTATCAATGTATCTGCATAATGTGATGGGCAGTAAGTATTTTTTCTGACCTTTGCATATACTTTCATAAACGAATGATTTTGGAAATACCAAAACTTGATGCAAATTCTATCTGCAATAGTTTGAATCTACCTGCCGTCATTGATTTTGACGGTAATCATGTACGATTTATTAATATATCGTGAAAATGTTTAGGTTATAAATTATGTTGTCAATTAGCTAAAGTGTGATACTTTTTTTTATTTGAATAATTCTAATCATTGAATAACCCAATCGTATGTGTTGCCACTCATTCACAAGCTTGGACATATTAGGTTCGGCCAATCAGATACAAGGGGGTGAAGCCTGCTCGGTGCAGTTTGGCCAAGATGAACATAATTGACTATACATGTCATATGAGGTAATGTAAAGGGGAGAGGTTAGAGATCGGGTGTTTTTCTCCACAAAAACAAAAAGCCAAATTTTTTTATCTGGTTTTTAAGTGCCACCCCCGCATTTATTCTAGAGATGGACAATTGAATGTTAAAATGAAAATGCCTGTTATATGTTCCTATACTCTGAAGACGGAATATGGACTTTGAATGTATCTGTATCATATGGATCTGAATGGATAAGGTAAAAAACGAAAACAACAAAAAACTAACCACACTTGTTTGTGTAGAATCCATGAGAGTTGGAATCAGCAGAGCAATCTTTTAGTGCAGGATGAAGGAAATAAAAACTAAACTTGTAATTAGTTCTCTAGTATGAATGGACTTCAGTGAATGATGCATTACATTTTTGTAAATAGTTGCTACAGTTTTCAGCTTATTTATGCAAAGAAGTTGCATTTGTGAGAATATCTAATCTGTGATCATGGTAATTCAGATGTTATTTACAATGAGATTATACATGATGCTGAACAAGAAGGAAAAAAAGTACATTTGTGTTACGGGCATATATACGTCCTTAACCCCTTCATGCCCAAATCTTTCCTTTGCTATATAAATTGTATGTTGTCGAGCCATAAAATTTAGAAAAGTCACTTAATATACCAAATTAGTTAGTGGACAAGGATACTAAACAGGTCATATCTATAAAATATTGCTTATATTCACTAAAAAGCTAATGCTAACCAAATTACAATGGAAATTACGTTCTGGGCCTCAAGGGGTTAATGGTCACAAACCAGCTTTTAACTATTTAACTATATAATGAGAAATTTTGAAGAGTACAAATAGTTTGTTTATCAAATGTTATGAAAATTGTATTGGTGAAAGCCACTTGATAGCGATGATATGGAAACTGGCTAAGGTTTAAAAATATAAGTAATTGGGATTGGACACAAATTTTGTTTTGCACAATAAATTTTTGGGCAACATTTCGCGTAGGTCCCTGATTCACACATTAATTTTAGTTTGCGGAGGTTGGACCACTACACTTGTGGGTTTGCCACACCCCTTAAATTTTGTGAGGAAATCTCCGCCACGTAGGTCCCTTATTGCAAACATATATTTTTATGTTTCATCCCAATACCCAAAAGCCGCATCGCGTCTGTCACCCCCAACAACACCCTCAACATGACGTCACCACATCACCGCTTGAGGATCTTGGCTAACAGGGAGTTGGCAATGATCAGGACACCGCCGAGTCGGGTGTTGAACTTTACTTTGTAGGCTGGCCGTACCTAGTAGTGGCGAGATGTTATAATTGTGATCTTTGTTTTGATAGTGGCGTCCAAAAGTGTTGAACCAAGAGATTGATACAGTATGGGATTATCTTTAGACTCCGATTTTTTGTGATATATTTTGTATCCTTTTTGGTTTGATACTGTTTTCATTCCATTTTATTCCATTCCATCATATTGGATACAAGCACTGATCGAGCTATGACCTATGCAACCGATGTCCACCTTTAGAAAAATGAACTCCGAGAGAGTGGATTACTATACAAGTCCTTAGTTGTCTAGGCCAGGAAAAATCGACACATTATTGAAAAAAAACATTGAAAATAATTTTATTGCTTTGCTTAGATTTTTAAACACACACACACACACACACAAAATAGTGTAAATATAAAGTTTGGGTAGCATACACCTTTGAGTGACTGAGTTCTGTGTATCTGTTGCATTCACAATGACAGAGTGAGTAGGTCAGCGAATAGCATCAAGTTTTCCTACAAACTTTAATATTTATCAATGTAAATTATTATAATGATTAAGATGACTTTTGGGGATGATGAAATGAAAGAAGCCCAGATAATATTGAGCTACAGACACTGAAGATGAATGGAATATATTGAAGGTGATCCACAATCTGGAAGGCCTTCAACAAGCAGAACACTGAAAAAAGTTCAACACCTAAAAGCATGTATGTGGAGGCAGTAGCAGAGTGGTTAGCATCTCCGAGTGGCATGCTCGGCGAGCCAAATTCGATCCCCGATAAGGGCCAATATCCACTCGCAAGATCTTTCTTAAACCATCGATGGCCTAAGAACATCCACATGCTGCCCATTAACTCTACGGCATCCACTGCCCGTAATCCAGTGGTGTGAAGCTGCTCAATTGGAGGGTCCACCGTGAACAACTGCCCTAAGTACTCAGCCCAACGAGCCATTTGCCCATCCATGTCCGACACGAGGCGCCCATCTGCTGCTCGGATAGCACTCGCCCGAGATGGAAAATTGGACTGCAGTCAGGCAGCATCTGTAATGGAACAGCTCTGTAATGCCTAACAATATTTTAAAATGTTTCAGTACCAAAATTACTGACTTTCAATTCATTGTGTTCTACATTTATGTACTTGATACCCATTTTCTTATCCTCCCCAATACCCTTGTGTCTCTTGGGAATCAATAACTCTTATCGTTATTACACACACTACCAGGATTGTTAGTTGACCTTCTGCTTCCACAAAATCCCAAACATGAATATCTACACACAGATGCCAGTTACTTAATTTACTGATGTGATGACAAAGTATAACAATATCTTTTTTTTCAATTATTTATTGATTTTTCAGGGTATGCACTGGACTCACTGAAGGGGCATATCACCTGCTGACGGGAGAAGTATATGCTGAATGGGTATGTGATAAGTGCCTCAATTCGAAGAACATACCACTTGTAAAATTCAAGCCATGAGGACGTTTAATGGATATGTAAAAAGATCAGCTGAATGAGCTGTGTCACTGCAGGATGTCACCTTTTCTTTCAAGTAGCAGTCAGAAATTAGTCTTCCCAAAGTCCTTGCATTTGCTCATTTAGGCTGATCTTTTCACATATACCTAACATTTTACTGTTGATGTAGGACTGAATCGTCGTCTGAATATTACTGGGGCCAGATTATACCAGCTTCACCCATGCAGATTATATATGACCGACTTGCTCCAGTGGCGGTAACTCCTACAAAACATTTTAGCTACTTAGAAGTGCACTGTCTTTGTCTTTGCAGGGGAGTCATGATCCAGTGACATGCACCTCTCACACTGCACTGTACAGAATCAGCACCCTTTCCAGATATAATCCAGAGACACTTTACATATTTAAAGTTCTGAGTTTCAGGAATTATGCATCACCTACTTTAGATGCATAATATAATTGCTCATTTTTCACATGATATTTAAGATTTGCTACCTGTTCCTATTCGCAACAGTGCCAGCCTTTAATGTGGTGCCATTCTCACATGACATTGATTTGGATGTGGTCAAGATTTGGATGTTGTGCATCATTCAAGATAGTCAAAGTTTAGTTTGGAATTGACCTTTTTAATCTAAGTTAAGATACATCTGAATGAAATCACATCAGAAACTCATGCAGTTTTATTTTTATTGATTTATTTTTTATAATAACCAAAGCTCTTTATGGATATTCATAAAGATGGTTCAGGCAGTTGGGTTGGATTTAATTTCTACAGTGTACTGTGAACCAGAAATAGAAGAAAAGTTTGAAGATTGATTCATGACAAAGCTCTTTGAAAACCTAACTCTCATACTTCCCAAAAAAATCCACATAACCCCCTTGACCCTTAACACCTTGAGGCCCAGTACGTAATTTCCATTGTAATTTGGGTACCATAAGACTATGTTTAGTGAATTTAAGCAATGTTTTATAGATCTCGCCTGTTTAGTATCCTTGTCCACTAACTAATTTTGTATATTAAGTGACTTCGTAATTCTATGGCAAACAACATACAATTTTTTTATAGCAAAGGAAAGATCTGGGCGTGAAGGAGTTAAACAATGGCTACAGTTTCTGCATAAAATATTTTGCGACTTGCTGGTAAAAAACAGTGGTCTTTATGGCCTCAGCCACAGTGGTGCAGTGGGAAAGTTTCTGTAATGTACCTGTACACTAGTGATTTTTACCCTCTCCATTCATGTATGTATGTACATATGTAAGTGGTAAGAATTATTTTTATGCTACAGTAGTGTTGCTAACATGCATTGTACTTCCTTGATTTTACTCTTCCTCATAGCTGGGTGGAGATAGGGGCAGGGCCGCAGGTACTGTGTTTCATCATGACTGAAAAGCAAAATTATTGAATCCATGTGTTCTACTGTGAATGGTGAATTATGGGATGATATGGCAGGTCAGGACTGGGTGAAACCGGGTGAGGATGGGAAGGGCCAGGAGTGGTAGGATAGTATAGGGTGACAATACACCTGTGCCCCGTTTAACAAGTCTCGCTAAATTAAAACTCGGAGAGTTACGAAAATGAAAAAAACTTTGTTAAATGCATGAAAGATTCAAAATTACACACTAAATTGATCGGAAAAATATCAATGTATGAAGAAACTGAAGAAAAGTATGCACAATCAATAAGTATAATTGATTTTTTAATATACAGTAAACTACATAACGGACCCGAATATAACGGATGGCCAATGGCTACCAGATTTCTCCCAAATATAACAGATTTAATCAGTTATATTCGGGAGAATTCCGGTCGGCTGCCGGGTGTCCATCACGTGCAGCGTGCAGGCTGGATCATGTTTGCCCGCCCGCCCGGCCCGCCTCGCCCTCTCTCTCGGTTTGAATTCAGCGTTTATACCGTGCGGTTTTCCCTCGCTGTAGCTCTCACTCGCGTTACCTCTTGTTCCACGTGTGATCTACTTACCTGCCTATGATCAATAATGGCTTCAAATTCAGCTAAACCTTCTTTCTTCAGGCATAAGAAAGAAGAAGATTCGCTCCATTAGTGAAAAGTGGAAGATTATTCAAGAATTTGAGCAGGAGTAATGCAGGGGTTTTGGCTCGACGGAGACGCTGGGGAATATTGAGGAGAGTCGCGCTGCCAGGCTTGCTGGGAACCAGGACCAGCACAGGGCTCTGTCACGCAGGACTAGAACCCTCCTGCAGAGAGACAAGGAGAGGTATGTCAGGAGTCTCGCTGAGGGCCATTTGAATGCTAATGACCTCCGACCCGCCTACCGAGCCCTGAAGATGCTACGTTCCAAGACTCCATCTCAAGCGAGTGCTATCAGAGCAGCAGGTGGGCGCCTCGTGTCGGGCATGGATGGGCAAATGGCTCGTTGGGCTTAGTACTTTGGGCAGTTGTTCACGGTGGACCCTCCAATTAGGCAGCTTCACACGGTTACACCACTGGATTACGGGCAGTGGATGCCGATCCTCCCATTGACGAAACCACACCCTCTCTTGATGAAGTCAGAGAGGCTGTAGCAAAGTTGAGGGGTGGAAAGGCAGCTGGTGTTTATAATATCAGTGCAGAGCTGCTCAAAGCTGGGGGTGAGGCTATGATCCGCGGGTTGCATGCTGTCCTGACTGCCGTGTGGCAATCAGGTACCATTCCTCCTAACTGGAAAAGGGGGCTGGTTGTCCCTATCTGGAAAGGGAAAGGGGACCGTCAAGGCTGCAACAATTACCGTGATATTACACTGCTCAGCGTGCCAGGCAAGGTGCTTGCCCATGTTTTGCTGACACGGATCCGCAGTCATCTGTTGAAGCATCAGACCTCAGCACTCTGGGTTCAAGCCTGATAAGTCAACAACAGACTGTTTCCTAGCACTTCGTGTCCTGTTGGAATGCCAACGTGAGTTTCGGCAGGGGATGCTTGCAGCCTATGTTGATCTCAAGAAGGCGTTTGACTCGGTGCATCGTGAGTCACTCTGTGATCTTCTGCGACTTCGCGTGATTCCTGCAAGGACTATTGGTCTGATGACTGGTCTGTACTCTGGGACTGAGTGTGCTGTGAAGTATTGGGAGGTGTATCCAGCGTTTTTTCCTGTGAACACAGGAGTGAGGCAAGGGTGCGTCCTTGCCCCTTCACTTTTCAACACTTGTATGGTATGGACTGGGTATTGGGCAGAGTTGTAGACCAAAGTGATTGCGGAGCCTCCCTCGGCAACACCACAAGATCACTGATCTTGTTTTTGCCGATGATGTACTAATCTTTGCTGAGTCGCTGGAGGTCCTGGTGATGGCTCTCGAGGCGCTGCACGAGGAGGCAAAGCCTTTGGGATGTGAGGTTTTCTGGCCCAAGACCAAGGTCCAGGTGTTTGGAGGCTTACTAGATGAAACAGTAGAGTCTGTTCATCGTGCGTCAAGGACATTGAGATCTTTCAAAATGTTACATACCTTGGTAGAGCAGTCCATAATGCTGGTGGCTCATGTCAAAAAGTCTTACTGTGTACAGTATTGGCATTGCCCACGGTGTTATTGACTCGCTCAACACAAGTATTTGGCGTTGTCAGTACCTGTGCAGGAGGACAAAGATTCGGCCAGATCTTCAAGTCGCATGTGATCCCTGTCTTACTCTATGGATGTGAGACATGGACACTAAATAGCAACTTGAAGAGGCAAATCAATGCCTTTGGTAATGGGTGTCTTCGCAGAATCATGGGGTATTGCTGGGATGACTACGTGTCAAATCAGCGATTGCTCCGTGAGACTGAATCGAGGCCTATTACCTGCATAGTTCATCAAACCCAGCTGCGGCTATATGGGCATGTGGCACGCTACCCTGAAACCGATCCTTCCAACCGGGTTGTATCTAAGAGACATTCTGGAGTGGCGGAGGCCAACGAGCCTTGTGAGCCCACAAGGCTCGCGGCTGGGGCAAGTGATTTTTCCTGCCGAGAGTTGCTTGGTATGGGAAGGAAGCTTGCATAGGGACTCGCGCGTTGAAACCCCCTGGGAGTGGCGTCGTAGGGATTGCAAGGTGATGCACCCCTTGGCGTTTGTCCTCCAATGATTGACTGTGGTGGGGCTCAAACCCAACATCACCAGATACGATCTCATGTCAGTCGAGAGCGGTGCCACGTCCCCAATAAGATTAATCCGCTTGGGAAGGTAACTCTGGCGGTTTTATCAATCACACGTGTATGTGAGTTGCGGCTCATGTACAAAGCGATTCGCTATCATACTGTATGTGTTCAGCTGTGTTGACATGTTTGATGCCAACATATCAGTTTAAATGAGTAATTTTTTACCATTAAACCTAGTTCAATTTTTGTCTATTTTATCTATACACTTTTATTTTTTTCCATTTTCTTCCTCTCATCTCTTCCTCCTCATGTTGGCATGGTTCCTCAAATGTTCATCATGTTATAAAGGGAGACAGAGCTCACAGCAGTCACACCTCTGCATTAATATGGAGACAGAGCTCACAGCGGTCACACCTCTGCATTAATATGGAGACAGAGCTCACAGCAGTCACACCTCTGCATTAATATGGAGACAGAGCTCACAGCGGTCACACCTCTGCATTAATATGGAGACAGAGCTCACAGCGGTCACACCTCTGCATTAATATGGAGACAGAGCTCACAGCGGTCACACCTCTGCATTAATATGGAGACAGAGCTCACAGCAGTCACACCTCTGCATTAATATGGAGACAGAGCTCACAGCAGTCACACCTCTGCATTAATATGGAGACAGAGCTCACAGCAGTCACACCTCTGCATTAATATAAGTTTAACTGTTGCTGTCATTGCCAGCAATATGTACTACATTTTTCACTGCTGTTATTATACCTTGAATGGTCATCTCTTGCATAGTCAAATTCACTTGGAATTGAGGAAGCTCCATTGTTCTTACTCTTTGTGTGTGTCATTTCTGCTCAGTTAAAGAGGTTTTTCCCATTTTCATGTGATGGCCTTGTCAGTCTATGGCCTGCATTGTGGCCCAGTGATAATAGGAGTGCTTATCTCCAAACTCAAAGAGACTATCACACATTACAGTAAGAGGCGAGACACAAAACATGCACCAAAAGTGGCATAAATGATGGCTGTATATATGATTACAGAAATGATGGCTGTTATTCAAGGGTTAATTCTTCTTCTTCTTTTTTAACAACAGTAGTGTTTCCATAGCAAATTCACCAAATGTAGTTAATCGTTCTTTACTAGAATAAGTAGAAGCACATCTGTGCTATAATATAATAATCAAATATATTTTATATAGAGGTGGTCCTGGATTGGAGTTTGTCAAGGGGAATTCATCCCTCCACCTCAAGGCTGAGTGGTCACTGTCCGTCACAAGCTGTGGGGTCATACTGAATCTGCACCAACAGTATTACTAGGGTGTGAATTGTAGGGGAAGAGCCGAGTGATATTCTTTTATAGCATTGACTGCTGAAACTCTTTTATAATTGACTAGTTTTTACTCCGAAATATCAATATATTATTTCAGAAAAAAGTTTTCTGTATGCATGAGTTCACTGTGCCATTTCATGAGTGCTGTAAAACTGCAGTTTAAATAGTCTAGCGATTTGAGTTTAACACGCTACCATTAATTTGGATGTGCCATACCTAAACCATCACCGTCTCTACCGAATTTACAGAAAGAATTTTAGGTATACTACTTCTACACTTTACAAGGCTGTCCCATACAGCGGTGCTTGTAGGGCTCTCATTCTTTCAAAAAGTCTCATGTCCAACACTGCCCTCATGAATACTCTGCAATTCTTACTTCCTTTGAAGATTACAGCAATCTTTAACTTTGAAAACTTGTGTTTTAAGTGCCTGTGTAACATATGAATTTTAAAATTGTCTTGAATTTTACTTCTACGATAATTAGGTCAAGGAATGCTGAAGTTTGCTTGCTTTGTTCATAATATTATGAGCTTGCATGAAACTTTCAAATTACAAAACTAATGCTTCTGGAATATTTTGTATACACTTTGTATACATACATACACTTTTGTATACACTTTGTCCTGGTGTTCAAGTGTGCCAATAATAATTCAGATTTGGGCACACAGA
Source organism: Chionoecetes opilio (assembly GCA_016584305.1). Classification (NCBI taxonomy): domain Eukaryota; kingdom Metazoa; phylum Arthropoda; class Malacostraca; order Decapoda; family Majidae; genus Chionoecetes; species Chionoecetes opilio. The sequence continues at coordinate 48,139 of JACEEZ010023870.1, read as the reverse complement.
AGTTGAAAGAAATGGTATTCAATTAAGGCAACATGATTGGCTGGCTTGCTGGTATTGCAACAATGAAGAACACGTGGAGATTTACTGTGGTGATGTGGTTATGTTAGTTAATGAAATAACTCAGTGGGGAGCAGGAGGGTTCTTTCCTTGCTATTCTTTTATAGGAACCTGCCTCTCCCTGGCTTAGTGGTGGAAGTACCAAGGAGAATGGAGAAATGGAGAGGACGGGAGGCAAGGCATTTTTATATAGAATTTAGAATAAAAAGAGGTTGGCAAATGATGAGGAACACTATTTTTATGCATTTTTTGCTGATCTAACAGTCGGTGCATCTTGACGTGATCTGCTGTGGGTCGCAACCTGGATGGCTATTTTTTTGTCATTGTAGCCGCCACATAAAAGCAGCACGGGAAAAAATGACTACATAGCAACTTTCTCGAGTTCTCGGCCATTGCTTTGATTGACAATAACGGTCAGTTTTAATTACGCTTGACTTAGGGGGACGTGTGCCTTCTCCTCAAGTACCACCGCCCCTAAATCCTACCGGCGTAAGATTTTGAATACCTGCGCCGTGCAGCTGTTTCCTTTTACTTGCCGCCACCGTGCCAGCAGTGCCCCGACGGTACCCTCACTCAGTTTACCAATGCGCTGCTATTGAAGCTCCTCATTGCTTTTATCCCTGTCCTGTGTCTCTGTTGAATAGCAGTTACGAGCCTTTAGGCGCTGGCCTGGCCTCAGTAGCATGAGAAGCAGCATGAAGACACAAATTGTCTGAGATAAACAAAGGTAAAAAATCAGCCAGCTACTTCAGTCTGTTGCTAGCTCCGCAGCCACCGCCTTATTTGCCTCGCAGTCAGCTGATGTCTCGACGCCACCTCGTACATCAGATAAGCAATGTCCATTCATGTCACAAGCCCAGGCAGTAGGCACATGATTTATCTCACCCAGGACCATGGAAATCACTGAGCTGCTGTGTTGAATGGATGAAAGGGAGAAGCAAAAATGCATCGTCTATGTCAGCTGATCAACACTTGCACACACGCATAAAAACATGCACGCAAGACTCCTTGCTCGTCCTGCCTCTGTTGTACAGCCAATACAAGCCATTTATTGGCTTGTGTAGCATCAGGATGCCGTGTTAAAATATATAAAATGTCTGGGGAAGACAACCCATACATATTTGTACTCAGGAGGTGCATTTCTGAGTATATAGTACCTGTGTAAACATGTTTGGTTGAGTGAAATTACATGGGTACTTTTTTTTCTTTTTTTGCATTCGTACGTAGGAATATACCACAAATATCCAGAATTTTCACTTATCCGGCACCTCAAAATCTCCGCGGGTGCTGGTTACTAGTGGTTTTACTGTATTTAGATGCGTAGAAAAGAGGGCAAAAATGTAAGCAATGTTATAGATATAGAATAAGTGCAAAAAATCTATTTCTACACTAGTATTTAGGCTCCAGTTAGGCTTCATTTATGAAAATAAATAATATTGACACTTAGATAACTTGGCAGCCAATCATTGAAAAACATTTTTGAGTTATCCCTCATAACCTTAAGTTTGTTAAGTAGTGAAGAAGTGTGACAAATTCTTAAGGTTGCATTTTGTAAATTTCAATTCAATTCAATCAATTTGATGGAGGTGATCTGATTAATGTATTCAGGGTTTCCAAGGGACTGGAAAACTGAGAGAAGTTAAGTATTTGTGGAACGAAAGAAATACGGAAGGTCACACACACCGAGCATCATCTCCACTTTCACAATTCAACACATTCACTATACTGTGTAAATCCCAGCATGACATTTGCATTTATCTCGCCACTTTCTCAGTTGTCTTTTTGCACACAGCATAATTATTCCCCCCCCCCATTCTCTCTCAAAATTGATCAATGTATTATGGAAATATGTATGTTTTGTATGACTTTTGAAATAAGTAGATTATAAATCACAAAACTAAACAAATGTGAGGCGTTAAGACTTCTATCAAATTTTTTTTTAAGGCTAATAGCGCCTGTCTGCAGTGACCTCCAGGGCTTGGATGGTAGGGCTTTGAACTTGGTACTCTGAGCTGGCCGCTTGGAAACGCTAACCACTCGGCCACCACCGCTCCCCTAATCTCCCCTTCCCTCTCCTTCCTTCTTTCCGCTTGCCTGTACGGATATCCAGAGAGAAAATACGAGAATTTGATACTTGTCAAAGGCGTGAATAAGAGAGAAAATGGAGAAATTAAGGATGAAAGGCAGAGAGAGAGAGGGAGGAACATGGTATATGATATAAGATATGGAAAGGTGCCTTCGTCCAAACTCTCTCTCTTCCTCTCTCAAAATTGATTTGATATGTATTATGCAAATCAGTATTGTATGACTATATTGAATTTAGTAGAATAATATGTCAACAGAGAGAGAGAGAAAGAGAGAGAGAGAGAGAAAGAGAAAGAAAGAGAAAGAGAAAGAGAGAGAGAGAAAGAGAGAGAGAAAGAAAGAGAAAGAGAAAGAGAAAGAGAAAGAGAAAGAGAAAGAGAAAGAGAGAGAATTTATATGTCAAGCCATCTCATTTTACTTATACTTTCGTGACGTCCCCAATGGTACCAATGGGTTGCGAAAACGAAGATCTGACTGTATATATTTATATGCTCAAAGTGTCTTAAGCTAAGGGCAACCAACACCTTATTTAATCAAAAAGCTGCAAATACAAATAAATGTTTTGTACCACATTGAATTTTCCTCTTTGGAAACTAAAATATATACGTGAAGCTTAAAAAGAACAGATTAAAACTGATTGTACAGTTTCAAATATATTTCATTTTGGAATGTATAGGAAAAAAAAAGGCGTGGATCAGTTTTGATTGAAGTAAAGATATTCTTAGTGTCTATAAACATGCTGAATGGCAAGTCCTGTGCAAGTGCAGTGATGGGACCATGGCTAAGCATGACACCAAACACTGTCTTGGCTCAATGTAGTACTGGACAGAGCCAGTTTTCTAATTTGATAAACAATACTTTTGATGTCTTACTGTGTTCTGCTTATGCCCAAGTAATGGAGCTTTGATTATACTCATCTAAAAACTAAGTAGGTACTCATTGTGAATGTAGTTTTATAGTTCGCCAACCAGTTGGTTGTACCATTATTCACGTGCCAGGAATTATTCTCATGATTTTGAATTGTGCCAGTACAGTAGATACTAAGTGGCAGGGAGAAACTTTACATTGAACCGCATTGTGTTAGAACAGGCTGCAAATATATTGCTTATCATATTATGTGTTCATGATTTGTAGTTATGGATAGCATTGCAATGACTGGTCAGTGACTTGACAAAGCCCAAACTTTTTGGAATGTGAAAATGGTTTAGGCAGCATGAGATCCTGCTTGTACCTAAGAAATACCCTGTGAATGTTATAAAATCTCATAGTTTTAGCATTTGAGCATAATTCAATTCATCGTTTACTCAATTATGCGGCGTAAAAACGACTCCATGAGATGCACGCAATTGTACCATGTCTGTAGCTACTTAAGTTTTAGGTTGCAAATAGATTTTTTCATATATGAATTGATAAATAGTAGGACTCAAATGCTGCATTCCTAAATATAATGTATTGTGTACTGAACTGCCTTGATAAAGACAATTGGATTCCAATACTTTAATTCTTAATTATGATGTAAAATATGTATTGAACATCATTGTTTGTCTTCATGTTGATAAGTATGTGGGAAACAGGCATAAGTGACTGCTGTATAGAGGCTTGAGGGGAATAAAGTGTACTGAAGAGTTAATTTATTGCAACATTAGAAGCTTATTTGTGTATGCAAATGCTTGTGTTCATTGACTGATTTATATACTTCAGCATTTATGTCATATTATGAAAGGCAAACCAAATAGTACAAATAGGGCCAGTCCTGAATGTTAGTGGGGGAGATGAGCTTAGAAGGCTTGGTTATAAGACTTTCTGCATCTCTTAGTTCTAGACTCATTCCACAATAAATGCGAAATAGCTTTTACCAGTAAGGCAAAATGATTAATGCTGAAATAACCCCACCACTGATCAGCAAAATTTCTATGGCATAACACCATACTACAGGGTGTCCCTAAAGTCTGGACACATAGGAAATCTCATTAACTATAATTTAATTTTAATAATCAACCACGGTGGTTGATTGATGGTCACCATCGGATGGTGGTGGTGAAAATTAAATTATAGTTAATGAGATTTCCTATGTGTCCAGACTTTAGGGACCCTGTACATTGGTAATTGCTTTAACATATACGTATTTGTAATTATGTATGAAAATCTCCTAAAACAAATACAGACACTGTTCAAGTAATGACTGTGTTACATTCTGACTGACCAGTTGTGAGACTATTTGGATGTAAGTTGGCTGCAGGTAATCCCTGAAGGCGGACCACTTTACAGATCTTTGGTTTCCTAGGCCATGATAAAATGACTGAAAAAAATAGAAAAAGTGTTAGTTTTCTTTAATTGCTTAGATTTTTACTGTAGATTTTTGTGTAGATTTTGATGCTGGAAACAATATTGTAAATGAAAAGTTCCTCCTAACAATAACATCGTTGCAGCGTCAGAAAGTTTTCCCTCCTACTGCGTCTGAAACAAATGGCTTCACACATCATGCTTCTTTCATCTCTCCCTCTCTTAAACTTCTACATTCAATTTCTTCATACATTTTCTCCCTTTTCCCCATACCCTTTTTCTCTTCCTTTATTAGCATCACTTTCCTTTCCACTTTTCCACAAATAGAGGCAAATGTGAAAATTTTCTTTTTCTCTTAGCTAATTTGATATTGATTATAACCATGTATGTGCAGCCTGCGGACGTCATCTAGAACTCAGAAAGAAAGGTGTCAGTAACATGGTCCCATAACATAACATAGACCTTACTCACCCCTCTATAATGATACTGACACTACAGTGATGTCCGTGGTGGTATTACTTTACTATTGCACCATAATACTCTACACAATTGGGAGCATGGTTTCTGTTTACCTGATGTATTTTGAGTAACTTCCATTTTGAGTTTTCGTTGGAAATCACCACTTGCGGAATTATAGAACATCTTTTTTAGAAAGGATAAAGGGTTGTTTTTCCTTACGTCTACCACTTCTTATTGTGACCTGCATCACTTTTGCTTTTCCCTTGCTGCGGACACTTTTATATGCGACTGGATTAGGTTAGGAGGTTAAAACGTAGGGTTAGATTTAGGTTTGCTTAGATTACGAGGTTAAAACGTGGGGTTAGGGTAGGCTAGGTTAAAATGTGAGGCTAGGTTAGGAGGTTAATACATGGGTTAAGTATTGTTGACAGGTATTTCTGTTACTTTTTATGGGGACTCATCCGAATCACAAATAAATGCCAAATATCATAGTTTGGCCACCAAATTTATTTTGGTGTTAAATTAATAGTTTACCCCACTACAAAAAAAAAATCTCCTTGAAATGGTGTACACGAGATCGATGTTTGTAATCAATTCACTCATTTCAAATATTAAGTCCAAAGCCATGGCCTGAATTTCAAACTCAAGATCAATGGCAAACAGAATTCCAGCATGGTTCAGGCAATACCCTTGAAAAGTAAATTATTACTAGTATATTCACCTACAACATCTCTCCTGACATGAAAATTTCCGGGTTGGAGCAGCTGGATGAGTTGTCATGCCGCCATGTTGCCGTTATCAACCCCTTGAGACCCATAATGTAATTTCCATAGTAATTTGGGTACCATTAGACAATTTTTAGTGAATATAAGCAATATTTTATAGATATAACTCGTTTAGTATCCTTGTTGACTAACTAAATTGGTGTAATAAGTTACTTTTCGTAATTTTATGGCTCAACAACATACAATTTTTTATAGCAAGGAAAGATCTGGGCGTGAAGGGTTAATCGTATCGTGAGCTATGGAAGTGCGGACCAGCCATAACCTTTGTTTAGATTTATGGCAAACAGCAAGAACCCCTTATGTGTGTTTTGGAGCACTTGCTATAAAATATGCTATTTTTTCTTTATATTATTGAAAACTCACAATCTTACGGTAACTATAAATGCAGACCCTGCCTTCCATCGCATTGCATGCTTTGTGAAAATATTGTAGTTTTCGTACTTTATCGATTAATTTATATTGTTCATATGCACGAATGGATGGAAGTCGCTTATGTTGTAACTTGAGTGGGGTCTTTAGGTAGCATAAGGGTTCTTTGGAAACCACGATGCATAAGAAGTTGCTTGGTTTGCATTGGTCCAAGTACAAGCATCAACATATCATGAATTAGATTACATTGTTATAGTTTTGTCATTACCTTTTTTGTACCTTTATCTTCCTGTACCAAACATCTGGGAGCACACTTCCCACATTCTTGCACATGTTTTATTATGTGAGGGAACTCATTGGCAATGGTGGTGTTCCTGCCCTGAGCCCCACTTCATATCAATGTTACAAACTCTGGAACATATTATGAGGAAGGAGTGGCATGGTTTCCTGCCTGAATCTTTCTTTATTATAACCATTCCTCGTTTGACGCAACCTCGCTTTTCTTCAAAAATTTGTGTTACGGAAAAAAAACTTACCATGATTAGTTTAAAGCATGCAAAAAAATAGTTGTGTCTAAAGTTGTTACTGAAGTGAAGAAATCAGTAGGAAAATAGAATTAATTTCATTTTCGCTTAACACACAATTTTCCAGGAACGTAACTCATGTGTTAAATGAAAAATGGAGAACTCGATATACAAGATTCTTAGATTTGCAGAATAAGCAATTGGTTTTTATCACTACAGAATGAGTGTTAAACAAGCATTCATTAAACTAGAATTTTGATACGAGAGATATGAATTGCAACTCTTATTCGCTGTACAAGTAATATTTGCTTAATGATGCGAGTATGGTGATACCTGCCTGTATATTTTTCAATATTTGTTTCGCCAGTGTAAACTTTTTATAATTCAATAATGTAAATCCAACTTGTAAATGCAATGCAAAACTTGTAAATTCAATAATGCAGTACCTTTCTATTGTTGTTCATCTCATAGTCCATCCTTGCTAGAAAATAATGTGTGTCATTTGTGACATGCCAAGTGGTGAATATATGTAAATGACAAGGCAATTGTATCGTGACTGAAGGCAGTAACATAAACCTGTTTATTTTTCAATATTTTTGTGTTTATGTATTCTTGAAGTGGTTCTGCAAACCATTCAATAATATGAAAATCACTTAAGCATCATAAAAAGGAAAAATTACTAATTGTTACGATGAAAGACACACAATACATTACACTTAGGGATCCCCATTTAACCCATGTATTAATGCTCTTGACATGCAAGAATTTTGGTGTACGAGTAGGCTCCATGGCATGCACTTATTTGTACCATTGTGATCATACTGAACTGTGTTTATCTCAAAAATATGTTACAAAGACTTGAACATAAGCATATCACATTTTGTCTCAATGTAAAGTGTAACAATATTAAATTGGGAGACCTCACAGAGCTGGCAGTAATCACTAGTAATTTAAGTGATTACAGCAAATATCTATCAAGCAAGATTATGATCCATACATAATGCATAGTCTATTTTAGATACATTTCCTGGGCACATCCTCTTCTACTCACCACCATATGGTAAGATGATAGTATTTTCCCGAAGATTTGATCTATAACAATTTGATTTAGACTGCTTCATAGGTTCAGAACTTTTGCATCTTACACACTCAACATTTTTTTCTTCTAATCATTTTATTTATAGCTACACTAAAGTGTAGTTTGATTTCAGAAAAAAAGTGGGTAACTTTATCTAATCCAGGCTGTCGTTTTCATAAACTCACTACCTTATCAAACCAATGATGCTGTATCTTGACATACTAGCCCAAATTATCAAGTTGATAAGATGAAAGTTATGTAAGAACAGCAGCTGTGATCAAACTATCAGTTACCCTAATTCATGTAATGTAAGTGAACATTGCCCTCAACTCTGAACCATTGGAAATACTACAATGTTCATGTTCCTCGTTCTTTAGATATTCTTCAGTTAGGGAATATTTAGTAGTAGCCTAGCCTGGGTGATCTGATCTCTGATATATGACAAAGGAGAGGATTCTCACGAGACTGATGTCTGTGTTGTGAAATATGGAATGTATTTTACTAATGTATCTGATGCCAAATTTTATATTCACATTAATGTGTAGTTCATAGTTCCTAAAGTTAATACCCACATGCAAACAATCAGTTTACACTGAATCAAAATGGCATGTGATTTCAGAAAATTTCTTTGGGTAAATTTAAGGTTGATTAGTTAGTTAGGCCTCACTAAAGGCTTCATATATAATACAATGCAGCCGAGTGTTCTTAAATGCTCCTCAATGTACAAATTTTGTTTCTCTGGGTTATGTTCCTAGGACAACTTTCTCATCTCCATAACAGAGCAGATTTGCTTGTGTGTGTGTGTGAACCAGGGTTCTAATTCATACATTTTGGGGAGTGGTAGCTCAATAATACTTTCTGATAAACATGTCCATTTAAATTGGACTATGATGTTCAAAATATTGTATCTTGAATTTAATATGTGTAATTTGATTTCTTAAACTAAGGCAAACTTCCTCTATTCACTTGTAAGTTATGATAGTTGAATTGAATGTCTAGCCGATTATTATCAGTGGGAATTTGTGCAAAATAATTTAAAGAAAATTTTATTAATTATTATTATATGCAACAAAAGCCATGTTTCATTACTGACCTCTCTCCAAAAAAATGGTAAACATTTAAGTAATGAACGTATTGACCAATTACATAGGAAGTGCAACACAATGTGATATCTTACTTACGCTACAGGCAAGACCCATGTATAGCTGGTGTTCGGTTAACTGGTGAAAGTAAATCAGTATGTAATATCCCAGACTTCTATACGCTGAGAAATTTATTAGATAAAGGGTAGACATGAAAGGGAACATCACAATCATGCCGCAGGACTACCAGTCAAGCAAATAATGTTCACCATGACCTAAGTGGATTCTTATTGATCTTAATTGTTCTGTTACTACAAGTATGAACAGTTGTGGGCGAGAGAATCAGACTCACTTTAACAGTTCTGGGGGCGGAAAAGACCCGGCTTGTCCTTTCATGGAATCTGTTTTTGCTTGCCTCCTTAATCCCCTATTCACTGCCTCCCCATGCCTTTCCCTGCCTCCCCATGCCTTTCCCTGCCTCCCCCTGCCTTTCCCTGCTTCCCCTGCCTTTCCCTGCTTCCCCATGCCTTTCCCTGCTTCCCCATGCCTTTCCCTGCTCCCATGCCTTTCCCTGCCTCCCCATGCCTTTCCCTGCCTCCCCATGCCTTTCCCTGCCTCCCATGCCTTCTGCTCCCTGCCTTCCCTCCCATGCCTTTCCCTGCCTCCCCTGCCTTCCCTGCTC
>JACEEZ010023870.1:17500-38451 GCA_016584305.1 Chionoecetes opilio | reverse complement strand
CTGCCTCCCCATTTGCCCCCTTTCCCCTCCCTCCCCATGCCTTTCCCTGCCCCCCCATCCTTTTCCCTGCCTCCCAGCTTTCCCTGCCTCGCCATGCCTTACCCTGCTCCCATGCCTTTCTCCCGCTCCCCATGCCTTCCCTGCCTCCCCATGCCTTCCCTGCCTCCCCATGCCTTTCCTGCTCCCCATGCCTTTCCCTGCCTCCCCATGCCTTTCCCTGCCTCCCCATGCCTTTCCCTGCCTCCCCATGCCTTTCCCTGCCTCCCCATGCCTTCCCTGCCTCCCCATGCCTTTCCCTGCTCCCCATGCCTTGCCGCCTCCCCATGCCTTTCCCTGCCTCCCCATGCCTTTCCCTGCCTCCCCATGCCTTTCCCTGCCTCCCCATGCCTTTCCCTGCCTCCCCATGCCTTTCCCTGCCTCCCCATGCCTTTCCCCGCCTCCCCATGCCTTTCCCTGCCTCCCCATGCCTTTCCCTGCCTCCCCATGCCTTTCCCTGCCTCCCCATGCCTTACCCTGCCTCCCCATGCCTTTCTTCCCGCCTCCCCATGCCCTTCCCTGCCTCCCCATGCCTTTCTCCCCGCCTCCCTCTATCTTTCCGTGTATGTGTGTGTATTATACCTCTGTTCCCAGAATTTCAGTACTATATGGGCAGAAAATGGAGATGAACAGCTTATCATAAAAACATAAGAAAATAAGGAATATACAAGAGGCCGTGAGACCTACACGTGGTAGTTCTTGTTACTTAACACTACCTACATCCACCTTTCATCCCCATCCATGAAATGATCTAAGCCTCCTTTTAAAGCTCCCTAATGACTCCGCACTAACTACCTGACGACTGAGTCCATTCCAATCATTTACCACCCTATTTGTGAACCAGTTTTTCCCTATATTTTTTTTAATCTATGCTTTTCCAGCTTGAATCCGTTACTTCTTGTTCTACCCTGGTTACTAGCCGTAAGAACTTTTCCTACATCTACTTTATTGTATCCCTTTATCCACTTAAAAACTCTAGCACAGCCAGGGGAAGCTTCTGCCTTAATATTATTACTATCATTTCTTCCAAGGTTAGGCCCAGCGAGTCTAGTGAACGAATGTGGCATATTCTGTCTGCCCGAAATCTATACTTATATCCTCTGCCTGGAAATTTGGTTCCTTTACATTCAACAAGGCAAGAACATGAGCCACCTTGAGTTGTTCTTGATCACCGTATGTAGTCTGTAGTAATTGCACTGCCTCGCCATAACAAGCTTGCCCTTGACACAGAAAAATCTTCCACTAAAAGCTTCATCGTGTAGCTGTTCTTTCAAATAGTAGAATTTACGGATTTCGTCCGTAAAATTAGATTTTCTGGCCAACATGGAGAGTAAATTGCGTTTGCTAAGATTAGATTTCCTAAGACACAAGCATAAACCAAACTAGTATAAAAATGATCCCTTAACATTAAAGTCAAATGAAGTGTTCAGCAAAATATTTCCTGTTGACTGACAGTGGCGTAGCTAGGCATCTGTCAATGGGGGGGCCACCTGGGGGGGCACAGCTGTGTATGGGAGGGGAACTATGGCAAGCGAAGCTCAGGAGCATTCTGATGCCAGATAGAAGAGTATTGGGGCATATCGTCAGTCACAGGTCCAAGCAGATTACGGCAGCCATGGCCATTGGGGGGGGCACCTGGGGGCCTCCGGATTCTCTTGGGGGGCACGTCCCCCCCCCCGTAACTACGCCATTGACTATAGCTGATCTGACGTTATATAAGGTAATGATAACGAGGCAACAACCAATACTTTGCAGGGAGGACTATACAACCTCAACTTACACGTAAGCTCTCCCTCTATTCCTCCCTCCCTTCCCTCTCCCACTCACAGTAGCGCCGCCAGGACTTGGTGCCGTGGCCAAGGCTGGACACGATCTAGTGTGGGGTGGCCAGGCCATAGTCATTAAAAAGAAAGGGTTGAATTTTCATTAGACCTCTGGTGGGTGAAACACAGATCTGAGGTGGCCAATGAGATTTCAGGGGTTGCTATGCTGCTTAGCCACCCCCTAGATCCACCACTGCCCACTCATTCCTCTCAATTCTCGCCCACTCCCTTCCTTTCTCTCTCTACTTAACTTGCACTGCAGAAATATAAAGAAAACTAACAAAATGCAGCGTTGTCTGGCCAAAAATCATGCCCTGCATCCACCCACCTGCCCTGCACACACGTCTTTCTTTCTCCTCCCGGCTGCCTGCCCTGCACACACACCCTCCCTGATAGCTGGCGCGCCCTCGACTGTCGCTCGTCCCAGATTACTCAAAGCAGTTCAACTCTTTTCAACTCTGTTTCGTAACACTAAACCCTTCCCTTATTTACTTCCCACGCCCTTCCCTGTTGACTTTTGACCAATAATTCTTGACTTGTAACGTTATCTAAGTCTTAAATGTTAGTAGCTGTGAGTTATTAATAGTGTTGGTATAGTTTTGTAGTTTTTTTGTTAAAGCTTATATTGATAGGGTTCGTTACCTAGTGCTTCGAACTCGTTCACAGCGAAATCTTTTTTTTTTTTTTTGCTATGTAGTTTGTGGGTTGTTAAAGGACTGGATTGCTTTGATAGCAGGGGCGTAGCTAGGTCAATGGGGGCACTTCTTGGGGGCACTAGGCAAGCGGAGCTCAGGGGCCACTCTGATGCCACATAGAAGGGTAGCTATAAGGGCATATTCTAAGGTCAGATCAGTGGTGGGTATTAGAGCATTATACAGGATACTACAGCCATGGCCAGGGGGGGGGGGGCACTTGGGGGGCACGCCGCAGGCCCGTAGCCAGGACTTGAAATTTTTTTGGGCTATACTTTTTTATATTTTCTTCCCACGCATATTTCTACTAGAATGTCTTTCTACTTGTATAGACTAGTATGTTTTTACTAAATTTTCTACTAGAATTAATGAATGTCGCTGTATAGAATAAAATCATGTGTCATGAAAATGTAGTAAATCTGGCTTGAATGTTCGTCTTCTTGCCTTGTGTGTAGACAAATCATATACGCTTCTTAGTAAATAAAAACTTTTGGGGGGGATAATGAGTTATTTTTGGAGCGGTTTCCTGCTTCCCTCTCAAATATCTCGTGGTTATGCCTACGAGCTTGTCATACAGCGTCTGATTGCAGTATGAATCTAGATGTAGCCATCTGCCTCCAGGTCCCTGCGATGGGTAGCACATAGGAAAAAAATATGCTTAGTCTCTGATAAGTTTCTCAGGCGTCTATTGACAGAGTTCTTGATGGCGTGGTAATGCACAATGTTCATGGACCGAACCCTGGCACGGCTTTCAATGTTCACGGTCCGGTACCGACCCAATGTTAATGCTTCCACTTCAAACGCAAAGTCCCTAATCCTATCCACCAGTTCCCGTGGTACAGTAGGGCTACCTGGCACTACGTCATCTCCATCAACGAAGAGATACGTGAGGCGGGGCTGAAACAATTGTAGCTGTTCCCACTGGGAGGAGGATTTGATAGTATCCAGTCTGGCTCCAGGGACACCGAGACACTTCATGACGAATCGGCGCTCGCCACTAGGAGTCCTGTACAAAAGTTACAGTGCCATGATATGCCGCTCGTAATCTGCTGGCATAGGAATGGCCAAAAAAGGCCACCCTTTCGGGTTCAGAGATACTTTCACTTGAGCACGCCGGGGTCCTTGTACGGCATTGTGACGCCGACTCTTCGCTCATTAGGCCAGCCAGTATTATTAGTGGACGTAGGTAATTACTGGTTACGGTACGCTCTGCCGGGTCTGGGCACCAATTGTGACGGATTATGCTACAGATAAGGTTATATTAGCCTGTGAAAGGTCACAATACAAACGAAAAAGGTAAATTTGGGAGACTGCTCACCGTATTTATTACATTACGTCACAAGATGGTAATGTGATTACTGTTGAGAACCAAGGTGTTGATTGAAAAGGCACAGAGAGAAGAAAGGGGAAGGATGACTGCAAAATAGCAAATCACAAACGAAATAATAATAATCAAAGGAAAGTTAATACATAGGGTAGGGATACTTATCAGAGGTGTGTGTGTGCTCGCGTGAGGCGGGAACTATGCCTTCGTCGGCTTTGGTGGTTGAAGCAAGACTGCCTCATCGTTCAGTTTGACCGAATATGACGCTGCTTCGAACCAGACAACTGGTGCCTGAAACTATCGTGCCCCGTGAACAACCGTAGTTGTTAGATACTTAAGCCCCGTCCACACTACCACTCACCACCGTCGGCGCTTGCCGTCGAACAGTGTTCGTCACTCAAAAGTGGCAGTGTGGACACGATGCCGACGAGCAAAATGTAACCGTCGGCGCTGGCCGCCAACATTCAGCAGGTTTAATATTGGGCGGGCATGCCCGCCACTCACGGGTCAGCGCCAAACACATGCTTCAAGTTATCGGCAGTTTTCACTATCTAGATATTTTTGCATTGCTATGTACCATATACCATCAGAACCAAGAAAGTCAGCTGATTACGAATATGTGATCAAAAATTAAATGGGAGAAATGGTCGGGAAATTGCAGCGAGTTGAAGACAAAACAGTGAAAAAAATGTTTATACACTATTTCTTTTTGCTATATTTTTTAGAATACACAAAAAGGTTTTCGTATATTTTTCTTGCTTATGATATGCAGAAATGTGTCATGAAGATGATAGTTGGGTCAGTTTTTCTAAACCTCCTGTGGTTATTTCATAATCTCGAGTGAGAGTACACGATATGCAGAAAACATGACTCTCACTTTGAAATCAGGAAGCGCGCTGACCGCCGAACAAAACCGTTCGTGTGGACACAACCCTGGCAACGGCGCTTCCCGTCGGCAAGCACCGACGGCAAGCGCCGACGGTGGTGAGTGGTAGTGTGAACGGGGCTTTAAGCACTTAACTATTGTGTTCCACGATAGGAGCCAATGAATAAGGATATTAGTATAAGGTCCGAAAACTAATGAAAATATTTTATTATCCCAGGTGAAATAGACAAGGGGAGAGTTGAACAGTCTGCTACCTAACTATAGCAGACATCATCACTACCAAACACACCATGATCCTCACTACACAACAGCGGGGCAAAGCCATCTTCACAATGCCCCACCAATACCACAGTGCATTTTTCGGGCAGGGGTGATAACTCCTGCCCAAGATGCAGGGCCGGATCAAGAGCTGTGGGGCCCTGGGGCTCAGCTTCTGTGGGGGCCCTAGATTCGCACGAAAATTAAGCACTTTTGTGGTTATTTTGAGGCCTATGTTTGGCAAAGAACTATTAATGCATAGACTGGTATTCAGAGATAAAGGATGAAACAGAGACAGGCAAATATGTTTTGGTTTTGTAACTTGCCAATGTTTCTAATATTACTGCTTAAAGCTAATATACATATGGTGGGGGCCCTTTTGGTGGGGGGCCTTTTGGTGGGGGCCCTGGTGCTAGAGCCCCGGTAGCCACCCCCTTAATCCGCCCTGGTCGCGACCCATAGTGAGAACCACTGCCTTAGACTAATGGCATGGTAAAGGTAGGGTAATAAAGGGCGCTCTTGAGTTTATCTGAGAACAAAGGGCAGATAAGGGAGGAGGAGGAGGAGGAGGAGGAGGAGGAGGAGGAGGAGGAGGAGGAGGAGGAGGAGGAGGAGGAGGAGAGAGATAATAGGGAAGAAGAAGAGGGCAGGAATATGGAAGGAAGGAAAATATAGGAGGAGGAGGAAGAATACATAGGAAGAACAGATAGATATCAGGAGACTCCCCGGCGTTATAACGAGGGCATCTGCTCTTTCTCTCTCTCTCTCTCATTGATACTTTTGCTATTTTCAATATCTGTCATTATAGGATATATACTAGTACAGTACTGTATGTATGAACGCCGTGTTAGTATGTAGTATTAGGTACTTTATACCTAATTAATATAAGGCAGGTATTATTATAAGGTAGGTATCATATTTTGTTATCCTTATTGCTTTCTTGCTACCCAATCCTAGGGCTTCATTATCTTTTGTATTATTCTATTGGTTGTCTCTCCACCATTCACAACCCTTACCTTCATCAGTAGTGAAGTATTAGGCAGCCTACAGCGTGTGTCCTGCGAGTGATACCCGGCGTACCTCTGTGCCCAGGTTCTATTCTTCTTAACTCTAATCTCTTTGCCAACTCCAACCTCCTTTTCCCATTTTTGACGTCAGCCCTAATCACGCCACGGTGTCTCAGCAACAAACATCTCACGATGCACCCAAGAATGGATCTATCAGCATCAGTGTTGTTTGAGGCCGTGAGTGCCGTGGGGGGCCACCCCTGGGAGGAACTGGGCCTCGTGGCGGGGGGCCTGGCAGCGCTGGGCCTGTGGCTCAGACCCCCGGCCCTTCAGGAACCAGAGCGTGTGGAGCAGATGAAGGAGGAGGAGGAAGTACTGGATGAGAAGGAGGAGGAAGTACTGGATGAGAAGGAGGAGGAAGTAATGGAGAAGGCGGAGGCGCTGGAGGAAATGAAAGAGGAGCAGGAGACTGTGAAGGTTCCGGTGTGCGTTGAGGAGGAGGAGGAAGTACTGGATGAGAAGGAGGAGGAAGTAATGGAGAAGGCGGAGGCGCTGGAGGAAATGAAAGAGGAGCAGGAGACTGTGGAGACTGAGAAGGTTCCGGTGTGCGTTGAGGAGGAGGAGGAGACAGAGCAGGCTGCGGAGGTGCAGGTTGCGGTGTGCCTTGAGGAAGAGCAGGAGAAGCAAGAGGAGGAGAAGAGGAAAAGGGAGAAGAAGGGGAGGAGAAGAGGAGGAGAAACAGCGGCCAGATAGCAAGCGGCGAGAAGTCAACGCCTGCGTGCTAAGGAATCTGCCGGCCGCCAATGCCCCGAGTACACCTCGACCAAGGTGTTCGGTTAGGCTGCCCCAACACCTAGGGCGCGGCGGGTGGCCTCAGTGAGGAGTGACGGTGCTAGGAAGGAACGGGCGCACGCGCGTGCGTGTTCCTCCCAGTTGCCAATGCCTTCAAGAGACGGAAATGTTCACGAGAACATTAAGGCCGCTCAGATCGTGAGTCAAGCCCCGGACACGACCGTATCCGCCGGGAGGGAAGCGAGGAGTGTCCCTGCGCGGGAGGGTGACGGCCCGCCGCAGCAGGATGACTAAGTGTTCAGCCTGAGGTGTGAACACTGCCTCCTGCTGTTTGACTGTACGGAATGCAGCAAGACGACGAGTCTTGCTGAGCTTCGGCGGCAGTATCGCCTGTTTGAACGGCAGCACCGAGAACGTCTGGAAGCCCGGCGGGGCAGGGTTATCCAACTCAACGACGAGTTGGACGCCGACCAGCGGCAGAAGATGCGTAATAAATATAGAGCGAAGCCCACCGCCGAGGGTGAGCAAGTGCCCGACACTGCCCGGGCCCGTAAGTTGCGCTTCAACGTGGCCGACGTGCCCCAGCCCGTCAAGGAGCGCGAGCTGCGGTACGAGGACTACTCCCACAACCGCGAGGGACTCCTGCTGCAGTGGGGCAACCGTCTGCACGCCCTGAGTAACGATAGGGAGGCGTGGCGGCAAGAACTGGACGCCATGGTGGCCAGGCGGGGCTGTGCACCAGAGTGAGGCTACACGCCCCACACACTGTGAACACCTTCAACACTATCCACACTATCTTCAATCACTATCGGCCGCTGATATGTTTGCCCGGTCTTCGTAACACGCGACGTCATATTATCAAGTGCCGTGATCTTTACATTGTCATCATCTCAACTGTCTGTGTCAACTCTTTCTTTTGATTCCTATATTATACCAATATTATATCAATATTATACCAATATTATACCAATATTATATATGTATGTGTACACGTGCTGACAGGGACGACATTTGGTGCGTTCTTCTTTGAAATTTTCCATGAAACCTTGTATGATGCAAATTCATAAATTCAGCATCCAGCAAACGAGGCCCTTGTTTAGCATTGCTGAAGCGAATACAACTGAATGTGAAAAATACAACAATAAAGTATAATTAGCAAGCACATACACATAAGGTGCAATAATTCCCACTGCTAACTGAGGCAGTGGGGGTTAGTGTTGTCACTTCCAGTAATCATGAAAATAAACCAAGATAGCTACTTGAAAATCCCCTTAGACAGGGTCAAAAAATCATATATGAAAATACATAAAATTAACAGTATAAGCTTAACATATATTATTATATAGTGCCGTATTAAATACCATCAAATACACACACTCACACACACACACACACACACACACACATAAGAGAAACTTGACAAAAAACTAAATATACAAAATCACTGACTAACTGGCTGGCTGCCTGGCTGTTTGGCTAACTGACTGACTGACTGGCTGACTGTAACACATACCACCCCGTATCTCCCCTTCCTCTACCTAACACTGTCCTACTTATCTACCTACCTGCACACACACACACACACCACACACACATCGGCTCTATTCACACAAATGGCTGCTAATGGCACAAACTCCCTTGCCAGCGGTTGGTGGAACTAAAACGGACACCGCTAAGGGGCCTCTGGGCCCACCACCCACCAGTGACCAGTTCAACATACGCGTGTTGTACAAGAATCGTTTCCTGTCAGAGACACCGCTAGGTAGGGCCCAGGGAGAGGGAGGATGTGGGGAGAGGATGAACGAGCATTAGGTACATACATAAGTAATTTCTGACTGGAATGCCAAGAAATGAACATCAATAAAAAGGAAAATATTGTAATATATGTTATAACATTTGAGCAGAAAAAACCCCATAAGTTAAACGTTGTTTGTTGAAAAAAATCGAACAGTAGACAGCTAAGCCGAGGCAGAAAAACACAGATCTATGTGGAAAAACATAGGAGTGGCATCACTGGCGAGGGTGTGAAACAGGCGCCTGGCGGTGTAAAAAGGATATTTTCAATTTCAGTTAAGTAGATAAAATACATTGAAAACATTAGCCTTTTTTCTATGTGCCTGCGACCCATTAAAATTTATCTCTCGACACAACTTTGGGTCGCGAGTAAAGATGACTCGGTAGAGAGGAAAGTGTCCTGGAGAAAATTTGTCCGCGCTTCTAACGAACGCTGTGGTGGTCGCCTGGGGCCGTTCTATAGCTCATTCGAAAGCTCTCGTCGTGCTCCAGATGGACAAAATAGTAGTTTATTCGATTTCTCAATTCCAATATTCGAAAACGATCGTCAAAGTTTACTACTGAGACTGAGAGACACCCATCTGGTTGTGTGCGCACGCTTAGTTGTGTCTGAAACGTCGGCTTCAACATTTCACATGGAAAAGTAGAGAAAAAAGTAGAAAATGCTTCCGGGTAGCCCTAAAGACATGAAAAAGGGAAGATGACTCTTGCGGGTGTTGTTTTGTAGATCAAGAAGTGTCAAGAAGAAGGGAAACAAGGCTAGTGTGGACATGGGAAAGATTGCGAAAGAATAGAAACAAGGTGGCAAAGATGCCTTTGGACATGAGAAAGATTTGGAAAGGAAAGAAACTAGGTGTCAACATTTGTCCTACCACGAGTGGTATCAGTCGGCAAAGGACAAATGTTGAGTGACACCTAGTTTCCAGAGGTGGGCGAGAGCGATACTTAGTGCGATACTGCGATACTATCGCACCGCCAAAAAAGTATCGCAGTATCGCAAAACATTCAAAAGTAGCGGAGTATAAGTATCGCAACTCAAGCATCGCTTACATTTCCTGCGATACTTTAAAAGACGACCCTAAACAAAAGTTTTTCAGCGGCAATGCGCCTAGCTTTGGCGCCTTGCTGTAGGAGGGAGAGTAGGAGGCTCAGCAGAAGAAGCAGCGCCAGAACTTTTTTGACCTGCTCAACCCCAGGGTCGTCCCTGCTGCCAGGAGGCAGGCTGAGCTGCGGGAGGTCCTGACCAAGGCCATGGACATGGACCTCTTTATAAAGTACAACACCCCTCTCCCCAGCTCAGCTGCAGTGGAGAGGCTGTTCAGCTCAGGCGGGGACATCCTGAGGGCCAAGAGGTCAGCCCTCACCGCCTACAACTTTGAGCAGCTGATCTTCCTCAAGGGGAACCTGGGGAGGGTGCTGCTGGACAAGAAGGAGGAGGAGGGTCAGGGTGATGATAAGGAGGAGAGGAGGAGGAGCTTGAGGAGATGCAGTAGTGACTAGTGAACTGTGCTCTGTGTGTGTGTGTGTGTGTGTGTGTGTGTGTGTGTGTGTTGTGTGTTATAGTTTAAATAAAATTTGTCAGTTTAAAAATTAATATATTGCAATGTTTTAATGTGCCTAAACTGTAGTTTAAGTAAAATAGATCTTTTTTTGGCTAATATAGTGTTTTCTTAGGTAGCTAAGTATCGCAAAGCAAAATTTTTGGTATCGCAGTATCGCTGCGATACTATCGCTTTAAGAAAAAAGTATCGGTAGCGGAGTATCGCAGTATCACGTATCGTTTTAAGAAAATCCGAAAAAGTAGCGGAGTATCGCGTATCGAACTAGCGGGAAAAAAGTATCGCAGTATCGTTATCGCACTACCAAAAAAAAGTATCGCGCCCACCTCTGCTAGTTTCTTTCCTTTCCAAATCTTTCTCATGTCCAAAGGCATCTTTGCCACCTTGTTTCTATTCTTTCGCAATCTTTCCCATGTCCACACTAGCCTTGTTTCCCTTCTTCTTGACACTTCTTGATCTACAAAACAACACCCGCAAGAGTCATCTTCCCTTTTTCATGTCTTCAGGGCTACCCGGAAGCATTTTCTACTTGTTTACATTATAACTGGGCGACCAAAAGGTCTCCCAGTGATGGAAAACTGTCGCCCAGTAAGGACATTTTTAAGCTACTGGGCGACAAGATATTTATTCATAAAATCCTTTTGGGATGCAGTGGTTCATCATGTCTGTGTGTGCAAGATCCGGAAGTACATTCTTATTACTGCATGGAAAATTTGATCTTCATTTATATTTATTTCTTCTATTATTGCCTCTATCATCTTGTGGAGCCATCTAAAACCCGTCGATTGTTTCCGTAGTGAAATTTTATTGGTGCCACTGAAAGATTCATAAACACAGCATGGAAAGGGAGGGGAGGGTGACACAACATACGAAATGGGGAAGATGATATTACCAAAAAGCAGTATTTTAACAGGTATGACTACTACCACGCACCCTTCTGGAAATCCATTGAATGTCGCCCAGTAAGATTAGCTTAAAAAATGCTCTGCAATACCATAGTGTAGCACATTTTTTTTTTTGTGAAGACGGCCTGTACACTACACACCTCTTGGCCTATGTACACTACAGCCTATGTAGTGAAGATGACTCTGCCCAGTAGGCTATACACGCGCTGTTTTGTAATGAGGATGGTGTGTTTGGTAGTGATGATGATACGAGTAATCTGCACACATGTCAAACATTATGAGTACACTAATCAGCTGCCCCGTAGAAAAGTGGACCACGGGCGAGGGCCAACCATCACAGCCCTCAAGTGAACCTCCAGGGCCTACCATCCCACCCCTGGAGGTCACTGCCTACAGGCGCTATTTGTTTGTTTGTTTGTTTGTTTGTTTAGAGGATAATTCCTCAGAGCCATAGTGATCTACCGCTGCAGCTTAGTGTTGGCCGAAGCCACCACCCCGGGAGGGGGGTCACAAACCCCCGGCTAACACCCGGTACCCATTCACTGCTGGGTGGACAGGGGCTCGGGTTTTAAGAAAGACCACCCATCTATCTTCGCTCCGCCCGGGGATCGAACCCGGGGCTTCTCGGTTGTGAACCGAGGCACAGGAATAGGCACAAATGTAAAATATTTCCTCAATTAAAATGCTAAAAAAATAGATACATTGTCTATTGAAGTGTAGGTTTTTTTCCATCAAATCTTAGTCTATTATTTAACCCTTTACTTACCCATATATTTTAAAGAGTAATGTTTGGTGAATATTTTGAGACCAAACTGCTGTAGCATACATAGCGTACAACAAATCTGTAAAAGTTTTTATGAAAATATCACTTACCGCTTTTTCTCCCTCAAAACTTTCTGAAAACGTAAAAAATAATAGATTTCTCCCATTCGAAATTTAGTACCCCAATATGCAAAGGATAATTAAGATCATTAACAACAGAAATATGCTTTGAAACTTTCTGCAGCTCTCCGTGTAGGGTACCATTAAAATATAACTTTTTTGTCTCGTACTAAAGAGATAAAGTTTTACAGCAACCATGCTACCATTGTGTAGAGTATTTTGATTAGGAAGTAGAAATCTACCAAAGAAGCTTTTGATCATTGAATTTTTATCCTTTACTTTTTACCTACCGTAGATAACACTAAAGTCGCCAGTCACTCGCCACTGCACTAATGTCGCCAGGCACAATATATTACGAATTTTACCAACACTACAAACTTTTATGTGCCACTGAAGACATGTAGTGTGATGTGCATAATATAAACTACTGTGCATGCCTCTTCAGTGGCACATAAAAGTCTTAAGTGATGCTAAAATTCTTAATATATTGTGCCTGGCGACATTAGTGCAGTGGCGAGTGACTGGCGACTATAGTGTTATCTATGGTAAAGTATTTCTGTACAATTAAGAACATCAAGGGAGAAATATATCCAGAGTGGAATAGGTTTAGGGGGGAAGACATCCTGCGGGGAAGTTGTCACGGGGGACAATGACCGGCGGGGAAATAATCCACGAGGGAAAAATTAATGTCCCACACTCGCCAGGGATGACTTGGGAGTTTGTGATTGGTAAGGGTGGTAAGGATAATTTTGACCAAAATGCTCCATTTGGTGTTACGATTTGACCAACTAAATAACAATATATATACACAAACCAATAGGCATATAAAAAAAAGTCTCCACTTCCTTCTTGACCAACTCTAATTTTTTTACCAACTCAAAGCAAAAATGGGAGGAGGGTGACTCTCCGTGACTCTCCGTTCGGGCCATCCCTGTTCTATATCTCGGGAACACCTTTGAGGAAAGTTAATGATACACTGAGTTCTTGTTTATTTTACTGGAGTAAGGGGGAGAGGGGTTGACAGGAAATTAGCTTAGATTAATCTTTTTCCAGTTAAAAAGAATCTACGGCTGCGTGAGGATGTCTGCCTGTCCGTAGGGATGTGGTATGAGCGTGGTAGGGTGTGGTGGTGGTGTGAAATGGTGCAGCTGAAGGGGTGGTATAGTCTTGGAAATGTGTGGTGGCGGTAGGGGTTATGGTGTAGGTATGGTGAAGTGCAGTGGTGGTGGTGCTGGTGTCAGCGGAGGAGAGGCTGTAGTGTTGAGTATTAGCGGCAGGGGAATGGGTGGGTGTGTGATTGTAGAAGTGAGAGGTGGCAGGAATGGTAGGGGTGGAGGAGCGGGTGTGGCTATGATAGGGAGTCGTGGCGATGGTAGTGGGGGTTGGCGTGTGGGTATAGTATTGTGTAGTAGTGGTGGTGGTGGTGGTGGTGGTGGGTGTGAGTGCGTGGGTGTGATAGGGTGTGGTGGTGGCCGCTGTAACCGTGGGCGTGTGACTGTAACATTGGGTAGTGGTTGTGGGGCTCAAGGTCTGGGCGTGAACGTGATAGGACGTGGGTATGGTATGTTGGGGAGAGGTGGTGAAGGTATGGAAGGTCGTGGTGGTGTAGGTGGAACGGGATGCAGTTGGTGAATGGCAGGGAAAAGGCGCGGTGGATGATATGACGTAAGGTGAAGTTGGGGACTCGGGCGGTGGGTGGTGATGAGTGGTGGGAGAGTGGGCGGCCAGGGGCGGGGATGCGGACACCTTCGTCGGCTCTGAGGTACTGTCGCCACCCTCCCTGCGACCCCAGCACCTGAGAGAGAAGAGAGAAGAAGAGAGAGAGAGAGAGAGAGAGAGAGAGAGAAGAGAGAGAGAGAGAGAGAGAGAGAGAGAGAGAGAGAGAGAGAGAAGAGAGAGAGAGAGAGAGAGAGAGAGAGAGAGAGAGAGAGAGAGAGAGAGAGAGAGAGAGAGAGAGAGAGAGAAGGAGAGAGAGAGAGGAGAGAGAGAGGAGAGAGAGTGGATAATTAACAAAATCCTTTGATACTTATAAACTCTGTAATATATAATTATGAACTTCGACATTATGCTCAAACAACACGAAACAAACTTAATCTCAACGACACCTGTGAAATAATCCTGTCGGATATACATCAACACCTACTCATATGTATTTCGATTTTGAGTTAGAATACATTTTCTCTCTCTCTCTCTCTCTCTCTCTCTCTCTCTCTCTCTTCTCTCCTCTCTCTCTCTCTCTCTCTCTCTCTCTCTCTCTCACACCACCTTCCGAGAGAGTGCCCCCCGCCAGCAGCAGCACCATAAAGCCGCCCACCAGCCCCAGAAACACGCCCACCAGCGGAGACACGGGCGGCGGGGAGGCCTCCACCATGCGTTTCTCTGCCACCTATAGCGGGAGGAGCGCTAGTTAGTACGGCTGCACACCTCAGACTGCACTGAGGCAGCATCAAGATGAACGGAAGGCGAGTCATAGGCATGGAGCTTTATGTGGAAAAGAGAGAGCGGGTGTGTAACATACGATATTGAATTTCTCACGAACTTGAAGGTCCCATCTTTCAAGCTATATGAATGGGATGCATGCACGTGTTTTAAGGAGGCGCAAAGACAAAGGTTATACGTACATTCCTGTGAAGACTCATCGAAACAATCGTTCACCATACAAAGAAATAAACACCAACAAAAGAAAGCAAAATTAAATTACTTATATATATATATATATATAATATATATATATATATATATATATATATATATAATTATTATATATATATATATATATATATATATATATATATATATATATATATATATAAGTAGTGCCTTTGAAAGACAAACTAGCCTTGAGCCGAACTGCGCTGATCTCCACTGGTCTGCTGGCGCCCTTGTCGTTGATGGCGGTAACAGTAATGAGGTAGTCTTGGCCAGAGGTGAGGCCGTCCACGCGGAATCTGGGCGTGACCTCCTCCAGCGTGGCCAGCAGTCGGTGTGTGGTGGCCGTGTACACCAGTGCCATGAACCACTGGGGTCGCCCGCCATCCCGCCCCGCCGTGCATCCCACCTCCAGGGACTTCACCGTCAGGTTCACCAGCACGCAGTTCGCCACGCTATCAGGAGGACCTGTCGACGGGGACGGGGAGAACTAGAGGGAAGCTCAGTGCAGATGTGTACACCGAGTAATTGAATTATGAGGGAGAGGGGCGCTGTAAAGTATTTATACCATAGGCAGTGCACTTTTCCTATTACCAAGCGATGTTACTGACAATCACCGATCTATTGTGCGTGCAAATTTCCACAGGCATTCCTGTCATTGATGTCCTATACTGTCTATTCACGACACACGTGGTGGAACAACAATATTCAAGCCTGAACCACAACACGGAGATCCTGATTTATGTCTCTCGTATGTATTCCGCTGCATAATACTGATGTGATGAAGCACTGCATAGGGCACGCGGGGACCTGAGAGAAGGTGATCAAAAGAGAGAAATAACATTAAGATAATGACGAGGCCGGAATGTCTGCAGGGAGCGGAGTGCAATGTTAATGAAGGGCGCTAATGACTCCCCCTTGGCCGCTTCCTCACGAGACACCGATGTAATGTATTTCTTGTCAAATCTTCTGTGAATTACTTGCCACTCAAAGAAAATAATTAAATCAGTGCGTTTAAGGAAAATCCGAAAAGGTCACTGAGCTCGAAACACGTTTATAAAAAGAGGCGAAATCTAAACAGAAACTATGAAGAAGGATGAGGCTGCCAGACCTAAAGGAAAAGCGGAACACAATGGATCGCCTTTTCAAAGACGGACTTTTAAATATGATATATATCATATAATGAAAAAAATAAAAATAACAATTCCATAAGATAATATAAGTTGAAGTCAATCCGGACATCATGGTTTGTTTTTCGAGTGGTTGCCATGATTTCCAAGTTCGTTCTTTTATCTCTATCCAGAGCAAGCAAGATTCAGTGAGGTGCACGAGCAGAGCACAGATAAGCACGACAAGACGTGTCGTGGCACGAAGACTGCGGGGAGTATATATTTACGTATTTGCATACCTACAGAATTGAGCCAAGCTCGTAATGTCCCGTCTTTTCATATCCAATGATCATATTTTTCTTTAAATTCATGCATACTGTTTACACCGACCACTTCCTCTGGCGGTGCATCCCCTCGATCTATTGGTCTATTTGGAAAACTATACCTTTGTACATCTTTGTCTCCCCTTCTTTTATTACTTTTCTTGTCTTTCTTCCTCTTAACGTTGTGTTCCCTCGTTGAAATGTCTTCTGCATCTTTTTATTATTCTGTTACACATTTGTACACCATTATATATATTTTTTTGTGTGTGTGTAGGTGGAGCGTTCCTTCGCTACCACATTCAAATCTTGCGGTTAAATGGACGAACAAAGAAGAGACGAAATGATAGATCGTAATAAAAGATTAGTAAAATTGTGTGTTCGTCTGGCGTCCAGTCACCCAACATGGACGGTCCTGGCAGCATTAGCTTACTGTGCAGCATAACTGTCGATCCGTCGTGGAGCTGTCGCCTCGCACACTAATTATTCAAGCGGACGCTCTGTTATAATGAGTGTGTGTTGTTGGGAAGCACGTAACTTCACTAATGGCGGAATGCAACTATCCTTCCGACAAGCATTGAAAGTGGCCGGAAAGCTTGGAAAAAGAGATGGTGTCCTTAACGCAACTTCTTATTTTTTCCTATCTCGCTACTGAGGTGGTGATCCGAGGCAGCGCTCCTTTTAATTTCTTGATTACAGGATTGATACAACCTTGTCAGAATCAGTGCAGAGAAGGATGACCAAAATAATACAGGGGATGCGTAACTTTAGTTATAAGAAGAGATTGAAGCTATTAAATTCACACTCACTCGAGAGGCGTAGAGTAAGGGGCGATCTGATAAGTTTTTTAAGTGGTTAAAGGGATACAATAATGGAGATGTAGGAAATGTTCTTACGGCTAGTAATCAGGGTAGAACAAGTAACGGATTCAAGCTGGAAAAGCGTAGATTTAAAAAGGAAATAGGGAAAAACTGGTTCACAAATAAGGTGGTAAATGATTGGAATGGACTCAATCGTCAAATGGTGAGTGCGGAGTTAATAGGGAGCTTTAAAAGGAGGCTGTATAAATTCATGGATGGGAATGAAAGGTGGATGTAGGTAGTGTTATGTAACAGGAACTACCACGTGTAGGTCTCGCGGCCTCTTGTAGCTTCCTTATGTTCTGACGTTCTTATGTTCACATACGAAATTGGATAAAAGTGCCTCTGTAACCCATCTGAACACGACCATTTCTCACCGCGGCAAATTTGGCAGGAAAACTCATAGGGAATTGGCTGGTCGTGGTAGAGCTCCTTTAGCCTCACCTGCTTCGATGATGGTGAACCTGCACGGGTCTTCCTGCTTGCCCAGGGTGTTCGTGGCCCAACAGGAGAGCGTTCCGTAGTCCCGCGTTGACCTGCAGGAGAGGCGACATGAAGTTTTGAAATATGTCCCACCTGCCTAGACAGACCTATAAGTGAGGGGAAATCAGGGGCATATTATGATCTATGTCTACGCTGCCTTGGTGATGTCTGTTTGAGGAACATACAGTATAAAAAGAGTATGCAAAGTGTAAGAAGAGTACGCAAATGATCATCAAGGCCAGAATCTATATGTTTAGGTTAATGCAAAAGTGCTGAATCTCTAACTTTGGGAATTGTAAGTAACTACAAGGATAAACTGGCGACATAACCTCTAGTCTTGATATCACGACTTTCTTATGTGGTCGGTACCTTAAAATTCTGTTCGATGATGAATGCACTCAGCGACAAGCTACAAAAACAACACCACATGCACGAGTCAGATACAGTACATAAAAGACGCACCTGGGGGTATAATCGAGGATACTAAGTCCCCGAAGCGGACTGAGGCGGTGATGGTTCACGTGGACGGTGTCTAAGGTGTTGTTGAAGACCCACATGAAGGAGAGGTGGTCGTCTGGCTCAGCCTCAACCTTGCAGGAGAGGAGCGCGGTCTCCTCCTCTGCCACCGCCACCGTCCTGGGCCGCGTCAAGCACACCGGCGTGTCTTCAGAGTAAAACAAAGAAACTACTAGTGGGGGGGGGCACTCAGTAGAGCGCATACCTCCGCTCGAATATTTCATCAATTATATATAAATATATATATATATATATATATATATATATATATATATATATATATATATATATATATATATATATACATATACATATATATATATATATATATATATATATATATATAATATATATATATATATATATATATATATATGATTATATATATATATATATATTATATATGCATTATGCACTCCGTATGAGCGCATACCTCCGGCCGAATATTTCATCAATTGGTTGCCATGGCAACAGTTGTCAATAGATTTCATCCAAAATTAAATCAGTTCTTCCTTATACCAAATAGACTTGGTATACCGAGTTTGGTCCAAATCTATTCGTAACTTTTCGAGAAATCCTGTACACTAAACAAACAGACAGACAGACAGACAGACAGACAGACAGACAACAGACAGATAAATCGGGGTGAAAACATAACCCCTCCAACTTCGTTGGTGGAGGTAATTAGAGCAGCTTATACGTGAGGACTGTTAACTTGACACTTTGAGAACGTCTTGCTAATTCCTTGCATGACACTTAACCTTCAGCAGTGTCTCCTTGCCTGTAGCAATGCTGTGCCCTCTCTCACCATCCATTCTGCGATATTATGCTTTCCACTATCTCCTCGTT
The DNA here is from genome assembly GCA_016584305.1 of Chionoecetes opilio. NCBI lineage: Eukaryota > Metazoa > Arthropoda > Malacostraca > Decapoda > Majidae > Chionoecetes > Chionoecetes opilio. Next base: position 19,707 of record JACEEZ010023870.1, on the reverse strand, counting down.
TACACTGTTCTACTCTCTTCTGACACTGCCGCACTATCCTTATCTTTTGTTCTATATCCCTTTCCCTTCTGCACAATACTCTCCTTTCCATTCAGCCCTCTCCATACTTCATTCCCTCTCATTATGTCGTTGTTTTTCAGTCCTATAACGCTATTGTTCTATACTCTGGTGTTATTATTTCCTGTTATGCTGTTCTTGTCACACAATTCAGGTAATGTAACATGTTAAAGACATCGGTGAGTCTGCTGCAGAGAAAATGAAATGAAGAACAAAAATACTCAACACACATCTCACTGTAAATCTTTTTTCGTTTTGTGCTTCAGCGCCGCGCCGCTATCAACAGCAACACAGGCACAGGTTTAAAGAAAGACTCCCAAGTTGGAGAAGAGACGCTTGAGTGAGGCGAAAGTGTACCTAAGTTTAATTAACCCTCGCATCGTTTCGCAGCGAGGATGGCGTCGAGTTGGCTGTGGAAAGAACGAGAAATTAAATGTCTACGAAGAAATAATAAGATTTACAAATAAAATTTGAAATCCCCCAACACGAGGAGGCGATCGAAGGTAAGTCACGGCTGCTGTCACCCTTCACTATCACGCCATGAGTAGCGACCGCTTGGACATCGTGTTCCTAATTTTTGTCTCCTTTATCATGCCTCAAAATGGAATAGAGCTCACATAACTGGAAGATAACCAGGAAAATAAAAAATATATATTCGAAATTGATAAGTCAACCGGACTGGTATTCATCTTAGAGAGAAGTATAAGATTTTCTCAGCAATTAACCAGAGTCTTCAGGCAACTCTAACACATGGGACATTTCCTGTCGACTGAAAACCTACACATGGAATATTAATTTCAAATAGGATGATTATAATGTGCTACAGAGCTACCGCTACATAAGTCTGACGTCAGCAGCAGGTAAAGTTCTCCAGAAAATCATGAGACAATCTTATACTTTTTTTTCCGGAAAACCATGATATAATCTCAGATATCGTAATACATATATCGCACTGTATTAATAGTTTCAAAAAGCCTTGGACAAGATTCCTCCCGAGGCAGTATGGCTTAGCTTATGCTAGGTGCATGGTTCAGGGACTGCCTTATAACCGCTAAACGACAGGAGGTTTTATCTGCGTTGTTGGCTATTGGCCGATGAAGCTCAAAATAAGTCTTATTTTCTTTTTGATATACGTGAAAGATCTTTAAGACAAATACATTAGAATTGACTTTTCACAATTCACGAGCGACTATCAGGTCATTGAAAGAGCTCTCCCCAAGAACGACTGGAAGACCCTTAAGAAAAATTTAAGTGGACAGAGACTTCAATTTTTAGTGCTGCAGAATGCGGTCATGCATTTCAGGTCAAATTAAAGTCACCATGAGCAAACATATCCAGAGAATCATTGCAAGTAGAAAACAAGGAAATATGAATTTCTGCGTCATTATTACCAGCAACGCGAAATTTACGAAATAGTGTGTAACTGTGAGCAAAAAATGACATGATCGATTTTATAGCAAGTACATTTGAGTGCAATAAATCCGAAATATTTATATTAACGTGTAACTGTGATGAGACTAAAAGACATCGCTTCGAATCTGCGATGTACTCGTGACTGCTCAGCTACAAGACCACAGAGAAGTATACAGTGCCGCGTCACAAAACTACAAGACCACAGAGAAGTATACAGTGCCGCACCACAAAACTACAAGACCACAGAGAAGTATACAGTGCCGCGCCACAAAACTACAAGACCACAGAGAAGTATACAGTGCCGCGCCACAAACTACAAGACCACAGAGAAGTATACAGTGCCGCGCCACAAACTACAAGACCACAGAGAAGTATACAGTGCCGCGCCACAAACTACAAGACCACAGAGAAGTATACAGTGCCGCACCACAAACTACAAGACCACAGAGAAGTATACAGTGCCGCACCACAAAACTACAAGACCACAGAGAAGTATACAGTGCCGCGCCACAAACTACAAGACCACAGAGAAGTATACAGTGCCGCGCCACAAAACTACAAGACCACAGAGAAGTATACAGTGCCGCACCACAAAACTACAAGACCACAGAGAAGTATACAGTGCCGCGCCACAAACTACAAGACCACAGAGAAGTATACAGTGCCGCGCCACAAACTACAAGACCACAGAGAAGTATACAGTGCCGCGCCACAAACTACAAGACCACAGAGAAGTA
>JACEEZ010023870.1:0-7500 GCA_016584305.1 Chionoecetes opilio | reverse complement strand
ACGATTTTCTTTCCTTAAATTTAATTTTGGTTTTTAACAGTAAAAAGGGGGTGGTGGTGACGAGGAGGTCCCCCTCCACTACCACCCCCTTTTTGTACATCCACCTCCCCCCGGGGTTCCTTTTACTTCTTTCTTCCCAATTTTTAATTTCATATAAAAATGAAAAACTTTGTCAGCTTGGATGTTTTCCGCCTGGTGGTGGTGTTGGTGATGAGGGTGGCGACACCCTCGTGCTGGGGGGGTTTTGGGTGCTGGAGGCCGACGAGAAAGGCGTCGGGGGGGTTGGGGGCCCCTGGCGGGACGCGGGGCCCCACCCACCCTGCTGGGGAATTTGCGGGGGCCCCCTGGTGGCAGCCTCGTGGCGGGCCTCCCCGGGGGCCCCCCCTTTCGGAGGGGTGGTTTCCCCCCTGGGTGACAGCTGGGGGGAGGTGCTGCCCCAATATGGGGGGGAGCAAGGAACATCGGGGCCTTTCCGGGAAGAGGCAGGACCCAGAAGGCCGACCCGGGAAAAAAAGACGTTTGTGTTTGTTTCCCCGGGGTGGGGGCCTTTGTGTGTGGTGGTGGGGGTTTGGGGTTTGTGGTTTTCCTGGTGGCGGGGCGCTCCTGGGCAGGGGCAAACCTGGCGCGCCACCGAGAAAGGAGTAAAGCAGGGCGGGACACCCTCTCCTGCGGGAAAACAGCACCCTCGAGGTCAAAACCACATTTGAGGTGGGGACGTGCTGGAGGGGGTTTGGGAGAGCGGGCCCTTTCCCTCAGCAGGAGGCAGGAAGTGTCCTCACCCCCCCCCTTGGTTTCTAGGACCCCAAAAGGGCTGCAATAAAGGGCCCGCCAAGAAAAACGGGGCGGGAGTGCCACGTCGCCCTAAAGGGAACTTGTTGGCGGAGGGGCAAAACACGCGGGGGCCCCCAAAACCTCAAATGTTCGCACCCCATGGGGGTTGCCCCCCCCGGGACTTTAAAAGGCGAAGATAGAAGCTACAGCGTAACTGAGACTTCAAAACCCAAACCCCCAAGGAAAAGGGTTGTCCCCACGCCAGAAATGGATTTGGCCGCGGCCAGGCAGCAGGGGGCCCAGGCAGTCAACGCCACCCCGTTTAAGAAGACTGCTGCCCCCCCACCCTTGGAAAAAACCGGGAAGTGGAGGGCTTTTTTCGGCCCCCATCCTCCCACCCCAAAGAGGCACGTGGGGTTTGGCCTTCGTCAGGGCTCGCGCCGCCCTTGATAAAGGGGCACCGCGTAGAAATAGCCCCCCGGGACAAAAATTTGAAAAAAATTAAGAAGCGGGGGGTTTCCCGGTAACATCCCCCCAAAAACCCGGGGGCACGTCGGGGGGTTTTCCCCTTTCAGGGCTCGCCCGCCCTCGATGAACGGGCCCAGGGTGGAAAATGCCCCCAAAGCCCAAAACTGGAGAAATCACAAAAACCCCGGGGTTCCCGGAAACATCCTCCCGACACCAAAAGGCCCACGTCGAGTGGCCTCCGTCGGGGTCGCGCCGCCCAAAAAGGGAACGGGGGGGAAACCCGGGGCAGAAGTGTGCCTTGAAGACAAAATAAAAGGAAAAGTAAACCCAAGGGGGGTTTTTTTCCCATTTTTTTCCCCCAATTCCTCCCAAAGCCAAAGGAAACGTCGAGGGGCCTCCGCCCGGGCTCGCGCCGCCCTTGATTAACGGCCCGCCCCGCGAGGAATTGTGCCCCTAAAATTACATGGAAGAAAAGGTCGGAAATGAGGGGCTCAAAACCCGGACATCAGTTTCAAACCCTGACTGTGCCTGCGAACCGAGGGGGCCCGGTGAGGAGTGACCCCCCAAAAAGGGAAAAGGGGCGCAGGGGCGTGAGTGTGCCTTCTGGGAACGACACAGGCAAAAAATTTTCCCGAAAAGGTTGCTCAATTTTAAACCCGTCTGTGCCTGCGACCCGGGAGGGCCTTCTCGAAAAAAAAACCCGCCGCCATGGGGGAAACAGCGCACGCAGTAAAATTACGGGCCCCCAATTTACATGCGCGAATGGTATCGGTTTAAAAGTTAAGGAGTAAAATGTGATTCTGCATCCCCCTTTGGGCTGGTTGGGCCCGCAAACCCAGTGGCCACGGCCAGGCAGCAGGCGGCAGCCAGGGGGCGCCACCTTCTGAAGGAACGCTGGGGCCCCCGAGCCCCCGTTAATACCGTGAGGGCCCCAAAGGGCTTTTGGTCACCAACCTCGACCCCAGAGGGCGCCGGGGTGGGCCCCCGTGAAGTTTAAAACTGCCACCACGGGAAAAAAAGCGCATGCGCACAGTGCGCCAGTTTAGTGAAGGGGAAAAGCAAGAACCCCCCCCGAAGGAAGGTACAATTTCCAACCCCGCCACCATAAAATAAGTGTTCAGCGTGAAGGAAGAACACTGCATCCCCCTGGTTTTCCGCCTGAAAAAGTACATATCTCGACGAAAGAACTTTGGTGGCACCACCGTGTGGATTAGGGAGCTTAAAAGGGGGGACCGCCCTGAGCGTCCCCGCAGCCCCCCGCGGGAGAGAATTGACTCACGGGTTTGGTTTTATAAAACCAAAACCCCCAAAAAAATTTCTGATTTTTTAAACCATTTTTAAAATACATGGATAAAAAAAAATAGGTACATTTTTTTTTTATTCAACTTTAAAATTTTTTTCATTTTTGTACTATATATTTTTCAATTTTAAAATGATGCATATTTTTTTAACAAATTTATTACATGAAAAGGCGCGGGCCGGGGAAAAATTTAAAGACTTTAGTATTGGGGTACTCAAAGATCAAAAAATAAATAATAAAAATTTATTTTTTATTGATCATTTGTCAAAACAAACTTTGGGGACTTTTATTAAATTTTTTACTTGGGGTAAAAAATTTTTTCATTTTTATAAAATTTTAATTAAGTAACAAAACTTTGGGACTTTTTACACCCCGTCCTGTTAAAACCCAATTTCTCTATTCACCGGGGAATCAAGGGGTATAAAATATTAAAATAAAATATATATATTAATTTTATATATTTATATAAAATATATAAAATTTTATATATATATATATATTATATAATTTTATATATATTAAAATATTATATAATATATAAAGGCACCCTTTTTTGAACACACCCCTTCCCGTCCCAGCTTTCTCCTGTACCCATTTTCCCGGGCCCCAAATCCCGGGGCATTTCAAAAATCTAACTTAAAAAAAACTATTTCTCGTCCCAAAGTACTACGTATATCTGTGTGGCCCGTGGGTTGTTTTTTTGGGATCCCCTTAAAAACCCCATAGGCCCAGGGGCGTAGTTGGCCTGGCATTGGGGGGTGTAGCCCCCAATGTTTTATAAATAGGGTTCCCGATCTCCAAAAACCTTTTTTTTTTTTTTTTTTTTTTTTTTTTTTCCCCCACAAAAAAAAAGATAAGCTCTGAATGGGGTAACATAAAAAATTTTAGTAAACAACAAGATATTTGGTTTTTTTTTTGGAAAGTTTTTTCCCTTTGCGAAAATGCTGATAAAATCCTTTTTTTGAGCAGGGCATGAGAGAGGTTGGGGAAAAACGGAGGAGAAAAAAGAGGGAGATGAGGAGTGCATACAGAGGGGGGACACCAAAAGAACCCTTTTTGGGGAGTTTTATTTTTTTTGAATGCATTTTTTTGAAGGCATTTCTTCGAAGTGCATTTTTTCAAAATGAATTTTTTTTTTGAAGTGCATTTTTTCGAAGGGCATTTTTTCGAAGTGCCAATTTTTTTTTAAAAATGCATTTTTTCGAAGTGCATTTCTTCGAATTGCATTTTTTTTGAAAATGCCCTTTTTTTCAAAGGGCATTTTTTCGAAGTGCATTTCTTCGAAGTGGGATTTTTTTTTTTTAAATGGGATTTTTTTGAAGTGCATTTTTTTTTTGAAGTGCGTTTTTCGAAGTGCCTTTTTTTTTGAAGTGCAATTTTTTTTGAAGTGCATTTTTTTCGAAGTTTCATTTTTTTTGAAGTGCATTTCTTCGAAGTCTTTTTTTCGAAGTCATTTTTTTTTTTGAAGTGCAAATTTTTTTTGAAGTGCTTTCTTCGAAGTGCATTTTTTTTTGAAGTGCTTTTTTTCGAAGTGCATTTTTTTTGAAGTGGGATTTTTTTTCGAAGTGCATTTTTTTTGAAGTGCATTTTTTTTTTGAAGTGCATTTCTTCGAAAATGCATTTTTTGTAGTTTCATTTTTTTTGAAGGCATTTTTTTGAAGTGCTTTCTTCGAAGTGCAATTTTTTTGAAGGGGCATTTTTTCGAAGTGAATTTTTTTCAAAATGCATTTTTTCGGGGGTGCTTTTTTCCCAAGTGCATTTTTTCGAAGTGGGATTTTTTTTGAAGTGCATTTGTTTGGAGGCAATTTTTTTTGAAGGCATTTTTTTTTGAAGTGCATTTGTTTGGGGGGTGCATTTTTTTTGAAATGCAAATTTTTTTTTAAGTGCATTTGTTCGGAGTGCATTTTTTTTGAAGGGTTTTTTTTTTGAAAGGGATTTGGGTTTGAAGTTTCATTTGTTCAAGGGGCATTTTTTTTGAAGTGCATTTTTTTGAAGTGGGTTTTTTTCGAAAATGCATTTGTTCCCAAGTGCATTTTTTTCGAAGTGCTTTTTTTAAATGCATTTTTTTCGAAAGGGATTTTTTTCAACGTGGCCTTTTTTTCAAAGTGCATTTTTTTTGAAGTTTCATTTTTTTTTGAAATGCATTTTTTCGAAGTGCATTTTTTTTTGAAATTTCATTTTTTCGAAGTGCATTTTTTTTTGAAGGGGGATTTTTTTCCCAATGGCTTTTTTTGAAGTTATTTTTTTTAAATGCATTTTTAGGAAATGCATTTTTTTTTTATTGGGGCATTTTTTTAGAGGATTTTTTTCGAAGTGCATTGTTTTGGGGTCCCCCTTGGGGCCCGCCTTTGGGGATTTTAAAAAAAAAAAGTAGTTACCCAAAACCCGGTTTGGGCCCAAAATTTTAGTATTTGGAAAAAAAGCATTGGGAAAACAATCTATAGAAATGCCCTTTCCTCACGCCAAAGCTTTTTTGGGGTTTTTCTCCTACTTTATGAAAATTTAAAAAATAAGCGAGGTTGAACCAAAATCAGATTGTTTCATTTTATTTTTTAATTTTATGTTTTGAAAGTTTTTTTTAAACAAAATTTCCGGGGCCTTTTTTTAAAAAGCACAGGTTTTCTCACATCTTATATTCATAATCATAAATAAAATTTTTTTTATCCCCTTAAAAAAGTAAAATCCTTGGGTGGGCTAAACCCCCCAAAGGGGTTTAAGATCCTGAATACGCCCCCAATGGCAGCATGATCAGAACATGGAAAGGAAATGGTCCCCTTTTAGAAACACCAGTTTGCTTTTTCCCTTTAAATTTGGTGTGTGTGTGTTGTGTTCTGTGTCTTTGGGGGTCGTGGGCTGTGTGTGTTTTGTGTGTGTGTGGGGTTGGGTTTGGGGGGGGGGTGGGTGGGGGGTGGGTGGTTGTGGGGGGTGGGGGTGTGTGTTTTGGGATTTTTTTTTGGGATTTTACAGGGTTTTTATGTTTACGGGTGGGCCCGAGAACGCTCGTAGGCCCGTCTCCATATTCCAAAATTTATTTTTTCATTTTCCTTTTGTGCTTAGTGTTGGCCGAAACCCCACCCCGGGGGGGGGGTCACAAACCCCCGGGTGGGCACCCGGACCCCTTCACTGCTGGGGGGGGACAGGGGCTCGGGTTTTTAAAAAACGACTGCCCCCTGTTTTTCCCCTCCGCCGGGGGTCGAACCCGGGAAATTTTCGGTTTTAGCCGAGGGGGCTAAACCCCTTTCACTACGGAAATTTTCCCGGAGTGTGTGTGGTGTGTTGTGTGTGGTGTGTGTGTTGGGGGTTTTGTGTGTGTGTGTTTTGGGTGTGTGTGTGGTGGGGTGTTTTGTGTGTGTTTAACCCTCACAAAGGACTTTTCAAGGGGCACAACAAAAATGGGGTAAACAAAAACCCGTTAATTTCCCCCCCTGTGTTGTGTGTGTGTGTGTGGGTGTGTGTGTGTGTGGTGTGTTGTGGGGTGTGTGTGGGGGTGTGTGTGTTGTGTGTGGGTGTGTGTGGTGTGTGGGGTGTGTGTGTGTGTGGTGTGTGTGTGTGTGGTGTGTTGGTGTTGTGGGGTTGTGTGTTGTGTGGTGTGTGTGTGTTTGGTGTGTGTGTGTGTGGTGTGTGGTTGTGGTGTGTGTGGTGGTGTGGTGTTGTGTTGTGGTGTGTGTGTGGGGTTGTGTGTGTGGTGTGTTGTGGTGTGTGGGGGTGTGTGTGTTGTGTGTGTTGTGTGGTTGTGTTTGTGTGTGTTTGTGTGTGTTTGTGTGTGTGGGTTTGGGGGTGTGTGTGTTGTGTGGGTGTGTGGGGTTGTGTGTGGGGTTTGTGTGTGTGTGTTGTGGTGTGTGTGTTGTGTGTGTGGGGGTGTGTGTGGTGTGTGTGTGTGTGTGGGGTGTGTGTGTGTGTTTGTGTGTGTGGGTGGTGTGTGTGTGTGTGTGTGTGTGTGTGTTGTTTGTGTGTGTGTGGGTGTGTGGTGTGTGGGTGTGTTGTGGTTGTGTGTGGTGGTGTGTGTGTGTGTGTGGGGTTTGGTGTTTTGTGTGTGTGTGTGTGTGTGGTGTGTGTGTTTGGGGTGTGTTGGTGGTTGTTTGGGGTGTGGGGTTGTGTGTGGTGTGTGTGTGTGTGTGTGTGTGTGTGTGAAAACCGGTGTTATTGGGAAGGATTTTGGTTTTTACATGGATGACGAGGACAGAGGAATCATTAAACATTTACGGGGTAATGTAAAGATGGCCGATGACAACACCAGTTTTTACGGTGCCAAAAGATAATAACACGCATGGATAAATAAAAAAATTACATGACGTATTTAAAGGGCAACACTCACAGACACGGTGACGATTGTGGTGGGAGCGCCGTGCCCTCCACCCGAGGATAGGGCCGGCACAGGCTAGGCTCGCCCCGTCGTCCCCCCCCGGGGGACCATCGCAGGAAGGAAGGGAGCGACCCCGCGCGTGACGCGTTGGCGGGGATATCGAGGCTATAAAGGGTTTTGCACAACCAACACAGACGACACTACACACACACACAAACACAAAACCCACAGACACAGACCAGACAAACACAGACACACACCCACACACCAAACACACACAACACACCACACACACACAACAAAAACACAGACACACAGAACACAACCAACACAACACACACCCCACCCACACAAACCACAAACACACACATATACAAACACACATACACACACCCCAAAGTACTTACACATAGTTCTGAATGGTCCCTATCATCTAAAAGGAGGATCTACTTTTGTTTTATGGGAATGGTTATGAATACAAAAGAGGTCCATTCGTGAATGGAACAAATAAACGTTTGCAATACGTTTTGTATTGGTCATTTTGCAGACCTGGGCGCTTTTTTACTCCCCCGTTATGCGGGGGTAGACCCCCCAAACAACGGGAAGATGATTTTGAAGGTTCATCCGAGAAAAAAAGTGTGGCTCAAATGGGGCAATT
>JACEEZ010023869.1:65677-83177 GCA_016584305.1 Chionoecetes opilio | reverse complement strand
AAAAATTAAAGTTTATTTTATTTCCCTTTTAAACCCCAAAACCCAAATTAAAAAAAAATTTTAAAAATTTCCCAGTTTTAAAAACCCCTTTCTCCCATCCTATGGTGGGGTGGGGGTTCCCAATTTAAACACGGAACGGGAAAAAAGGTCCCCTGGGCGCAGGGGAACGGGTTTTTTGGTTTTGGGGTAAAAAAGGGGCTTAAAATACCCCAACCGGGGGGAAAACGGGCCGGGGAGCTTTTGTTTATGGAAAAGTTTGTTCCTTAGGGGTGAAAAAATTCCAATGGATGACGGTTGAAAATGGGGGTTTTTTTAAAGGGGTTTCCCAGTTTTGTAAAAACCGGGGTTCCCCGAGGGGTTCCCGGAATCCAAAGTGGGTGAGGGGCTTTGGGTCGCCTAAAACCAGCTTTAAGGATAAAACTTAAATTGGCCCCCTGGGAAAAAGGGACCCAGGGGTTTTCCTTGGGAGTTTAAAAAAATTTTTTGTTTAAACAAAATGGGGGGTAAAATTTTTTTTCTTCTAACGGAAAATTGTTTGGGGGTTTTGGGGAACAGGATTTGGGCTTTGGGTTTGGGTTTTGGAAAAAAAAATTTTGTACCTTTTTATAAAGGGGTTTTTTAAAAAATCCAACGGCTTTAGGGGGCCTGTAATAAAAATTCTTGGGGGAAAGGGGGGAAAGGTATTTTAAAAAAAACCCCTGTTTAAAATGAAAATTTTAACACTGGAAGGGGATAACCATTTTGTTTAGGGAAGTTGTTTTTAAAATATCTATTCTGTGAAAAATTTGTAAAAGGGGGAAATTTTACCCCAGTTAAAAAGGGAAAATTTTAAAAATTTTTTTTTTTTAAGGGGGGATTAAAGTTAATTAAAATTTTTTTTAAAAACCGGGAAAATGTGGGTTTTTCGGGGTTAAATTTTGGGTAGTGGCGGGAATTTTGGAAACCCCATTTTGGTAAGGGGTTCCCAAATAAAAAAAGGTAAAATTTTAATTATTTCCCAAGTCTCAAAATAAGAATAAGGGGTTTTAATTCAACAACCCCCCGGGGGTCCAGGTTTGGATATTTAATTAAAACAAAGGTATCTCGACAAGGGTCCCCTTCCTGGGGGTTTTTAAATTGGGTTTCCCCCCTTACCGTTTGTTGGAATGGGGAAATTTTAAATTTTAAAAGGGGTTTTAAATTTTACTTTTTTAAAAATTTTTTATTGGTTTTTAAAAGGAAAAATTTTAAAATTTGGTAATTAATTTTAAAAAAAAAAATTTGTAAACCATTTGGTGTTTTTTTTTTTGGGAAGTTTTTTTTGGAAAAAATCTAAATTTTTCTCCCCGGGTTTATTTTTAAAAGGGTTTTCCTCAAGGGAGAAAGGGTACCTTTTTCAAAAAATTTTTTAATATTTTTTAAAGTATATTTTTTTTTTTTTTGGGGGGGGAAAGGAGGGGGGGAATTTTTAAAAAGGGGTAATTTTTTTTTTTGGGGGGTTTTTTTTGGGTTCAAAGCCCCCTTTCTTTTTGCACCATTTTTTAAAACCCTTCCAAGGAGGGAAAATTGCCCCCTCCTTTTTCCCCATTTGGTGAAAATTTAAAAGTCGGGGTAAAAGCCTTTTTTTGGGCCCCCAAAAAAGGCCCTAACCCCCTGGAGGGGAAAATTTTTTGGGTTTTTGTCCCAGGAGGGGGGAAACCCCGTTGGTTTTTTGGGCCGCTTGGTTTTGGGGGAACCCTTTTACCCTTAAAAATCAAGTTTTAATATATATTTTAACACGCCCCGGAAAACCTCCCCGGGTATTTTAAGGGCCTCCTCCCCCACCCCCCTCCCTTTCTCCCCCCTCCCCCCTCCTTCCCCCCCCCTTTTCCTTTTAAATCCCCCCCATCCCTCCGTTTTTTTTTGAAATTTTATTTTTTTCCCCCGTTTTTATTTTACCCCGGGTTTTTTTTTTTGGTTGGGCCTTTTTTCAAAAATTTTTTCTTGTTTTTATCTTTTTCCTTTTTTCCCCCCGGATTTTCTTGTCTTACATGCCCCCTTAAAACCCCTCAAGTTTTCTCCCCCCTTTTTTCCCCCTTCCCCCCCTTAACCTCCATTCCCCCCCTAGAAAGTTCCCTTTTAATTTGTTAATATTTTTTTTTTTTTTTTTCTATCTATATAATTTTCCCCTTTAAAAGTAAAATCCCTTTCCCCCTTTTTATTTCCCCCCTTCCCAAAAAGGTTTTTCCCCCTCTTTTTTCCTTGATTCTTTTTCTCTTTTCCCCCCAAACTTTTTTTTCCCCCCGTACCTTTTTAAAAGGTTTCTTTCCATTTCCCTCTAAACCCCTTTTCCCCCATTTTAAATTTTCCTCCTCAGGGTTTACCTTTTTGTTTTTTTTCCCTTTTTCCTCTTCCCTGCCCCCCTTTTGGGGCCCACCTTTGGGTTCTTTTCCCCCCTCTTTTCCCCCTTCCTTTTTTTTTTGGTTTCCCCCCCCCCTTTTTCTTGATCGTTTTTTTTTAATTCCCTAACTTTTCCCCTTTTTAAACCAGATCGTCTAAAAATTTTCCCTCCCGTTTCTCCCCTCCCCTTTTCTCTCTCTCTCCCCCATCCCCCCCTTCTCTCTCCCCCCCATTTTCCCCTTCTCTCTCTCTCCTTCCCCTCCCCTCCCCTTTTCTCCCCCCTCTCCCCCTCTCTCTCTCTCCCCTCTCTCTCTCCCCCGGCCCCTCTTCTCTCCTCTCCCCTCTCTTCCCCTCTCCCCTCTTCCCCCCTTTTTCCTCCCCTCTCTCCCCTCTCTCTTCTTTTATATTATATATAAAATTATAAATATATAATATATATTATATATATATATATATAAGCCGTCTAGGGGCCCATAAAGGGGGGTGCCCGCCATTTTGGCCTTTTTTCGGGTTTCAACGGGGCCATTTACCTATACGCAAAAACCCTTCTTTTGTTTTTCGGGGATAGGATTTCAAACCCAAATCTGATCATCTTAACCCCCCACCGAAGGCTTAAGTCACTCTATTTTACCCAAATTTGGGGGGGGGGGGGAATGCTTGGGTTCTTGTCTCTGAGAAGAAAAGGGGGCCCCGTGTGTCCAATGGAACCCGGGCTCCTCACCCCCACCCCCCCACCCAAATCATACGCCCCCCCCAAGGGCCAGCAGCAACCAAACTCACGTGATCCAGCAGTCTTTCCCGCTTTGCCATCCCTAAGGTTTGCTTAAAATCCTTTCCCAGTAAAAACTGTCCCCGGGAAAAATTTAAGGTTTCCCCAGGACCTCATGCAGTATTTTAAATTAAAAGATTCCCTTCTACAAAAATTTTCTTTGAGGACCTTATCAAGGACCAGAACCCCCAAATGTGGGCTTTCCCCCCAATTTTCATTTCCCAAAATTTTCCGAAATTCCGCAACTTTCGGAATAAAATTTTCCTTTTTGCGGAATTGCGCATTCGGATCCAAAAAAAATTTGCGGAATTGCAAATTTGGGGACCCCCAAAATTTTTTGAAACGCAATGGGCAAAAAATTTGGGGGAACGGGAAATTGGGTTTGGGGAAATTTGGGCGAAATTACGGATGCCTAAAAAAAATGGGGAAATTTGGGGGGGTTGCGGACCCCCCAAAATTTTTAAAACGCAATCGCAATTTTGGGGACGGCCCCACCCCCCTTTCAAATTTGGCCAAGTGCCCGCGTGAACATATTTTCCCACCAAAAAAGGTGGAGACGACACTCCCAAACTGCCCAAGTGAAACCCAAGCCCACTCAGTCAGGGGACCACGGGCCCCCGGGCCAGTGCGTGCTGGGATTTGGGATTGAGTGCGTTTTAACGCGGGGGCCGGGTGTGTTTTAAAATTCCCAAAACCTCCACATGCTAAACCAAAAAAGGGGGAGGAGGAGGAGGGGGAAAGGAAGGGGAAAAATTAGTGATTATTTTACTACCATTAGACTGTGAAGTGTAAAAGTAAAAAAACACACTAACAAAAAAAAAATATTTAAATTGGGTGAAGGCCAATTTAAAATGTATGAAAAGAAACAAAAATAGGAATCCCAGAATTTTTAAAAACCACTAAAAAAGGAGTCTAGATTTTTTCTGTTTTAATTGGGGGGTTTGTTTAATTGTAGGAAATTAAAATTATTTTGGGGAAATTGAAAGATTGGGGAATTGCGATTGCAAAAGGCCTACCCTGAAAAAATTGGGGGAATTTCAAATTGCGGCGGGTGCAGGTCGGAATTGCGGAATTGCGATTGGGGAATTTGGGGAAAAAAAATTGCGAGGGCCCATCTCTCCCAGGAAGTTTGAGAGGGGGGTCGTGCCCCGGCCTGCAGGGGGAGGTTTCCGGACGACGACTTCCTTGTTTTTAAACCCCCAAACTCACCCCCCCCCCCCCGTTGCTCTAAACCCCCCTTCTAACATTAAACCCCCATCAAGCTCGATGGGGTGTTCTCTTTGTTTTTTAAAAGGATAATCTAAATATCCTTTTTTTTTTATTTCATAAATAACCCCAAAATCTGAACCCATATAAATTCCAACTAAACAATACGAAAAAAATAGAAATTGTCCATCCAAGCTGAAAAATTTTAACAGGGTACTTTTTTTAAATTTCCCTTTAACCATTTTATCTGTTTGTGTTGTTATCAACCTAAAAAAAAAATTACATTATGAACATGAAACCCTACATCAAAGAAAAAAGTCGTGCCCATGAATTTGGGTTGGACATTTTGGAAAAGGGCTAACCTTTCGGTGCTGCCTGCCGTATGTCATACGAACGGTTGGTAGCACTGCCCATAAGTGCTTCAATCTCCCCAATACTCATCTTCATAATAGTTCTTTCCCCTCACGAGTAATTTTTTTTAGGTTTTAATTCCAGGATGTTAAAAATAGAAGTGTTGAGGAAATTTTTTAAAGCGTGGTTTTTTAAACCCTGGGTTCGGTAAAGGCCACCCTCAGGGGTTGGGCCCGGAGACCCTAAAACAAAATTGAAAATTTTGCTATTTTTTGTAACTCCCTCCCCCGTTGGGGCCCTCGCTTCGCACAAGCCCCCCCCCCCCCTTTAAAACCCAATCCGGGGTTTTAAACCCCGGGTTTCCCCTTTTTTTTTTAAGGACCTAAAATACCCCTCTTCTGACCCCTTCCTTCCTTCATTTTAAATTATCCAAATTGTACTGAATTTTGAAGAATTTTTTCACTTTTTTTTAAAATTTTTTTTTAATTTATATATTTTCCCTTTTTATATTATTCCCATGTGACTAGCTCTCTCCAAAACCCCCTGCCTTGATGTATGGGGCCCTTAAATGGCCCCAGGGTAAAATGAAATGTCCTGGCGATCATTGCGGGGCCCGAAAAATATTTCGCTTTCCCCACATCAAATAATTGAAACCTCAAACGCGGGGAATCTATTGAACCTTTAAAAACCCCTTGGGTTTTTGTTTTAAAACATTGCCCCCACGGCGGCAGATTGAAGCGTTAAACCCCTTATCTGAACAGTATTTTTAAAAAGGGATTCATGATTGCCAACCCAGCATTTTAACTTTTTTGGGGTTTTCAAATGTTTCAAGGGGTTACATTTCATATTGGGAAAAAAACCGGGGACACGCCCTTTTTTTCTTAGACGAAAACAGTTTACAATGTACCCTATGATAGTATTTGAATAAAAAAATTAAAAAAAAAAAAAAAAAAAACATGGTTTTTTTGGGAATGTGTTAGGTTGGGGTAGACAATCCAAAAATAAAAAGACTAAATACATAGTAGGACCACGGGTTTGGGGCGATTTCAAGGGATGCACGCCCCAAAGTTTTTTCTCTTAAAAAACCGGGGGACGGGCACGCGTTTTAGCTATCTCCCGCCCCCGGGGTAGCATCTCACCCGCTAAACCCTTTTTCCCCAGTAGCACACTCACAAATACGCACTGAAAAAAACCCGCCCCTGGTGGAAAAGTTTTTTTTGACAATGTAAACCCAATTTTTGATTTTGGGGAATACATGGTGGTAAAAAATGAATGTGAGTGTAATCAAGCGAACTAGAAAATTTCAAGTGAAAGTGCCTTTGCCTAGAACACAAACCCCAAACCCCTATACTGGGAAAAACTGCTTTCCCCCGGGTGAAAAAGTTTTTTTGACAAAATAGTAAAACGTATACCCCTTTTGACTAAGGGAAAACGTAAAATATTTTCAAAAAACTATTTACCCAGGGAGCAGTATTTTAAAGGGGGGGGTACGTAGTGTTTTTAGGGAAAGGCACATTCCGGGGAAAAGTTCTATTTTCTGCTTTGATTACTACTCTACATTCAAAGTTTTTCCCCCCCATGTTTTACCCAAAATCAGAATTTGGGATACAATTTTTCAAACAAATTTCACCCAGGGGGGCAGTGATTCAGTTTACGGGTAGGGGAAAAAATTCTAGGGAAAAGGGACATTCCCCTTTTAAATGTTTCTATGTTCTCTTTAATTACTACCCCTACATTCAATGTTTCCACTAAAATTTTTAACCCATGGGCAGAATTGGGTTTCATTGTTAAAAAACTATTAAAACCCAGGGGGCAGTGTTTTTTTTGTGGCCCTATTTGTGATTGGGACTACTCGGGGAAAAGGTAGCTGGTGGAAACCCCAAAAAACCTGGCCCCTGCACCACGGGGCCCCATATTTTCCCCAAATCTCCAAAGTAAAAATATGGGTTCATTTGGAATTATTTCCCCAAAAAAATGGCCTCATATTTAAAAACTATCTGAAACTGGTAAACATAGCAAACTGGGGCCCTGTTGCGGGAAACCCCCCAGAAAGGGTGCGCTAAACCAAAACTTGTGTTTACCTAACTCCATCTTTTTGGGCTCACGAACCTAACCTAACCCCATGCTTTAAAACCCCCCTGAAATAAAGCCCAAACCTCATTTTTAAAAAATACAGCGGCAAGGGGGAAAAACAAGGCATGCAGGTCACAAAAGGAAAAAAAGTGTTTGGGGGACGTAAAAACTTGTCGCCCCGTCTCCCTATAAAAAACATTCCTTATCTCCATAAGTAATTAAATTTTCGACCCGGAAGCCCCATAAACATGCTTCCCCAGAATCCAAAAAGGTAAACAGAAACCAAACTTCCAATTGTGTAGGGGAATTTTTGGGGCCCCATTGGTTAAATAAAAACCCGGGAAAGAGGTGTGGAGTGGGTGAGTGTGGCGAGGGCCCTGACCCCACCGGGACCTGAAAATGGTTTTGTTACCTGGGGAATGGGGGGTAAAAAAGACAAAAAAAGGGTATATAAGAAAGGAAAAATGTTTTTTAATAAGAGAAAGAACGATTTCCCTTTAAAGGGGGAGGGTTTGAGTGTTTTGGGGGCATATGTTGGCAGAGAGGATGAGAGAGTGGGAAAAGGGCTGGAGTGTACATGGACGGGCGGGATTCACAGGTGGAAAATTTAACCTTCCCCCCTCCCCGTGTAAACCCCAAGAACAACTATTATGATGCCGCATACAATCTACAATTTCCCTAGACGTCTGAAAAAAAGAAAATACCCCCCAAAGGGGCACAAAAAACATGTTTAAACTCCCTCCCCGTGTTTTTAAATAATTTTCCCCATACCCACCATATGTATAAAAAAACGCTCAAGCCCAATGTTTTTCATATCTTTTCTCAACGCGTGACGGGGCACTGTTCCCCAAAAAATGAAAAATTAAAGTTTTTTTCCCGTGGCTCCTACTAATTTATAGTCCCATTTACTTTAAAAAAAACAATCATCTTTGGGGGTGTAATACAATTTTGTTTTTTTAAAAATGTTTTTTTTATAGTAATTTTCACCCTTTTCCAAAATTTTAAAAAGCAATTTTCCCCAAAAATACATTTGGCTGTCTCGCCCTTATTTACCTAAAACCCCCATATATACTCAACAGCTTTAACGTTTTTTCATGACTGCCACCATTGCGCATGACGGTGATCAGTGGGTTCGCTTTTAAAACATGGTTGCTATCCTACGCGGCCGGGCGGTTTATGCCGGGGGAAGACTTTCCTTAGTTGGAAAAAAAAATTACGAAACATCAAAACCAGGGGGCTGAAAGGGTTCCAGGGCGGGGATTGGGGGGGGTTACTATAATATGGGTGAAAAGAATTTTGATGCCCCCAAAATTCTTTTTTTTTTTCCATCGATCGCATGTTCCCGGGCTTTATTCTAATACAAACACATAGTGTTGATGGATACTGGTTTTAAAGGATAGTAACCCGTGGGGCCAAAGTCGCATAATTTGTGTTGGGAAAACAGTTGATTTTACACGTGGGAAAACACATTTGGGTATCTGGGTTTTAAAAATGGGGAAATGTTTAAAGGGGAAATTTACACGTGGAATACACTGAAACCAGATTCACGTGTCACATTCGTAATATCCCGGGGGAATAAATCATTTGTAAAGCTTCCTTTGAGTTATTTTGACTTAGTCCCCGCATTATCGTGTTTGGCCAAATGTCCGTCTAAGTGCAAAGAACCTCGTGATACTTGTTTCTGTATAATTTGCCTGACCCCACCTGATTCCTACTAGTAAGGTGTTTTGGTTTACACCTTGAATCTGCAGTGGGGTTGTAAAAAAAGACAGGTTTTTTGGAAAAAAAATCAGAAAAAAAAAAAATAAATTAAAAGTATAACTGAAAAGTCCACTCCAAAATTTTTTCAAAAGTATTTTTCTTATGTTGTCCATTTTTAAGTTCTTGATAAGATACAGAATTTTTAAAAAATTTCCCCCCCAAAAAAAAAAATTTTCTTGAAGGGCGATGGTGGTTTTTAAAATTGCCGCTAAAATGGCATAAGAATTAACATGGAAGGAGAAAGTTTTTCTTATGAATTATAATGTAGTTCACTTGTTATGGGGTTTTTTTTTACAGCCTGGTTACACCTTCGTATTCAGGGGATTTTTTATAGGGCGAACTACTTATTTCAGTAGTGATTCCTTAACTTTAAAATGGCAAAACAAAAAATTTCTTTTATAATTTGGGGCAGCTTTTTTGTTTTTATTGGGCATAATAAAATTTTTTTTACAAAAGTTTTTTACAAATATTGTCTGGTTTTTATAATCTGTGCCCATCCCCCATGGTACAAACGAAACGCAGTTTTTGGGATATCCCGGCGAGGGAAGGGAAATAATACGGGAAAATGGATCACGAGATAGGACCCCATTGTAAAACAGACAGGTTTCACCAAAGCAATGATGCAGGGCTTCAGACTTACGGACCCAAACCTATTTCTTTGCCATGGCTTTTAAAAATATCTTCTCTTACGATATTTTAAAATAGTTTTTCACAATATTGAAAACTCTGAAAAGTTTTTTACTTTTAAAGTTTTTAAAGAAAAAAATAATATTTAAATAACCCATATTTCTAATTTCGGTCTTACTTTTTGAAATTTCCCAAAACCAAAATAAAACTCCCCCCAAAACCCCCTTTTTTTGAAAAAATCAAAACATTGAGCCCAAAAGCAAAAAATTACCCCAGAAATTTTTATTTTTTCCCTTTTGATAGGTTTTTTTGATACAGGGAAATGGAAAAAATGACTTGGCATAACTAAAATGGGGAATTTCAGTGATGCAAGAGAAACCCTTTTATAATATTATATATTTATATATAAATATATATATATATATATATATTATATATATTAATAATATTATATATTTTAAAATATATAATTTTTATATTTTGAAATTGGTGGGCGGGGAAAGGGAATTTTCCTTTGGGGGTTTGCTGGGTCTTTTTCACGGGACAAAAAACTGACAAAAACCCCGTTAGTTTTTATATACAAAAAAAATCAAAACATTTTTTTTATCATTTTAAAAAAAATTTTTTTAGTATATACACAAATTTAAAAAAAGCCTGGGCGCATAATTTCTATACTGTAAACTAATCTGCACCCGGTTTATGGTTTAAATACATCTTTTCAAACCTCCCAAGTTTTAGGGCAAAGGTTTACAAAAGGGCCTGCTGCGACATGGGGGATAAAATTTTTGCCCACCTTCCCTTTTTATCTTTAAATTTAGTGTTTTGTGATGTTGTAGGGGGAAAATTAAAAATTTTCTCATATGTTTTTTAATTTTGAGGGATAAAAAGCAATTTTTCTGCAACCATCATTTTATTTCCCGTCCCACTTTTTTTTTTATCTGAGAACTTTCTAAGCAGGCTATCCAATCACACTATATAATTTTGTTTTTTAAAAAAAAAAAAAAAGGGCCTTTCCCCTGTGAAACCCAAACATGTTTTTCTGACCATGAGGTTTTTGGGCATAAACCTACAAAATCAATTTAGAAACCATAAAATCTCTTATTTTAACCACTTATAAAGGGGCAAAACTGGTTTTCACACTTCCCCTGAAATAGTTTTTTTATGAACCAATTATTCCCAAAACTTGTGCTTCTTCCCGGGAAATTTTTCCCCTTGAAATTTTCCCCGAGTATACCATTTTAGTTTTAGGTATCACAATTTTGGGGCTTGTACAGAAACACTTTTTCTGATATCAGCAGAAATTGTAAAACTCTCTTTTTTAAATTCTGTTGGGAAAAAAAAAATTTATTAAAAAACTTGAGAAATACCAAAATCCCTTTCCCGTTTCAAGGGGAAAAACAAAAGGGGGGGCCCTGCCAATTTTGATACAATCCCGAGATCCACTTCACCCGGCCCCCTTTATTTTTTAGTAAAATCTATTTGCACACATGCGTTGTGTTTAGCGCGGGGACACAAAACTGCTGATGACCTTCCCCCAAATTTTTTCAATCTCATAAGTAAAAAGCCATGGCAGAAATTAAAATAAACCAAATTTTAAAATTTTGGGGTATTTTACCCTAAAAAAGTGACCAAAGGGTCATCATCACATTTGGGAAATAATAAAATATAAATATTTTGAGAAAAAAAACGTCTGTGTGGGACAGTGCCCACAAAAATTTTTATAACTTTGGGGGGAAAAAGGGAGCCCTCAAAGCTCTCATATTTCTTCCTTGTCCCACAAAGTTTTTCTCCGTCCTCCTCTTGGGACCCGCTCCCCCACCGCCTAAAAACCCCCCACCTGTTTTTTTCACCTTTTCCCGGGTTTTTTAGCTCCTAGAGTCCTCTCCCTCGATGCCCCCCCCCTCCCCCATAACTTCCCCCCCGCCCTAACCGCCCCCCCTCCACACTCACAAAAATACCCAGCACACACACCACACACACCCCACACACACACACACCCCACACAACCCCACACACACACAAACCCTTTGTATTAATTGATTAAAAATTTCTTTCTTTAATCATTAGTTTGTTTTTTACTTAAATTTTTTACCTCTCCCCTCATCCCCTCCTCTCTCGGGGCTCTCTCTCTCTCTTCTCTCCCTCCTCTCCCCTCTTCTCCTCTTTTCTCTCTCCTCCTCTCTCTCCTTCCCCATCTCTCTCTCTCTCTCTCTCTCTCCTCTTCTCTCCTTCCCCTCTCTCTCTTCTCTCTCTCTTCCCCCTCTCTCTCTCTTTTCTCTTTTCCCCCTCTCTCCTCTCCCTCTCTCTCTCTCCTCTCTCTCTCTCTCTTTTTCTTCATCTCCTCTCTCTCCTCTCTCTCTCTCCTCTCTCTCTCTCTTCTCTCCTCGCCTCTTTCTCTCTCTCTCTCTCTCTCTCGCGCGCTCTAGAAAAGGAAAAATACAACGATTCAAATAAGACTGTTTCATAGCCAAAAGCAGGCAGTAGTAATAGTATAGCAGTTTTTGGTGGTAGTATGGCTTGGTTTTTGGGAGTGGTGTTTAAGGAAAATAATTATAGTTTTAAATCCCCGCAATTACCCCAATTTACCGTTTTTAAAAGCTCCTCCCTGTGTAAAGTTGTGGGTGTGTTGGGGTGTGGTTTTGTGCCGTGCGTGCGCGTGGTGGGATGTACGTGTTTTTTATAATCTGGGAATTATGGGGTTTTAACCCCCCTGCACCCACCACTTAAAAACATTTTAATAAGGTGACGTCTCGGGTGCTAGAATTTTATCTTCTTGTGCCAAAGGAAAGGGAAAGGGAAAGGGAAGGAAAGGGAAAGGGAAAAAGGGAAACGGGATGGGGTAGGAAGGGAAAGGAAAAAAAAGGAAGGAAGGGAAAGGGAAAATGGGAAAACATAACCTAAGAAAATAAAAAAATAAGGAGCTACAAGAGGCCGCGAGGCCTACACGTGGTAGTTCCTGTCACCTAACACTACCTACATCCACCTTTCATCCCCATCCATGAACCTATCCAGCTCCCCTTTAAAGCTCCCCAATGACTCAGCACTAACTACCTGTCTACTGAGACCATTCCATTCATTCACCACCCTATTTGTAAACCAGTTTTCCCTTTTTCCTTCCTAAATCTACGCTTTTCCAGCTTGAATCCCTTACTTCTTGTTCTACCCTGGTTTAAAAGCCGTAGAAACTTTTCCTACCTCTCCTTTTTTAAAAATCCCCTTATCCACTTAAAAACTTCTATCAGATCGCCCCTTACTCTGCGTCTCTCGGTGAGTGTAATTTTAATAACTTCAATCTCCTCTCATAACTAAAGTTACGCATCCCTTGTATCTTTTTGGTCATCCTTCTCTGCACTTTTTTCTAACAACACAATATCCATCCTGTAATATGGAGACCAAAACTAAACTGCATAGTCTAGGTGAGGCCTGACTAGAGCCAGATAAAGCTTTAGAGTAACTTCCGCACTTTTACTTTACACTTCTGGTAATGAACCCTAATACTCTATTAGCTCTATTTCTGGCCTCAATACATTGTTTCCTAGGTCGGGGTCTGGGCTCACCCTCACTCCAAGATCTTTTTCACCTTCTGATTTTTTCAGCGATACATTGCTTATGTGTATCTATTACCAGGGTTTTTTTCTACCAACATTCATAACGCTACATTTATCAATATCAAATTCCCATCTGCCATCTGACTGCCCACTCGTTAAGTTTATCTAATTTCTCCCTGAAATATGTTTACGTCCGACTGTGACCCAAATAACCCTACCTAACTAGTATCATCAGCAAATTTGCTGATATCACTGCTAATCCCACTATCCAAGTCGTTGATGTAAATCAAAATAGAAAAGGGCCCAAAACAGACCCTTGTGGAACTCCTTGTCACCAGTCCCCATTCAGATTTGGAACCATTAATTGTAACCCTTTGTTGCCTATTACTTAGCCAAGCTCTAACCCCAATGAAGAACCTTCCCATCTATACCATGAGCCCTAACCTTATTTAAAGAGTCGCTCGTGTGGTACTTTGTCAAATGCCTTACTAAAGTCCAGATATATTATATCATACTCCTTATCATTATCTGCCGTCTCATAAACTTTCCTAAAAAAACTAAATAAATTAGTGAGACATGACCTACCCTTGGTGAATCCATGTTGTGAACCCATTGATCAAACTATGTTTATCTAAGTGTTTCTCTAATGTTTTTTGCAAAAATAGATTCCAATAATTTACCCACCACTGATTTTTAGACTTACGGGTTGATAATTTGACTTTAGTCCTCTGTCTCCCTTCTTAAATATGGGAAAAACTTTTTCCTTTCCTCCACAATAATGGCACATCGCCTATCTCAACCGATTTCCTAAAATGTGCACTAACGACTCACTAACAACCTCCTTGCATTCCTTTAATACCCTGGGATACACTTCATCTGGTCCTGGCGATTTAAATGTTTTCATTTTTTCTATACCCTCTCCACCATTTCCCTATTATCACAATATCTTTGGTTTCTCCTCGCCCGCTTCCTTTGAACATCTGTTCACTATCAGGTATCGTCTGTGTATCCTCCTCCGTAAAAACATTTAAAGAAAATAATCATTTAGACTCCTACACATATCCTCATCCGTATTTAAGACCTAAACCCTGCCCTGACCTTAACGGCCCAACAAATTTCCCCTTTGTCTTTGTTTTATAAACCTGATATAACCCCTTTGGGTCCCCTTTCGCCTGTTCTGCTACTCTAATCTCATAATTGTTCTTAGCAACTCGAGTTAATTTCTTCACTGTCCTCGCCATCACGTTATACTGTTCTTTGTTTACCAATCCTGCCTTGAACCTTAAATAAATATTTCTTTTTACCCAATGTTGTGTTTTTAATTTGGGTGGTCATCCATTTTGGATCACTCTTTCTGGACCTTATTTCCCTAAAAGGAATATTTTTTTCTGTCCGTCAATTATATTCCTTACAAATGAGGAAAAATCCTCCTCGGCTCCGACCTCCTTCCCCTTCTAATCTCTCTAATTACCTCCTCAGCCCTGACCTCACTTCCCTGTCTAATCGCCCGTCAGGGTGGCAAGGTTGGTAGAGACGTGACCTCGCAATGTGCAGCGTCCCTGCGCATTCGGTCAGCGGTTCGAGTCCGCCTAGTTCGTGCTGACGTGGCGGCGCTTTGTATAGTCAATAACCTTGTAGTTGGTACTTGCAAAGTGTCTAGATAGGATGAAAATCTTATCTTATCCCTGTCTAATCGCTCTAATTATCTCCTCAGCCTCGACCTCACTACCATATCTGACCGCGCCAATTACCTCCAGGTGCCTTCCTAATCCTTCATAATTGGCCTTTCCAGCTGTCATCGCTCTGTCCCGGGAAAATTTCTGCTCCTCCATCCCACACCTCTTATTAATAAACCTCCAGGTGTCTTCTTAATCCCGCATAATTGGCCTTTTCTGAAATTAGTTTCGATGCCTATTGCCACTTAGTTTTCCATCTTCCCATTTTAAGCTAAATCTGATCTCATAATGGTCGCTATTATCTGAATTCCCCCCAACCTCCACATTTCTAACTAAATCGTCTCTATTTGTCAGCAATAGATCTAGAATATTATCTCCTCTAGTAGGCTCCTTGATTGCTTGACTTAGGAAGTTATCCTGGAATATATTTAACAATTCATCTGCATCGCTGTCACCTATGATTAAATCCCAGTCTATATTCCTAGGATTAAAATCTCCCACCACGCATAATCGATTATATCTGCAGGCCTTGTTTATTTCTTCCCATTAAGGAGCTGAATCCTCTTTTCATAAGTTTGGAGGCCTATACACTACACCCAAAACCATTTCTCAGTTCCCTCCGTAACCTCTACCCATATAGACTCTATTCTGTCATCTGTTTTTATAACATTGTTAACACAACACTGCAATGCATCTCTTGCATACAGCGCAACTCCTCCTCCTCTCCCTGCCTACTCTGTCCTTGTGAAATAAAATTATACCCAGCTATCTCGACTTCCGGATCGAATACCTTCCTGACATATCCAACCATGTTTCTGTTAATGCTATTATATCAAAATCCTCTACACTATTTATTCCTCTCAGGAAATCTATCTTTTTTTAAATAACTCCTACAGTTTGTATAGTAAAATTCAAGCAACTCCTCTTTTTTTGTCAAATTTTTCCCCTTTTTCTTTAACTAAACCCCTCCTCCCCTCTTCTTACGAATCCCTTTAGTTCCCTGCCTTCTGAAACTCCTCCTAGTGTCGCAAGTTTCCTTTACCCCGACCCCCGTGTCTAAACCCCGGGTTTTCCCATCTTAAAAAGCCTGCAGTGCATCTACCTTCCCTTTCAAGGGATTCAGACAAGATCTGAACTCCTTTCCTCAAAGTGCAAACCCCTTCCCTGCGGTAAGGTTGTTATGCCCGAAAAAGAGGTCCCAGCTGTCGACAAAGGCCCAACCTTGCTTTGCAATGAAGTGTCAGCCGGCAATTCCAAAGCAATAGCCTGGAGTACCCCATGCCGTCAACAAAGCGTCTTGGAAGGACAAACCCCACACCACAGGGAACCCACCCCTGTCCCTAACTTTACCTACAGCTTCCTTGTAAACCCCCGTAGCTATTCCTCACTTCTACACCTCAACATCATTTCCCCCAGCGCTCAGGCAGACGATGGGCTTTTTTTCCCTTGGTCCGCCATGCACTCAACTATCTTGTCACTAACATAACCTATCCCCTTTCTGGGTAACTCACCGACTTCATGCTCATCCCTTCTCTGTCACAGAACCTGCTGTCAAGATGCCTAACCTGACTGTCACCAAACAACCCAAAATTTTACCTTCGGGTAATGAGTATCGTCTACCTTCCTAACCTCCGTATCATCCTCTTGCAGCCCCGAGAGTACCTGAAATGAGTTTCGTGCACAAAAGATGGTCATTGTTTACCTTTTCTCCTGCGGGCGGGCTCCATGATCAGCTACCTTCAAACAACCAATCCCCGGTGACTTACTAGGAACCTTAGTAGTCGCTTGAGTCACATCTCGCTCTGGTACCCCTACAGGCACCCTCACTCCCCATGTGCCCCTCCACTCGCTCCACTTGGGCCTTCACCTCCACACTTAAGAGAACGTATCTCTATTTCCTGCTTCTTCACAACGCTTTTCAATTCGTTCACTTCACTTGCAAAGCTCCTTTTCAGGTCTTCGATCGCCTCCAGAATAGTCTTAAGCGCCGCACCACACCCTTCACTACACTCTCCCTCGACCCTTCTACCTCCTTTAACCTCAGCCTCCTTCACTCCTACCACACTACCACTCTCAACCCCAGCATCAATACACAACACCACTTCACTCTCCGCCTCCACAACACTCCCCATCACAGAAAGTAGCCATTCTAATCCTGAGAGCTAACCAAAGACAACCCACTTCACGGAGACGACAGGTCGACAGTGGGGACGACAGGTCGCAGTGAATAGGGGATAGGAAGGAAGGAAGGAAGGAGTAAAGGAAATAAGGAAGGAAGGAAGGAAGGTAGGTAATAGGTAGGTAGGTAGGTGGGAGGAAGGAAGGAAGGTAGGTAAATAGGTAGGTAGGTAGGTAGGTAAAGGTAAGGAAGGAAGGAAGGAAGGGAAAGGGAAAGGGAAAGGGAAAGGGAAAGGGTGGAAGAAGGAAGGAAGGAGAGGATGGAATGAATGAATGAATGAAGAAGGAAGGAAGGTAGGTAGGAAGGAATAAATGAAGGAAGGAAAAAGGGAAGGAAGGGAGGGAGGGAAGGAAGGAAAGGAAAAGGGAAAAAAGGAAGGAAGGAAGGGAAAGGGGGGAAATGAAGGAAGGAGGAAAGGAAGAAGGAAGGAAGGAAGGAAGGAAGGAAGGAAGGAAGGAAGGAAAGGGAGGTAGGTAGGAAGGAAAAGGGAAGGAAGGAGGAAGGAAGGGAAGGATGGAAGGAAGGAAGGAAGGAAGAAGGAAGGAAAGGATGGAATGAATGAAGAAAGAATGAATGAAGAAGGAAGGAAGGAAGGTAGGAATGAAGGAAAAAGGAAGGAAGGAAGGAAGGGAGGAAGGAAAGGAAGGAAATGGATGGGGATAGAAAAGGATGAGTTAAGGGGGGAAGGGGGAAGTAGGAAAACTGAGAAAGAGAGAAGAGAGAGAGAGAGAGAGAAGGGGAGAGAGAGAGAGAGAAGAGAGAGAGAGAGAGAGAGAGAGAGAGAAGGAAAGAGGAGAGAGAGAAGGGGAAAGAGGAGAGAGAGAGAGAGAGAAGGAGAGAGAGAGAGAGAGAGAGAGAGAGAGAGAGAGAGAGAGAGAGAGAGAAGAGGAGGGAGGAGAGAAGGGAAAAGAAAAAAGGAGAGGAGGGGGAGATGGGCCCCGGTTTCAACATT
>JACEEZ010023869.1:30000-64964 GCA_016584305.1 Chionoecetes opilio | reverse complement strand
AGGAAGGAAGGAAGGAAGGAAGGATGGAATGAATGAATGAATGAATGAATGAAGGAAGGAAGGAAGGTAGGAATGAAGGAAAAAAGGAAGGAAGGAAGGAAGGGAGGAAGGAAGGAAGGAAGATGGGATGGGGATAGAAAAGGATGAGTTAATGGAGGAAGGAGGGAAGTTAGGAAAATCTGAGAGAGAGAGAGAGAGAGAGAGAGAGAGAGAGAGAGAGAGAGAGAGAGAGAGAGAGAGAGAGAGAGAGAGAGAGAGAGAGAGAGAGAGAGAGAGAGAGAGAGAGAGAGAGAGAGAGAGAGAGAGAGAGAGAGAGAGAGAGAGAGAGAGAGAGAGAGAGAGAGAGAGAGAGAGAGAGAGAGAGAGAGAGAGAGAGAGAGAGAGAGAGAGATGGCGAGGGAGGGAGAGATGGCCCCCGTGGGAATAACAACATTCCAGGGGAAGGAGGAGGACTGCAAGGTCCAAACTTTGATTGGGAAGGAAGGGGAGTGGGGGAGTCAAGAGAATATGAACGATAATTTATTGGAAAATACGAAAAGGAAATGGAAGGAGAGGATCCGAGACCCGTGTGTATACAAATTTTGTGGAGTGACTGTACTACACTATGCATTATCTGTTAAGTAATTAAGTTAACCCTGCACATGTCAGGGTATATCAATTAGGTAGCTTACATTACATTAATTACATTACATTACAATAAAGTAGCTTACATTACATTAAGCTAATAAATAGAAGAGTAGGAGGTTATTTATTGTGATATAACGGTATATTGCAAGCGTTTTTCATAGTTTCTTGTAAACTGTAGCGTTATTGTATATATAAAAGTAGTTTTACTTATCATATTGCTATAAACCCATAAAATGTAGTGTATTCAATGATATTAGCTATTTATTGGTGATATAGAGCTGTTTTCCTACAAATTGAAGTATACAATCCTTTTTTTAGAATAATTTCCACCTATAAGTAGCTTACATTACATTAAGCTAATAAATAGAAGAGTAAGAGGTTATTTATTGTGATATAACGGTATATTGCAAGCGTTTTTCATAGTTTCTTCTAAACTGTACCGTTATTGTATATATACAATAATAAGTTTTACTTATTATATTGCTATAAACCCTTAAAATGTAGTGTTTTCAATGATATTAGCTATTTATCGGTGATATAAAGCTGTTTTCCTACAAATTGAAGTATAAAATGCTCTTTTTAGAATAATTTGCACCTATAATTAGCTTACATTACATTAAGCTATTAAATAGAAGAGTAATAGGTTATTTATTGTGATATAACGATATATTGCAAGCGTTTTTCATAGTTTCTTGTAAACTGTAGCGTTATTGTATATATACAAGTAGTTTTACTTATCATATTGCTATAAACCCATAAAATGTAATGTTTTCAATGATTTTAGCTAGTTATCAGTGATATATAGCTGTTTTCCTACAAATTGAAGTATAAAATCCTCTTTTTAGAATAATTTGCACGTATAAGTAGCTTACATTACATTAAGCTATTAAATAGAAGAGTAAGAGGTTATTTATTGTGATATAACGGTATATTGCAAGCGTTTTTCATTGTTTCTTGTAAACTGTAGCGTTATTGTATATATACAAGTAGTTTTACTTATCATATTGCTATAAACCCATAAAATGTAGTGTTTTTAAATAAATTAGCTATTTATCGGTGATATATAGGTGTTTTCCTACAAATTGAAGTATAAAATCCTCTTTTTAGAATAATTTGCAACTATAAGTAGCTTACATTACATTAAGCTATTAAATAGAAGAGTAAGACGTTATTTATTGTGATATAACGGTATATTGCAAGCGTTTTTCATAGTTTCTTGTAAACTGTAGCGTTATTGTATATATACAAGTAGTTTTACTTATCATATTGCTATAAACCCATAAAATGTAGTGTTTTCCATGATATTAGGTATTTATCGGTGATATATAGGTGTTTTCCTACAAATTGAAGAATACAATCCTTTTTGTAGAATAATTTGCTCCTATAAGTAGTTTACATTACATTAAGCTAATAAATAGAAGAGTAGGAGGTTATTTATTGTGATATAACGGTATATTGCATGCGTTTTTCATAGTTTCTTGTAAACTGTAGCGTTATTGTATTAATACAAGTAGTTTTACTTATCATATTGGTATAAACCCTTAAAATTTAGTGTTTTCAATGATATTAGCTATTTATCGGTGATATAAAGCTGTTTTCCTACAAATTGAAGTATAAAATGCTCTTTTTAGAATAATTTGCACCTATAAGTAGCTTACATTACATTAAGCTATTAAATAGAAGAGTAAGAGGTTATTTATTGTGATATAACGGTATATTGCAAGCGTTTTTCATAGTTTCTTCTAAACTGTAGCGTTATTGTATATATACAGATAGTTTTACTTATTATATTGCTATAAACCCATAAAATAGAGTGTTTCCAATTATTTTAGCTAGTTATCAGTAATATATAGCTGTTTTCCTACAAATTGAAGTATAAAATCTTCTTTTTAGAATAATTTGCACCTATAAGTAGCTTACATTACATTAAGCTATTAAATAGAAGAGTAAGAGGTTATTTATTGTGATATAACGGTATATTGCAAGCGTTTTTCATAGTTTCTTGTAAACTGTAGCGTTATTGTATATATACAAGTAGTTTTACTTATCATATTGCTATAAACCCATTACATTTTGTGTTTTCAATGATTTTAGCTAGTTATCAGTAATATATAGCTGTTTTCCTACAAATTGAAGTATAAAATCCTCTTTTTAGAATAATTTGCACCTATAAGTAGCTTACATTACATTAAGCTATTAAATAGAAGAGTAAAAGGTTATTTATTGTGATATAACGGTATATTGCAAGGGTTTTTCATAGTTTCTTTTAAATTGTAGCGTTATTGTATATATACAAGTAGTTTTACTTATCATATTGCTATAAACCCATAAAATGTAGTGTTTTCAATGATATTAGGTATTTATCGGTGATATATAGGTGGTTTCCTACAAATTGAAGAATACAATCCTTTTTGTAGAATAATTTGCTCCTATAAGTAGTTTACATGACATTAAGCTAATAAATAGAAGAGTAGGAGGTTATTTATTGTGATATAACGGTATATTGCATGCGTTTTTCATAGTTTCTTGTAAACTGTAGCGTTATTGTATTAATACAAGGAGTTTTACTTATCATATTGGTATAAACCCTTAAAATTTAGTGTTTTCAATGATATTAGCTATTTATCGGTGATATAAAGCTGTTTTCCTAAAATTGAAGTATAAAATGCTCTTTTTAGAATAATTTGCACCTATAATTAGCTTACATTACATTAAGCTATTAAAAAGAAGAGAAAGAGGTTATTTATTGTGATATAACGGTATATTGCAAGCGTTTTTCATAGTTTCTTCTAAACTGTAGCGTTATTGTATATATACAAGTAGTTTTACTTATTATATTGCTATAAACCCATTTAATGTAGTGTTTTCAATGATTTTAGCTAGTTATCAGTGATATATAGATGTTTTCCTACAAATTGAAGTAGAAAATCCTCTTTTTAGAATAGTTTATACCTATAAGTAGCTTACATTACATTAAGCTATTAAATAGAAGAGTAAGAGGCTATTTATTGTGATATAAAGGTATATTGCAAGCGTTTTTCATAGTTTCTTGTAAACTGTAGCATTATTGTATATATACAAGTAGTTTTACTTATCATATTGCTATAAACCCTTAAAATGTAGTGTTTTAAATTATATTAGCTATTTATCGGTGATATAAAGCTGTTTTCCTACAAATTGAAGTATAAAATGCTCTTTTTAGAATAATTTGCACCTATAATTAGCTTACATTACATTAAGCTATTAAATAGAAGAGTAAGAGGTTATTTATTGTGATATACCGGTATATTGCAAGCGTTTTTCATAGTTTCTTCTAAACTGTATCGTTATTGTATATATACAAGTAGTTTTACTTATTATATTGCTATAAACCCATAAAATGTAGTGTTTTCAATGATTAAGCTAGTTATCAGTGATATATAGCTGTTTTCCTACAAATTGAAGTATAAAATCCTCTTTTTAGAATAATTTGCACCTGTAAGTAGCTTACATTACATTAAGCTATTAAATAGAAGAGTAAGCGGTTATTTATTGTGATATAACGGTATATTGCAAGCGTTTTTCATAGTTTCTTGTAAACTGTAGCGTTATTGTATATATACAAGTAGTTTTACTTATCATATTGCTATAAACCCATAAAATGTAGGTATTTCAATGATTTTAGCTGGTTATCAGTGAAGAGTTTTTTTTTTCTACAAATTGAAGTATATTTCTTTATATCTGTAGCTAAATAGCTTTTTATATTTGCTACAACTATATTTTACATAATTAATAGCTAAACATATGTATTTATCATGAAATTTAGATATCAATTTTAATCTTAAAAACAATGTTTTTTCAAGTATTTTAATGTATTTTTGAAAGGCTAAATAGAGTTAAATAAATAGGTCAGGACAGCATGCAACCCGCGGATCATGGCCTCACTCCCAGCTTTGAGGAGCTCAATCAATCATTTCAATCATTGGGGGCATACGCCGGGGGGGGCGCGTCGCCTCGCCCACCCTACGACGCCACTCCCGGGGGTCACCACTCGCGAGTTCCCATGCAGGCTCCTTTCCCATACCAAGCAGCTCTCGACAAGAAACATCAACTTGCCCCAGCCACGAGCCTTGTGGGCGCCCCCTTGGCCTCCTCCACGCCGGATTGTCTCTTACAGATACAACCCGATGGGAAGGATCGGTTTCAGGGTAGCGTGCCACATGCCCATATAGCCGAAGTTGGCGCTGACGGACTATGCAGGTAATAAGCCTCGATTCAGTCTCACGGTGCAATCGCTGATTTGACACGTAATCATCCCAGCGATACCCCATGATTCTGCGAAGACACTTATTACCAAAGGCATTGATTCGTCTCTTCAAGTCACTATTTAGTGTCCATGTCTCACAACCATAGAGTAAGACAGGGATCACAAGCAGCTTGAAGATCCGGATCTTTGTCCTCCTGCACAGGTACCGACAACGCCAAATACTCCCGCTGAGCGAGTCCATAACACCGTGGGCCATGCCAATCCGCCGTAAGACTTCTTGACGTGACTTGACTTCTTTGAGGAGCTCCGCACTGATATTACAAACACCAGCTGCCTTTCCACCCTTCAACTTTGCTACAGCCTCTCTGACTTCGTCAAGAGAGGGTGCGGTTTCGTCAATGGGAGGATCGGCATCCACTGCCTGTAACCCAGCGGTGTGAAGCTGCTCAGTTGGAGGGTCCACCGTGAACAACTGCCCAAAGTTTTCAGCCCAACGAGCCATCTGCCCATCCATGTCCGCCACTAGGCGCCCATCTGCTGTTCGAATAGCACTCGCCCGAGAAGGAGACTTGGAACGGAGCTTCTTCAGGGCTCGGTAGGCGGGTCGGAGGTCATTAGCGTTCAAATGACCCTCGACATCCTCCGCGAGACTCCTGACATACCTCTCCTTGTCTCTCCTCAGGAGGGTTCTAGTCCGGCGTGACAGAGCCCTGTGCTGGTCCCGGTTCCCAGCCAGCCTGGCAGCGCGACTCTCCTCGATTTTCTCCAGCGTCTCCGTCGAGACAAAACCACGCCTTGACCTCGGGCGCTCCCCAATACACTCCTTGGCAGCCTGTAGAGTTTCACGTTTGAAGGTATCCCACAGTTCTACAGGATCCCCGAGAGCACCGAGCACATCACACCGATTTGAGACTGCCACCGCATACTCATGAGCACATGTCAAGTCCTTCAGTTTCTCAAGATGAAACACAGTATGGTTACCTCTTGAGATTCTTCTGGACTTGACATGAAGCTTAAGTGTAGCAACAACAAGTCTGTGATCTGTTCCAAAGAACTCAGCACACCGGTAAGCCCTGCAGTTCTGGAGGATCCTCCAACGAGTACTAACGAGGATGTGGTCGATCTCCTTAGCTACCCCTCCGGCATTACTATACCATGTCCAGTGGTGCAGCTCTGGTCTCTGATACCAAGAACCTGCAATTCTCAACCTTCTGGACCTTGCAAAGCTCAGAAGCAGAGAACTGTTGGTGTTTCTGGTACCGGACCCACTCCCACTATGACGAGCGGAAAATATCTCACTCACAAGGGGGGGGGGGGGGAACAAAACCACCACTCTACCAATTATGAGAGGGTGTTTGGTGGATAATTTCCACACTGGGGGCTGGGGAAAACTGAAGGTCTGCTTCATGTGACATCACCCCAGGCCACATAGCGCCAGAACATTTGATTAGTGGTTTCGGCACTTTGGTCTTTAGCTATTTTAAAATTAACAGCTCTGATAGAGGTATCGTGTCCTGGTGGAACGCCGACGTGAGTTTCATCAGGGGATGCTTGCAGCCTATGTTGATCTCAGGCAGGCGTTTGACTCAGTGCATCGTGAGTCACTCTGGGATCTTCTGCGACTTCGAGGGATTCCTGCAAGGACTATTGGTTTGATAACTGGTCTGTATTCTGGGACTGAGAGTGCTGTGAAGTGTGGGGCAGGTGTATCCGGCTTCTTTCCTGTGAATACAGGAGTGAGGCAAGGGTGCGTCCTTGCCCCATCCCTTTTCAACGCTTGTATGGACTGGGTATTGGACAAGGCTGTAGATCAAAGTGATTGTGGAGCATCCGTTGGCATCACCAAGATCACTGATCTTGTTTTTGCCGATGATGCAGTAATCTTTGCTGAGTCGCTGGAGGTCCTGGTGATGGCTCTCGAGGCGCTGCACGAGGAAGCAAAGTCTTTGGGACTTGAGGTCTCCTGGCTCAAGACCAAGGTCCAGGTGTTTGGAGACCTACTAGATGAAGCAGTACAGTCTGTTCATGCGTGTGGCGAGGACTTTGAGATCTAGGAAAGTTTTACATACCTTGGTAGTGCAGTCCATGATGACGGCGGGTCACGTCAAGAAGTCTTACGGCGGATTGGCATCGCCCACGGTGTTATGGACTCGCTCAGCGGGAGTATTTGGCGTTGTCGGTACCTGTGCAGGAGGACAAAGATCCGGATCTTCAAATCGCTTGTGATCCCTGTCTTACTCTATGGTTGTGAGACATGGACACTAAATAGTGACTTGAAGAGACGAATCAATGCCTTTGGTAATAAGTGTCTTCGCAGAATCATGGGGTATCGCTGGCATGATTACGTGTCAAATCAGCGATTGCACCGTGAAACTGAATCGAGGCCTATTACCTGCCTAGTCCGTCAGCGCTAACTTCGGCTATATGGGCATGTGGCACGCTACCCTGAAACCGATCCTTCCCATCGGGTTGTATCTGTAAGAGACAATCCGGCGTGGAGGAGGCCAAGGGGGCGCCCACAAGGCTCGTGGCTGGGGCAAGTTGATGTTTCTTGTCGAGAGCTGCTTGGTATGGGAAAGGAGCCTGCATGGGAACTCGCGCGTGGTGACCCCCGGGAGTGGCTTCGTAGGGTGGGCGAGGCGACGCGCCCGCCGGCGTATGCCCCCAATGATTGATTGATTGATATAGGTACCAGTGAATATGCTGACATATCGGGGGGAGAGGTATCTCCTAACCCTGCAGGGAATATAACCCTGCAGGGAATATTAACCCTGCAGGGAATATTAACCCTGCAGGGAATATTAACCCTGCAGGGAGTATTAACCCTGCAGGGAGTATTAACCATGCAGGGAATATTCACCCTGCAGGGAGTATTAACCCTGCAGCGAGTATTAACCCTGCAGGGAATATTAAACCTGCAGGGAATATTAACCCTGCAGGGAATAGATGTTATAGTATCCCCAGTATAGTCATCACCATTGACCTCAAATAGTTTTAGGATCTCTTTATCAGCGTGAAGTTCAGGGGGACCTAGATAGGAGACTAGTCTACACTCAGATCTATTAAATTTAATGAGAGATTTGAGGTAATATTTGACTGCCTGTCTACCATGATTTATCCAAAATTATACCTGATATCGGCTAATATTGTAGCCATTCCGCCATGTAATGAGTTCCTATGATATTCTTCCACCAACAATTTAGTAAGATGATGGCGTTTGGGAATTAGTATGGGATGGCAGGGGGTATTTGGAAGATCAGCTTTCAAATTTCGTCCTCGACACCTAATTATGCCCTCTTGCTCTAGGTACAGACCTAATAATATGGTCAATTTGTTCCTATGGGGGCTGGCTGAGGCCAAGAGCTGATATTCCTCAGGAAATACCTGCTTTTGTATTGTTCTGACCCAAAACTTCAAAGGATCAGAACTATCCCTTTTAATGGATTGGAAGACTCTATTAGTAGTCTTAATTACTTTGCTCAGTAAGGAAAACCTTTCTATGTCTATCACAGGATCTGGGATCAATTCAGGTTCCCTTATTATATCTTCAGATATGTCTGACTGAGTGGAAACCATATTAGGATTATTATTACACTCTTTCAGCCAGGTAGGGCCTTTAAACCATAATCCTGTATTCAATTTGAGGTTATTATCTCCTCGCGACACATTATTATTAGGAGTTTCATTAGTGGCAATATATTCATTATGAGCTGGAATACCATTTTCCTCTAAAACATCACTTATTGGTGTGGGCAGGAAAGTGGTTCCAATTTTTGTAATTAATAGGGGTTGTGCATGACTGGGAATACTCTCCTGTTGTTCGGCTGTATGGGTATGTGGGATGGGTCCCATTATTACCTTACCACCAGCACTAGTGAACATTGACACGTTATGAATTTTGATGACCTTCCTTAGGTAACGCCCAAAATAATCGGCTCCTATTATTAATTGGAAAGGACCATCAACGTCTTTGAAGGTATTGCTAACTAGTTTAACACCATTATCCCTCAGCATTTCAGCTGTGTCCTTTAGTCCATTAACAGTTAAACTGATACCAATATTATTTACTACTACAGCAGCTACCCTACATTCATATCTTCCTAATTGGACTAGAAATTGAACTATGTCATAGGTTTGAGCCTCATTATTGGCGAGAAAACCTGATATGGTTAAATTCACTTTATTAATTATCGGTAGTTGTAACAATTCAACTATCTCCCTGCTTATGAAGGATCTTTGTGCACCACTGTCAAACATCGTCTTTACATTGACTGAATGACCATTATGGCTCACATTCAAATCCGCAGTGGGAACAGCTGCTAAACTACTTTTATTAGTGACTGCCATTTTAACTACTGTAGGGTCTGAGTTATTATCACTGTAAGGACAAAGAGCGATGTTATGAACAGATTGTTTACATTTCCTACAAGTTCTTAAGCTTATAGGGCATGCATTTGAAGCATGTTTACCACGGAGACAGGTTAGGCAATTACCAAGGATCATTAACCTTTCATCTCTCGTGTAACAATCTGAATAGATATTACATGTGGAGGGCGTATGTTCCCCCTCACATAAGGCACAATTTATTATTCGTACTTCACTAGAAGTCGCCCTGGATATAGGGTTTGTATCTATTATTTGAGTAGGTCTAAGTGGTTTACTGGTAGGCTGAGAAGTTTGAATCTTAATTACAGGCTGTTTGATTTGCGTAACAGGTGCAGGACAACTACCCACTAACGAGGGATCCTTAAACTCTGAGGGTGGCTGATATAGCTGATTACTTTCAGGCGTAATAATCGTGATCTCCCTGTGGGGGGGTTCTGGCTTAATACCTTGCAAACTTTGGGTTAAAGAAGCTTTAGCTGTAGATGGAATATGAGCACACTCCAGTTATCCCTCATATTCAATTACTTTATCGAGATATCTTTGACATTCGTGTTCATGATTGATAACACATTGCTAAATAATTTCTTTATCCCCAGCTTGTCTTAATTTAACTTCATATATGCAGTAAGCCGTCTCATATTTTTCCCATTTAGTTGTTAGCATTAGCAGACCTGAGTTTAAACTATTATAGTCTATAGGGTTAGTCCCAGCTGCTGCCTCACACGTATTATATACTCGTGTAAGCCAACCTAATTTAGCAGCTAATGTTTTAGTCCCTTCCGCCATGATTTTAATTGATTAACTCAGTCAAATAAATATTAAATGGAAGATTACGTTACTATATATATAGTTGTTAGTTGATAATTATTTATATCTAAGTGGAGGTAGAGCCTGCTCGGCCTGACAAGGACGCGTAACAAAGCGTATATAATTTCAACCACCACCTAACTACTACAACTAACTAGTATTACGCAACCTCTGTTATCTACTACCTGGCATATGGTAGTTGAACAGCAGAGTCATTCTTGATGCCACGAAATACCCTGCCTCCAGCCCCATAACCAGCGGTTGTGATAGGCTCATAATTACCTCACAAATAACGACCACTTTGAATCACATGAACATCTATATTCCTCTACTCGGGGCACCAATTTTTGGTGATTTATATCTCATACATATTTAATTTGAAATCCTTACCTAATCATCAAACCCATGTTCTATCTCCCGACACATTATCCCAGCTAATCAACTAACTAAGATACTTATCGGTGGATAGTGGGTTGAAATGCGGATCAGGTGGTGATTAATACTGCATGTCCGGTGATCCGATGTGGTCGCTGCGTGATCAGCCCGCCCGTGATTGACAAGAGGCGTAGGGCAGGAGACTTAGTGTTTCGTTATCGCATCAGGTTGGTTTTCACACCCTGTTATCCATGACGCACGGCTATTATCAGTGTGTTGATTCTAACACGTCCTATTGGTTTTTACACTTATATGTACAAATCTCTTCTTTATACAAACACGTATATTAGTAAGAGATGTTATTAAGGCGAGGGTCTGGCGTGTACTGTTAGACAAGCACGTATATTAACTGTTACTCCTGGGGATGGCTGGAGTGTACTTGTACTTGTACTTATATACTACAAGCACGTATTAGTTGTTTCTCCCATGAGGGTGTGACTGTGGAGTGTACTTGTACTTGTACTTATAGACAAGCACTATATTAGATCAATAGTTGTTACTCCGCAAGGGACTGGAAGTGTACTGATTCTCTCCCTGTGGGCCGCTGGTGGCGTCCACCATAAATTACACGTGTCACCTTTTAGGTAGACGGCAGGTGTACCACCTGAATTGGTGCAAATTCAAATGACGGCGACCAATAGCCAGTCGCTCCAAATTAAAGTGCAAATACTTAATAACCACTGGGAATATTAATTTATATTATCCCCAGTACTTATAATTTACTTAAATTACCTTAATATTACCCATTACTATTATAATTATATACATCCCTATACCCACTCCCCCTATGACGAGCGGAAAATATCTCACTCACAAGGGGGGGGGGGGACAAAACCACCACTCTACCAATTATGAGAGGGTGTTTGGTGGATAATTTCCACAGTGCCCTAACAAGAAAGGGACTAGTCGCTGCCATATAAGAGAGTTGAGTGTGTTGCTCAGATTTCAGAGTCGAAGTCACGTCCTTGCAAAACATAAAATATTTGGGTGAGCAGGACCCGTGCCATGATGTCAAGATATAAGTCGCGTTATGGAGGTCATTTATTATGTCATTACCAGGGATACACGTAGTTCATGGAAGGCTTATGTTATTATAGATTTACACATATATGTATAATTCCTATTCCTATCGCCGTTCTTCACACCTTGACGTCCTTTTTCACCTCCTCCTGACTGAGGGGCGAGATCTCCCCCTCTGCCACTTCCTCCTCTTCCCCCGTTGAGTTCCAAGGCTGCACCGAAGTCGAACAGAAGAATAGATAGAAGATCTCGGGCAATATGTACAAGGGCACGGCCATCCAGAACACTTTCCGCCACTGGGCCAGCGTTTGCTATGGAAAACCAAAAGATGTCGTGTCTTCATCTAAGTCTGTTCCAAAACCTTGCAGGAAGGGAATGAAGGTTACTCAGGGTCACTCTTTGCTGTGGGGGACCATGTCATTCTTCCTCCACATACGAGTAGCATTTTAAATTTTCTGAGTTTGCAGAAAGGTGACAAAAAAGGTTTATAGGATGCGTATGATGAACATGCAACGTGTAAATGTTGTCCAGAATCAGGAAGCTTGGAAATGGCTCTGAAAGTGAGTAGAGTATACATTTTCTGAAGATTCAAGACTTGTGGCTTTTGAAAGATTCTTTAATTTACTGGAGGATTTCAAAGTGACGTGGACGGAAGTAATGGTTGTCCTTGAAATGGAAATAGCAGCCACGCACCATCAGGGACACAGGAATTCGCTCCTGTGCAACTCTGAACGCCGGGAACTAACTGTGCACTGAGTTGTATTTGACTTGGGAACTATTAATAAAACTGACGCGCTGTGAATATGAAGTCACGGCGCACATTCTGATGCCAACAGATACCAAGGGAGAGGGAGGGGAGGGAGGGAAACTGTAGAATTTGATGAATAAACAATATATATATATACTAGCCGCAAAGCCGCCCTCCGGGCGGACTTTTTGGCTAGCTCCTGCGGAGGGCTATTGGTGGTGGGCCTTCGGCCCACCACCTGTGTTTGGTGGGCCTTCGGCCCACCAAACACGGACTCTCCAGATAGCCCCTTCTAATTTTCCTGAAATCATGGATGTAGAAATGTATGTATTACCCCCACCCATTCACTCACCCATTACCCATCACCCCCCACCCATTCACTCACCCATTACCCCTCATCCCCCACCCATTCACTCACCCATTACCCATCACCACACACCCATTCACTCACCCATTACCCATCACCCCCCACCTATTCCCTCACCCATCACCCCCAACCCATCACCCCCCACCCATTCACTCACCCATCACCCCACACCCATTACCCATCACCCCACCCATTCACTCACCCATTACCCATCACCCTACATCAAGGTTTCCTCAATTCTCGCAACCCACTTTTTTTTTCTCACAATTATCGCTAATAGGCTGCTAAAAAAAAAAAAAAAAAAAAGTGATCGAATCATCTCATAAGTGGGCTTATGACCTTCCCCTGGTCAACCCGGTTCCAAAAATGTGCCATATGAGGTGATTGCGCCACGGGGGCGGAACCTATACCACACACACACACACACAGACAGACAGACAGACAGACAGACAGACACACTTTCGCTATATATTATTATATATATATATATAATATATATATATATATATATATATATATATACTAATATATAGTATATATATACGTATGACTCCTATACCACACACTAAAACCACACACACCCACACAAATATATATATATATATATATTATTAAGCTGATTAAAAAATATATATAAACTTAACAACACACACACACACACAATATATATATATTCAGACCAGTAATATTATACTAATTCAATAATCTATATATATATTATACTCTGCTTATAACCACATAGAATACATAACTAACTAATAAATCATATACTCACACTACACAAAATGCAAGCATAATAGTAATATTAAAACCAAACATATTATGAAGATCTAACGCACGAGTTCGACACGATGCATCATACATTTATCGCTCAAGTCTTAACTTTCAATCAAATTAATTCCCTACTCGTGTGAGATTCCATGACTGTTAACTTTTTTTTCTTAAACGATCAGATATGAGTCAAATGAACGCTTCTTATTTTGCAAAATTTTCGTTACGTTCTGAATGTGTTTTTTNTTAGCATCGGCCCTGTTACCCCAGGCGGGGGGCGGTTTGGCCCAAGGGCAAAAACCGGGGCTGTGTCCCGGTGGGCCGGGGGTTTGGGGGCCGGTCTGAGTCCGGGGGCGGCCCTCTGGAGCGCAGTAGGGTAGGGTTTTTGAAAGACGTTTATGCCCGGAGCCCTTTAGTCGCTGGCTCAAGCCAGACGAGGCCGCCGGGTTTTTCTCCATCCTCCCGTTTTTAGCTATAAATCTAAAGGGAGTATGCCCCCAAAAGCGGAGGGCCCAACAAGAACCCCGGGGGCGTGCCCCGGGGGTCAAGGGTTGAGGGCCCCCGGCGCGGGGCCCGGGGGGCCGGGACCCAGTACATTTGGAACAAGTGGCTATCGGGATTAGACCCTGGTATATTTGGTACAAAAATCTAAGTACAACATTTTATGAAGCAATTTAAGAGAGAGAAAAAGGGAGAGATCAGTGCTCTAGTAGGGTTTGATAAAAATATAACTCCAATAAATTCTAGCGTTTTTATTGGAGATCGTTGACGGGAGACAGCTAGTTGGCCTAAAAATAATTTTTTTGGCACCGATCCAACAAACTGTACATTTTCATGGCCCCAGGGGCACAACCTCAGTGAAGTTTTTGTTTTTTTACAGCACAAAGGACTACCCAAAGGACAAAAAAAAAACCCCCCTTTTTTACCATGCCAAAAAAGAGACTAAAAAAACAAGAAGGAGGGTGAGCCATTTAGCCAATTAGTTCGGGAGGTGTTTTGTTACTTTTTTTTAAAAAAAATTGTTCGCAAAAGGTGGAAGAATATGAACAAAAAGAGTTTTCAATTTTACGGGAAAGGGCAGGAAGAGGAAGATACTGAAAACTTTTGCACTGGAAAAGGGACAGGATGGGGATGCGAATGAGTAGAAATTTTGGGCAGCGAGGCCCGCGGGGGGGGGGGAGGCACGCAGTTAGCAAGTTCAGAAGAGCAGTGAGCACGAAAATAACAATAGAAGATAGCAAGAGAAGCAATGGCTTAAATAGTCCCAGCTATGGGTTAAATAGTGGGCAGCCTGGGGTTAATCCCTACAGGGTGTTCTGCGTCCCTGGCCACGGTGAGCAGTAAGGCCAATCCCTGACATAGATTGGTTGGGGGGGGGTTTGCAACCCTTCCCGTAAAAACTAAACTAGCCACAAACATAGTAAGGGGTAGAGGCCGGGGGCGCGGGTAATCGCGTATGAGTGTGTACTCATTGTCTTGTGCGACTTCAATGCTACTACTGGCACTGTGAGAGATGGCTACGAGTTGTGTGTTGGTCCCCATGGCTCCGGTTTACCCAGAAACCCCAAAACAGTTCTCTGCTTCTGAACTTTGCAAGGTCCAGAAGGTTGAGAATTGCAGGTTCTTGATATCAGAGACCAGAGCTACACCGCTGGACATGGTATAGTAATGCCGGAGGGGTAGCTAAGGAGATCGACCACATTCTCGTTAGTACTCGTTGGAGGATCCTCCAGAACTGCAGGGTTTACCGAAGTGCTGAGTTCTTTGGAACAGATCACAGACTTGTTGTTGCAAACATTTAAAGCTTCATGTCAAGTCCAGAAGAATCTCAAGAGGTAACCATACTGTGTTTCATCTTGAAAAAACTGAAGGACTTGACATATGTCATGAGTATGCGGTGGCAGTCTCAAATCGGTTTGATGTGCTCGGTGCTCTCGGGGATCCTGTAGAACTGTGGGATACCTTCAAACTTTGAAACTCTACAGGCTGCCAAGGAGTGTATTGGGGAGCGCCCGAGGTCAAGGCGTGGTTTTGTCTCGACGGAGACGCTGGAGGAAAATCGAGGAGAGTCACGCTGCCAGGCTGGCGGGGAAACCGGGACCAGCACAGGGCTCTGTCATGCCGGACTAGAACCCTCCTGAGGAGAGACAAGGAGAGGTATGTCAGGAGTCTCGCTGAGGATGTCGAGGGTCATTTGAACGCTAATGACCTCCGACCCGCCTACCAAACCCCTGAAGAAGCTCCGTTCCAATCTCCTTCTCGGGCGAGTGCTATTCGAAACAGCAGATGG
Organism: Chionoecetes opilio; assembly: GCA_016584305.1. Classification (NCBI taxonomy): domain Eukaryota; kingdom Metazoa; phylum Arthropoda; class Malacostraca; order Decapoda; family Majidae; genus Chionoecetes; species Chionoecetes opilio. The sequence continues at coordinate 49,267 of JACEEZ010023869.1, read as the reverse complement.
GCGCCTGTGTCGGACATGGATGGGCAGATGGCTCGTTGGGCTGAGTACTTTGGGCAGTTGTTCACGGTGGACCCTCCAACTGAGCAGCTTCACACCACTGGGTTACAGGCAGTGGATGCCGATCCCCATTGACGAACCGCACCCTCTCTTGACGAAGTCAGAGAGGCTGTAGCAAAGTTGAAGGGTGGAAAGGCAGCTGGTGTTTGTAATATCAGTGCGGAGCTCCTCAAAGCGGGGGTGAGGCCATGATCCGCGGGTTTGCATGCTACCTGACTGCCGTTTGTGGCAATCAGGTACCATTCCTCCTGACTGGAAAAGGGGGCTGGTCGTCCCTATCGGAAAGGGAAAGGGGACCGTCAGGACTGCAACAATTACCGCGGTATTACACTGCTCAGCGTACCAGGCAAGGTGCTTGCCCATCTATTGCTGACACGAATTCGCAGTCATCTGGTGAAGCATCAGAGACCTCAGCAGTCTGGGTTACGCCTGGTAAGTCAAAAACGGACCGTATCCTAGCGCTTGTGCCTGGGGAACGCCGACGTGAGTTTCGACAGGGGATGCTTGCAGCCTATGTTGATCTCAGGAAGGCCCTTTGACTTAGTGCATCATGAGTCACTCTGGGATCTTCTGCGACTTCGAGGGATCCTGCAAGGACTAAATTTGGTTTTATAACTGGTCTGTATTCTGGGACTGAGAGTGCTGTGAAGTGTGGGGCAGGTGTATCCAGCTTCTTTCCTGTGAATTTCAGGAGTGAGGCAAGGGTGCGTCCTTGCCCCATCCCTTTTCAACGCTTGTATGGACTGGGTATTGGACAAGGTTGTAGATCAAAGTGATGTGGAAGAATCCGTCGGCAAAAACCAAGATCACTGATCTCGTTTTGCCGATGATGCAGTAATCTTTGCTGAGTCGCTGGAGGTCCTGGTGATGGCTCTCGAGGCGCTACACGAGGAGGCAAAGCCTTTTGGGGCTGAGGTCTCCTGGCTCAAGACCAAGGTCCAGGTGTTGGAGACTTACTAGATGAAGCAGTACAGTCTGTTCATGCGTTGTGGCGAGGACATTGAGATCTTGGAAAGCTTTACTACCTTGGGTAGGCAGTCCAATAATGACGGCGGGTCACGTCAAGAAGCCTTTACGGCGGATTTGGCATAGCCCACGGTTGTTATGGACTCACTCAGCGGGAGTATTTGGCGTTGTCAGTACCTGTGCAGGAGGACAAAGATCTGGTTTAAGTCGCTTGTGATCCCTGTCTTACTGTATTTGGTTGGAGACAAAGGACACTAAATAGTGACTTGAAGAGACGAATCAATGCCTTTGGTAATAAGTGTCTTTGCAGAATGATGGGGTACGCTGGAATGATTACGTGTCAAATCAGCGATTGCACCGTGAGACTGAATCGAGGCCTTATTACCTGCATAGTTCGTCAGCGCCAACTTCGGCTATATGGGCATGTGGCACGCTACCCTGAAACTGATCCTTCCCATCGGGTTGTATCTGTAAGAGACAATCCGGCGTGGAGGAGGCCAAGGGGGCGCCCACAAGGCTCTTGGCTGGGGCAAGTTGATGTTTCTTGTCGAGAGCTGCTTGGTATGGGAAAGGAGCCTGCATGGGAGCTCGCGCGTGGTGACCCCCGGGAGTGGCGTCGTAGGGTGGGCGAGGCGACGCGCCCCCCGGCGTATGCCCCCAATGATTGATTGATTGAAGAGAAGCAACATTGCGGCGATGACTTAAAGATTGAAGACAGTCGGTGGTTGATGAGATGAAAAGTTTTTTATTCTACCCTGTTGAGGAAAGCTGTATAAATGGATCTCCCCCAAACATGTGAGACATACTCCATACATGGGCGGATACGGCCCCTGTACAGAGCAAGCAACTGGGAGGGAGAAAAAATTGGACACAGACGCAAGAGGACACCTAACTTCTGAAAGTTGTTTTAGCAAGAGATGAAATGTGAGATTTCAAGTTCATATTTTTTGTAAAGTAATTTTGTAAATTTTTTCAATAAATGTTCATTGTAGAAGAAGACAGTTGAGTGTCATTGAAGAAGAAGGGATAGTTATTTGGTAGGTTTTGACGAGTAGATAGTTGAAAAAATTGGGTTTTGAGTCTTTGAACAAAAGAAGCTAGGTTTGCTTTGTCCCAATCAGAAATTATAGAAAGGTCAGAAGTTAGGATCTCCGTGGCATCTCTCCGTGAGTCACTAATTAGTTCCTGTTGAGTTGTACGCCTAATGAACGACGTTGAAAAATGCAGGGTAGAATCATCAGCGTAGGAGTGGATAGGGCATTGAGTTAGACTTAGAAGATCATTAATGAATAATAGAAAGAGTGATTGATAGGACAGAACCCTGAAGAACACCACTATTAATAGACTTAGGAGAAGAATAATGTCCATCTACAGTAGCTGCAATAGAACGGTTAGAAAGGAAACTGAAGATAAAGGGGCAGATAAAAGGATAGAAACAGTATAGTGGTAGTTTAAACATTAAGGATTTGTGCCAGACTCTATCAAAAGCTTTTGATACGTCAAGGACATCGGCAAAAGTTTCACCAAAACCCCTAAAGGAGGATGACCAAGATTCAGTTAGGAAAGCTAGAAGATCGCCATCAGATTGCCCTTTACGGAAACCGTTCTGACTGAAGTTTGCAAAATAGGGCCGGGGCCGGTAGGTGTCTGTCCCGGGCTGGTTTAGGGTACCCAATCCGCCCCTGACTCCAGGGGTTCCAGGTGGTGGGTTAGCAGGGCCTGGCTTGCTCCAGGTGTTCCAGGTGGTGGGTTAGCAGGGCCTGGCTTGCTCCAGGTGTTCCAGGTGGTGGGTTAGCAGGGCGTGGCTTACTCCAGGTGTTCCAGGTGGTGGGTTAGCAGGGCGTGGCTTACTCCAGGGGTTCCAGGTGGTGGGTTAGCAGGGCGTGGCTTACTCCAGGGGTTCCAGGTGGTGGGTTAGCAGGGCGTGGCTTACTCCAGGAGTTCCAGGTGGTGGGTTAGCAGGGCCTGGCTTACTCCAGGGGTTCCAGGTGGTGGGTTAGCAGGGCCTGGCTTACTCCAGGGATTTGGTTTTTACTTAACAGGCTGGTGTTTTGTGTTATGCACCGGCCTCAAGTGTGTGTGTGTGTGGTAAGTGCAGTGTTAGGTGAAGGGTCATGTGAGCAGAGCGCCAGTCATGAGTAATAATGATGTGACAGAAGGTCAACATAACAGCAAGATGGTGGTGGTACATGGTGGTGTTGGGACAAAGGCCTCAGTGCCACTCATCACCATTGACAAGACTCAAGGGTTTTATTTTGATGTTTGTTTTCTTATAAGTGACAGTTACTTTTTGTGTATGTCACTACAGTTTAAGCTGCTGTATCCCTCTCTCCAAACATTTAGTGTTAAGTTTTGACAGAGTCAGTGCCACATTATTTGATAAAGTCATCAAAACCCATCATGGAAACTATTGTCTGCCTTGGAAGTACACAGTCTGTTCTTTATGCACGTGGGCTCAGGTTATGTGGAAGCGCCAGTACAAAAAATGTCACATTATTTGAATGGGATATTTGGATGAGTAATAATGTAATAATGGTGAATGGTAAGGTTGTGTTGTAGGAGTGTGTCAGCACCACACAGTAACAAACATTTTGTCTTTATTAAACAATTGAACCCTCTAACCGACAGGCCTGAGTGTTTGAGTGAGGCAGGAAGCAAAGGCAGGGGTACAGTGTGAAGGCAGCGTGTGGCTCTCTGTGTCCTGACTGTCACCACTGTTGCAGGTGCTGAGGTCACAGTCCCAGCTGGGTGTTCTGCTCAACACTAAGGCATCTTGCACCGGCATCCCTAAAGCTTCCTGCAGGACCGGCCACCATGTGTGCTGCCGCGAGTATTGCTGCGGTGGAGGCTGTGGGGCCGGGCAGCAGCACCACCAGTGGCTGGGAGCAGCAGGATCAGTCTGCCTCAAGTGTGGGGAGGCACAGGAGTGATGGCAACAATCACCTGGAGGCAGGCAGCTCAGGCCATGAAGGAGAGAGGCAGTTTTGTTGCTCACAATGTAGTAAATCATTCAGATGCAAGAGTGTGCTTGAGAGACATTTCCTGACACACAGTGGCGTCAAGGATTATGAATGTGTAGAGTGTGGGAAAAACTTTAGTGATAAGTCTAGCCTCACCCAACACTCCCTGATACACAGTGGTGTTAAAAATTATGAATGTCTGGAGTGTGGGAAAAGATTTACTGAAAAGGGTAGCCTCACCCAACACACCCTGATACACAGTAGTGTTAAGAAATATCAATGTCGGGAGTGTGGGAAAAGATTTACTCAGAAGTCTGTCCTCACCAAACACACCCTGACACACACTAGCTTGAGGGAGTTCAAATGTGATGTTTGTGGCAAGTGTTTCAAGACAAAGCAATGCATTGCCAGGCACGTGCAAATCCACATGAAGCACACGTTCAACCTGAGTACACACAGTGGTGACAAGAATTATGAATGTCGTGAGTGTGGTAAAAAATTTAATGAAAAGTTTCACCTCAACCAACACACCCTGATACACAGTGGTGTTAAAAATCACGAATGTCTGGAGTGTGGGAAAAGATTTACTCGTAAGTCTAACCTCACCCAACACACCCTGACACACAGTGGTGTTAAAAATCATGAATGTCGTGTGTGTGGTAAAAAATTTAATGATAAGTCTAACCTCAACAAACACACCCTGATGCACAGTGGTGTTAAGAATCATGAATGTCTGGAGTGTGGGAAAAGATTTACTCTTAAGTCTAACCTCAACAAACACTCCCTGATGCACAGTAGCATCAAGAATCATGAATGTCTAGAGTGTGGAAAAAGATTTACTGAAAAGTTTAAGCTCACCCGACACTCCCAGACACACAGTGGTGTTAAGAAATATCAATGTCTGGAGTGTGGGAAAAGATTTACTCAGAAGTTTTATCTCACCAAACACACCCTGACACACACTGGCTTGAGGGAATTCAAATGTGATGTTTGTGGCAAGTGTTTCAAGACAAAGGGAGTTATTGCCAAGCACGTGAAGATCCACATGAAGCACACTTACAACCTAAGTACACACAGTGGTGTTAAAAATTATGAATGTCTGGAGTGTGGGAAAAGATTTACTGAAAAGGGTAGCCTCAACAAACACACCCTGATACACAGGGGTGTTAAAAATCATGAATGTCTGCAGTGTGGGAAAAGATTTACTCGGAAGTCTGACCTCACCCAACACACCCTGATAAACAGTGGTGTTAAGAAATATCAATGTCTGGAGTGTGGGAAAAGGTTTGCTCGGAAGTCTGACCTCACCCAACACACCCTGATACACAGTGGTGTTAAGAAATATCAATGTCTGGAGTGTGGGAAAAGATTTACTTACAAGTCTGTCCTCACCGCACACGCCCTGACACACACTGACTTGAGGGAGTTTAAATGTGATGTTTGTGGCAAGTGTTTCAAGGCAAAGAAATACATTGCCCAGCACATGAAGATTCACTTTTAAGGTGGTGTGTTGTGTGGACGAGTGTGGTTGTAGGAGTGTGTCCTGTGTGGCAATGGGTGGTGGTGGTGGTGGACAGTGCAGTACATGTGTGGTTGCAGCCGTGTCCTCTCACAGGTGTTGGATAGAGTGTTCGTATGTCAGTGTTATATTGTTGTGCCTTTCCTTATCAAACAGTCTTAGAGTGTGATGGTGACGGAATGAATGGTGAAGGTGTTGAAGTATTGTCAGCTGGCCTGGACCTGTGGCATAGGAACTGGTAATGGGTGGTTGGTGTTAACATGGGTGTTAATACCAGGCCTTGTATACATGTGTGTCTGATTTAGGCTTGTTTGTACTTCATTCTTAGTGTTGTTTACCGTGCCACACCACCACCTTAACCCTTGCACCATTACTGCCCGTTATTTGACCACTAAGACCATTCAAGAGGAGGTGTTTTAGTGGTGGGGCAGCGGGTAGTCTGGGTGCAACACAGGCCCAGGGTGAAGGAGGTGGTGGGCAGTCACAAGCATGGAGGTAGTATGGGTGCAACACAGGCCCAGGGTGAAGGAGGTGGTGGGCCATCACAAGCATGGAGGTAGTAAGGGTGCAACACAGGCCCAGGGTGAAGGAGGTGGTGGGCCATCACAAGCATGGAGGTAGTAAGGGTGCAACACAGGCCCAGGGTGAAGGAGGTGGTGGGCCGTCACAAGGGTCTGCAGCGTGGCGTGTGGTATGCAACATAAATAACACAAGCGATGAACTAAAGTCTGGGGATTGTTTCCAGGCCGGTTAACCTTCACGCCCAGATCTTTCCTTTGCTGTATGAAATAGTCTGTTATTAACCATACAACTACGAAAAAGTAACTAAATAAACCAAATTAGCTAATGGACAAGGATATTAAACAGGTCATATCTATATAATATTGCTTATGTTCATTAAAATCGTTGAATGGTGGTTATATTACAATGACAGTTACATTCTGGGCCTCAAGGGTCAAGAGCCACCAAGGATACCATCATGTTATAAGTAGTATTGTTAATAATGTTATTCATTTACCAACATTTTCCCCACTACTACTCGCATGATTTCACTTAGATATTTATATTAGCACCTAGATATTTCATGTTATTTATTCATCAATATATATTTTTCTTATTACAGTTTGTGCGTGGCATGAAGGAGTGATGGCGGTGAAGAAATTGTGGTGTCTTAGGGGTCAAAATGCAACACTCGCCAAGTGCAAGATGACCTCTATGGTGTTACAGAGTCATTCAGAAGCCAGATGACAGGTGAGAGGAGGAGGAGAACTGTATTTTTGTTGTATTGTATGTACAGTTGTTACTAGTAATGCTATAGATTAATAGAGGATCAGTTTTCAAAGAGCCAGTCTAGATATTTAACAGATATTTTCTTAACCTCATTCATAAAAACAACAACTTCTTATGAACTTCCAATATTTTATTAGCTACATATATTTAGAAGTCATGAAACATTAGTTAACTTCTCGAGTGGGGATTCATAATTGCTTTAAACAATATATAGTGTAGCAGCAAATGTGTCAGGTAGTTAAGACAAAAATAATGGTATAAAAATCTAACTTTGGATCTATAGAATAAAAAAAAAGGCTGTCGAAAATACCTCGAGGCCTCTCCGGAGACAGACTGATTGGAATTATTAGAGCTAAACAAAGTAATGTGTTTAGGCAAGTTTATTTAGATGTAAAACCACAATATACATTTATACATGCATGTACTGTCAGGACATACCCTTGTAACTCTAGATGTACTGTAAACAAGGCAAGCGAGTTAAGTTCTTTTCAAGAGTTCCTTTTACCTAATCTCCGGACGGTCTTCTAAGTATTTATGACTTATGGTTTTTTTACTTCTAAATATATGTAGCTAATAAAATATTGAAGGTCATAAGAATTTATTTTTTTATGAATGTAGTTATGAAAATTTCGAAGTTAAATATCTTGACTGGCTCTTTGAAAACTGATAATCTATTTGCATGACTAGTAACAACTGTCTGTACAATAGAATCGGCAGCATAATTACAGTGTTGGAAGTTGTTACGGCAAAAAATAGTTTTCCTCCTCTCACCTGTCATCTGGCTTGTGAATGACCCTGTAACACCTTACCGTAGATAACACTAAGGTCGCCAGGACAACTTTAGTTTTTTATTTACAGACGTGTGGGGGCGTTAATACTTACATTTCTAATCCATGATTTCTTGAAAGTTAGAAGGGGCTATCTGGAGAGTCGGTGTCATTTTATGGCTATAAATTAACAAATTACAATAGTGCAGAGTGGCGACGTTGTTAACGGGCTACACTATGGTCGCCATCTAGTGCTTGTTTAAAACCTTATATACTTGCAGATACAAAGCATAAAATGACGCTGAAACAGGGTAGATTATACAGTCATGATATAAACTACTGTGTATCATCTTCAGTGGCACATAAAAATCAGTAGTGATGCTATAATTCGTAATATTTGGCGCAGGTGGCGACTAAAGTGTTATCTGCGGTAGAGGTCATCTTGCACTTGGCGAGTGTTGTATTTTGACCCCTAAGACACCACAATTTCTTCACCGCCGTCACTCCTTCATGCCACGCACAAACTGTAATAGGAAAAAAATATTGATCAATAAATAACATGAAATATCTAAGTGCTAATATAAATATCTAAGTAGAAATATCTAAGTGAAATCCTGTAAGTAGTGGTGGGGAAATGTTGGTAAATGAAAATAATAGACTATTGAGAGTAAGACAAGCAAGGGCTGTGTGGGCAGACTGCAGATACTTTGATGAGTAGAAAGGCTGTAGCAATAATAGAAGTGTTTATACTCTTGTTGTTTTTAGCGAGGATAAAATTTCATATTATCTTAAGATCTCATGCTTAAAATGATGCCTATATTTACCTGATAATATGGTTTACTATGATAAAATACAACTGAAATTTAGAACTACACCAATTCCCTCAAACAACTAAACTTCAAATTAAAATTACAACTTCAAATTAAAATAACTGAACTTCAAATTAACCCCTTGAGGCCCAGAACGTATTTTCCATTGTAATATGACTACAATTACACTTTTTAGTGAATACAAATAATATTTAATAGATATGACCTGTTTAGTATCCTTGTCGACTAACTAAATTGGTATATTCAGTTACTTTTTCGTAATTTTATGGCTAACAACAAACAATTTCTTATAGCACAGGAAAGATCTGGGCGTGAAGGGGTTAAAATAACTGAACTTCAAATTAAAATAACTGAACTTCAAATTAAAATAACAACTTCAAATTAAAATAACAACTTCAAATTAAAATAACTGAACTTCAAATTAAAATAACTGAACTTCAAATTAAAATAACTGAACTTCAAATTAAAAGTAAAAATTATCTATTATATTTTGAAATTCATTTGTTATATTTTGAAGTTCTGTTGCTCTAATTTGAGAGTGAAAAAGTGTTTTATGAAAACTCACAGAAAAGTAGCATATTTCTTCCTGCAAACTTTTTTTTTAATCTTTACCAGAGTGCTGCCAGCAAAGAGAAGAGAAGGGAAAAATTATTTATGAAAAAATATAGGTACCATTCTTTTAAATATTTGTACACAGCATACTACATAGATAAATCAACACCGGATGAAGTAACATATAGCTATTCCGTGTATGTTAGTAGTACACATGCTGTAGTTATACAAAAGAAAAAGTTACATTTTTGGCACTCAATTTTTTGCCACTCAAAAAAAATTGGCACTCAATTTGTTGGCACTCGAAAATTTTTGTCACTCACAATTGTTGGCACCAACATATTTTGGCACTCAAAAATATTTGGCACTTAAACTTTGTTGGCACTCAAATTATTTTGGCACTCAAAACTTTTTGGCACAAATTTTTGTCACTCAAATTTTGGCCACAATTTTTTGGGGCACTCAAAATTTTGACAAACATTTTTGCCACTCAAAACATTTTACCACTCAAAAAAATTTGACTCAAAAGGTTTGACTCAAAAAAGTAGACTCAAAACAGTGTGACACTCAAAATCTTTTGCCACTCAAAAAAATTTGGCATTCAATTTTTTTTTCATTTATACTAGCGAGGAGGGATGAGTGACAGCCTGGGGGTACTCGTAGTACCCCCAGGCTGTCACTCATCCCTCACTCGCTAGCTATAAAATGCCAAACATTTTTGAGTGCCGAAAATGTAACTTTAATTGTTTTCTTTTGTATAACTACAGCATGTGTTCTAACATACACGGAATAGCTATACGTTACTTCATCCCGTGCTGCTTTATCTATGTAGTATGCTGTGTACAAATATTTAAAAAAATGGTATATCTTTTCATAAATAATTTTTCCCCTCTTCCCTTTGCTGGCAGCACTCTGGTAAAGATAAGAAAATTTTTGCAGGAAGAAATATGTTAATTTTCTGTGGGTTTTCATAATACACCTTTTCACTCTCAAATTAGAGCAACAGAACTTCAAAATAAAATAAATGAATTTAAAAATATAATAGATAATTTTTTTCTTTTAATTTGAAGTTCAGTTATTTTAATTCGAAGTTCGGTTATTTAAATTTGAAGTTCAGTTATTTTAATTTAAACTTCAGTTGTTTTAATTTAAACTTCAGTTGTTTTAATTTAAACTTCAGTTGTTTTAATTTATTTAAACTTCAGTTGTTTTAATTTAAACTAAAAGTTGTTTTTAATTAAATTCAGTTTTTTAATTTAAACTTCAGTGTTTTAAATTTAAAACTTCAGTTGTATAATTTAAATTCAGTTGTTTTAATTTAAACTTCAGTTGTTTAATTTAGTCAAAGTTGAGTCTTCCCTTCTTACAAATAAAGTCAGTAATTCAGCAATAAAGGATTTTTTACTTTAAATAAAAGTTAGTTTTAGTTAATGTCGTTGTTTAATTGAGCGGGGAGGTAAGGATCAGTTAGTTTAGTGGCATCTAACTTCTAGTGTGTGTGTTGAGTCGTGTGGAACTTTGAGTTTATTGTGTGTTGTAGTTAGTTGAGTGTTTGTGAAACTGTGTGTGTGTGTTTGTGTGTGTGTGTGTGAGTGTGTGGACACTGTTGTTGTGAACTGTGTGTGTGTGTGTGTATGTGTGTGTGTGTAAAGTGAGAGTCCACCACACCACCGCCACCAGCCAGCCCGTCCTGCTGGCGGTGGGTACTTTGATCAACGGTCACTTGTAAGGTGAAGCGGGAACTGGTGGTCAGGTTGATGTTGAGTCTCTTCTGTCTATTCTCACAGGTATGGAAACAAACACTGAAAGAAAGATATACTTGTTAACCTTCTACGCCAGATCTTTCCTTTGATATAAAAAATTGTATGTTGTCAAGCCATTTTGATTACGGAAAAGTATTGACTATACCAAATAGTTAGTGGCATAGGATACAAACAGGGTCATATCTATAAAATCTTGCATATATCACTAAAAATCATCTAATATACCAAATCACAATGGAAGGTTACGTTCTGGGCCTCAAGGGTTAAATCAACGGTCGCTGATAAGGTGAAGGCAGGAACTGTGGTCAGGACTGCATGTTGAGTCTCTTTGTCTATTCCTCACACGATGGAAACACTGAAAGAAAAAATACTCTTTAATTTAAGGCAACAGGTACTTAATGAACCCAAATGTCGTTCATGAATAAGAATTCTGAGTCACTTGGTTGTTTGTCTATTCTCACACACAGACCTACTGAAAGAATTACTATTTAATCAATAATGCCAATAAAATATAGTTATTAAATCACCGTAATTAATATAAGTTAAGAGTTGTGAACTCTTGGTTGTGACAAGGACGTGTTGGTACATGATCATGTTACAAACAGTCTGGACTCTCTGTTGTCTGCCTAGAACTCATGTATGTCTGTCTGTCTGCCTCACTAATTTCTCTGCCTTACCCCCCGTCTGTGTCTGCGTCTGCCCACAACCATGGTCAGTCTGTTGCTCAAATTGTCTGTGTGTCTCAACAACCCGTCTGTTTGTCTGCCTCACAACTTGTCTGTGACTGTCTGTCTGCTCAACCCGTCTGTGTCTGTCTGTCTACCTCACAACCCGTTGTCTGTCTGTCTGCCTCACAACCTCTGTCTGTCTGCCTCACACCCCGTGTCTGCCTCACAACCCGTCTGTCTGTCTGTCTGCCTACAACCTCTGTCTGTCTGTCTGCCTCACAACCCGTCTGTCTGTCTGCCTAAACACCGTCTGTCTGTCTGCCTCACAACCCGTCTGTCTGTCTGCCTCACACCCGTTTTGTCTGTCTGCCTCACAACCGTCTGTCTGCCTCACACCGTCTGTCTGTCTGCCTCACAACCCGTCGTCTGTCTGCCTCAACCTCGGTCTGTTGCCTCACAACCCGTCGGTCTGTCTGCCTCACAACCCGTCGTCTGTCTGTCTGCCTCACAACCCGTCTGTCTGCAGCCTCACAACCGTCTGTCTGTCTGTCTGCCTCACAACCCGTCTGTCTGTCTGCCTCACAACCCGTATGTCTGTCTGCCTCACAACCTATGTCTGTCTGTCTGCCTCACAACCCGTCTGTCTGTCTGCCTCACAACTCGTCGTGTCTGTCTGTCTCTCACAACCCGTCTGTCTGTCTGCCTCACAACCTCTGTCTGTCTGTCTGCCTCACAACCCGTCTGTCTGTCTGTCCTCACAACCGTCTGTCTGTCTGCCTCACACCCCATGTCTGTGTCTGTCTGTCTGCCTCACAACCCGTCGTCGTCTGTCGTTTGTCTGCCTCACAACCCGTCTGTCTGTCTGTCTGCCTCACAACCCGTCTGTCTGTCTGTCTGCCTCACAACCCGTCTGTCTGTCTGTCTGCCTCACAACCGTCTGTCTGTCTGTCTGCCTCACAACCCGTCTGTCTGTCTGTCTGCCTCACAACCCGTCTGTCTGTCTGCCTCACACCCGTCTGTCTGTCTGCCTCACAACCCGTCTGTCTGTCTGCTGCTCACACCTCGTCTGTCTGTCTGCCTCACAACCGTCTGTCTGTCTGTCTGCCTCACAACCCCGTCTGTCTGTCTGCCTCACAACCCGTCTGTCTGTCTGCCTCACAACCCGTCTGTCTGTCTGTCGCTCACACCTTGTCTCAGCCTCACAAACCGTCTGTCTGTCTGGTCGTCTGTCTGTCTGCCTCAAACCCTCGGTCTGGTCTGTCCTCACAACCCCTGTCTGTCTGTCTGCCTCACAACCCGTCTGTCTGTCTGCCTCACAACCCGTCTGTCTGTCTGCCTCACAACCTCGTCTGTCTGTCTGCCTCACACCCCTGTCTGTCTGTCTGTGCCTCACAACCCGTCTGTCTGTCTGCCTCACAACCCGTTGTCTGTCTGTCTGCCTCACAACCCGTCTGTCTGCTGTCTGCCTCACAACCCGTCTGTCTGTCTGTCTGCCTCACAACCCGTCTGTCTGCCTCACAACCCGTCTGTCTGCTGTCTGCCTCACAACCGTCTGTCTGTCTGCCTCACAACCCGTCTGTCTGTCTGCCTCACAACCCGTCTGTCTGTCTGTCTGCCTCACAACCCGTCTGTTTGTCTGCCTCACAACCCGTCTGTCTGTCTGCCTCACAACCCGTCTGTCTGTCTGCCTCACAACCTCTGTCTGTGTCTGCCTCACAACCCGTCTGTCTGTCTGCCTCACAATCCGTCTGTCTGTGCCTCACAACCTCTGTCTGTCTGTCTGCCTCACAACCCGTCTGTCTGTCTGCCTCACAACCGTCTGTCTGTCTGTCTGCCTCACAACCTCTGTCTGTCTGTCTGCCTCACAACCCGTATGTGTCTGCCTCACAACCCGTCTGTCTGTCTGTCTGCCTCACAACCCGTCTGTCTGCCTGTCTGCCTCACAACCCGTCTGTCTGCCTGTCTGCCTCACAAACCCGTCTGTCTGTCTGCCTCACAACCCGTCTGTCTGTCTGCCTCACAACCCGTCTGTCTGTCTGCCTCACAACCCGTCTGTCTGTCTGCCTCACAACCCGTCTGTCTGTCTGCCTCAAAACCCCTCTGTGTCTGTCTCCACAACCCGTCTGTCTGTCTGCCTCACAACCTATGTCTGTCTGTCTGCCTCACAACCCGTATGTCTGTCTGCCTCACAACCCGTCTGTCTGTCTGTCTGCCTCACAACCCGTCTGTCTGCTGTCTGCCTCACAACCCGTCTGTCTGTCTGCCTCACAACCGTCTGTCTGTCTGCCTCACAACCCGTCTGTCTGTCTGCCTCACAACCCGTCTGTCTGTCTGCCTCACAACCTCTGTCTGTCTGCCTCACAACCCTCTGTCTGTCTGCCTCACAACCTCTGTGTCTGCCTCACAACCCTCTGTCTGTCTGCCTCACAACCTCTGTCTGTCTGTCTGCCTCACAACCCGTATGTCTTGTCTGCCTCACAACCCGTCTGTCTGTCTGTCTGCCTCACAACCCGTCTGTCTGTCTGCCTCACAACCCGTGTGTCTGTCTGCCTCACAACCCGTCTGTCTGTCTGTCTGCCTCACAACCCGTGTGTGTCTGTCTGCCTCACAACCCGTGTGTCTGTCTGCCTCACAACCCGTCTATCAGTCTGTCTGCCTCACAACCCGTCTGTCTGTCTGTCTGCCTCACAACCCGTCTGTCTGTCTGCGCCTCACAACCCGTCTGTCTGTCTGTCTGCCTCAAAAACCCGTCTGTCTGTCTGTCTGCCTCACAACCCGTCTGTCTGTCTGTCTGCCTCACAACCCGTCTGCTGTCTGTCTGCCTCACAACCCGTCTGTCTGTCTGTCTGCCTCACAACCCGTCTGTCTGTCTGTCTGCCTCACAACCCGTCTGTCTGTCTGTCTGCCTCACAACCCGTCTGTCTGTCTGTCTGCCTCACAACCCGTCTGTCTGTCTGTCTGCCTCACAACTCGTCTGTCTGTCTGTCTGCCTCACAACCCGTCTATCTGTCTGTCTGCCTCACAACCCGTATGTCTTTTCTGCCTCACAACCCGTATGTCTGTCTGCCTCACAACCCGTCTGTCTGTCTGTCGCCTCACAACCCGTCTGTCTGTCTGTCTGCCTCACAAACCCGTCTGTCTGTCTGTCTGCCTCACAACCGTCTGTCTGTGTCTGCCTCACAACCGTCTGTCTGTCTGTCTGCCTCACAACCCGTCTGTCTGTCTGTCTGCCTCACAAACCCCCGTCTCTGTCTGCCTCACAACCCGTCTGTCTGTCTGCCTCACAACCCGTATGTCTGTCTGCCTCACAACCCGTCTGTCTGTCTGTCTGCCTCACAACCCGTCTGTCTGTCTGTCTGCCTCACAACCCGTCTGTCTGTCTGTCTGCCTCACAACCCGTCTGTCTGTGTCTGCCTCACAACCCGTCTGTCTGTTGTCTGCCTCACAACCCAGTGCTCTGTCTGCCTCACAACCCGTCTTGTCTGCCTCAACCTAGTTGTCTGCCTCACAACCCGTCTGTCTGTCTGTCTGCCTCACAACCCGTCTGTCTGTTGTCTGCCTCACAACCCGCCTGTCTGTCTGTCTGCCTCACAACCCGTCTCTGTCTGCCTCACAACCCGTATGTCTGTCTGTCTCCTCACAACCCGTTGTCTGTCTGTCTGCCTCACAACCCGTCTGTCTGTCTGCCTCACAAACCCGTATGTCTGTCTGCCTCACAACCCGTCTGTCTGTCTGCCTCACAACCCGTCTGTCTGTCTGCCTCACAACCCGTCTGTCTGTCTGCCTCACAACCCGTCTGTCTGTCTGCCTCACAACCCGTCTGTCTGTCTGCCTCACAACCCGTCTGTCTGCCTCACACTCTCTGTCTGTCTGTCTGTCTGTGAAGGAAGGGGTTGGTATGATTGATGACAAAACTCAATGTCTGTGTCTGCCTCACCCCCCTGTCTGTGGCTGTCTGTCTATGAAGGAAGGGGTTAGTGTTGTATAATTGATGATGATTGATGACAACAAACCTCACAGTCTGTCTGTCTGTCTGCGTGCCTGCCTCACAACCTCTGTCTGTCTGTCCGGCTGTCTGTCTGTGAAGGAAGGGGTTAGTGTCGGTATAATGGATGATGATTGATGACAACAAACCTCAAAGTCTGTCTGTCTGTCTGCGTGCCTGCCTCACAACCTCTGTCTGTCTGTCTGTCTGTCTGTCCGGCTGTCTGTCTGTGAAGGAAGGGGTTTAGTGTCGGTATAATGGATGATGATTGATGACAACAAACCTCAATGTCTGTCTGTCTGTCTGTCTGTCTGTCTGTCTGCCTCACAACCTCTGTCTGTCTGTCTGTCTGTCCGGCTGTCTGTCTGTGAAGGAAGGGGTTTAGTGTCGGTATAATGGATGATGATTGATGACAACAAACCTCAATGTCTGTCTGTCTGCCTGCCTCGACACTCAGAATGGAGGCTAAGGCTAATACTGTAAATAATCCTTGTTAACACTGATCAATTAAATGTTGCTATATTTTCTTAACCACTTTTACTCATCCTGCATTTGCTATCTGGATTTTACAATGTGGTATTTCACTATGACTTATAGAACTAGACTGAAATAATGATATATAATAAATACAAGCAACCAGGGGCTTATTGATAGGGGGGGGCACGTCCTACGGGGACGTGACCCCCCCCCCCCCGGCCATGGCTGGGGTATTCTGTATAATGCTCTAATACCCACCACTGATCTGATCTTAGAATATACCCTCCTATGTGGTATCAGTGGCCCCGCTTGCCTAATGCCCCCCCTTGATAGATACCCAGCCACGCCACTGCCAACAAGGCAATCCAGTCCCTTAACAACCCACAAACTACATAGCGAAAAAAAAAAGATCCTACCCACAATCCTCTGCGACTGTTAATGAGTTCGAGGCATTAACGAACCCTATCAATATAAACTTTAGAAAAATACTACAAAACTATACCAAGTCACATTTACTAACATTTAAGACTTAGATAACGTTACAGGTCAAGAATTATTGGTCAAAGGTCAACAGGTAAGGGCGTAGGAAGGAAATAAGGGAAAGGTTTAGTGTTTCGAAGCAGTGTTGAGCTGCTTGAGTATTCCGCGACGAGCGACAGTCGAGGGCGCGCCAGCGGTCAGGCAGGGTGTGTGTGTGTGTGTTTGTGTGCAGGCAGTGTGTGTTGTGTGCAGGCAGTGTGTGTGTGTGTGCGCAGGCAGTGTGTGTGTGTGTGCAGGCAGTGTGTGTGTGTGTGCAGGCAGTGTGTGTGTGTTGTGTGCAGGCAGTGTGTGTGTTGTGCAGGCAGTGTGTGTTTGTGTGCAGGAGTGTGTGTGTGTGTGCAGGCAGTGTGTGTTTGTGTCAGGCAGTGTGTGTGTGTGCAGGCAGTGTTGTGGTGTGTGGCAGGCAGTGTGTGTGTGTGTGGCAGGCAGTGTGTGTGTGTGTGCAGGCAGTGTGTGTGTGTGTGTGCAGGCAGTGTGTGTGTGTGTGCAGGCAGTGTGTGTGTGTGTGGAGGCAGTGTGTGTGTGCAGGCGTGTGTGTGTGCAGGCAGTGGTGTGTGTGTGCAGGCAGTGTGTGTGTGTGTGCAGGCAGGTGTGTGTGTGTGTTGTGTGCAGGCAGTGTGTGTGTGTGTGTGCAGGCAGTGTGTGTGTGAGGCAGTGGTGTGTTGTGTTGCAGGCAGTGTTGTGTGTGTGTGTGGTTGGTGCAGGCAGTGTGTGTTGTGTGCAGGCAGGTGTGTGTGTGTGTGCAGGCAGTGTGTGTGTGTGCAGGCAGTGTGTGTGTGTGTGCAGGCAGTGTGTGTGTGTGTGCAGGCAGTGTGTGTGTGTGCAGGCAGTGTGTGTGTGTGTGTGCAGGCAGTGTTGTGTGTGTGTGCAGGCAGTGTGTGTTGTGTGCAGGCAGTGTGTGTGTGTGTGTGCAGGCAGTGTGTGTTTGTGTGCAGGCAGTGTGTGTGTGTGTGTGCAGGCAGTGTGTTGTGTGTGCAGGCAGTGGTGTTGTTGCAGGCAGTGTGTGTGTGTGTGTGCAGGCAGTGTGTGTGTGGGGTGCAGGCAGTGTGTGTGGTGCAGGCAGTGTGTGTGGTGTGCAGGCAGGTTTTGTGTGGCAGGCAGTGTGTGTTGTGCAGGCGTGTGTGTTGTGTTGCAGGCAGTAAGGTGTGTGTGGTCAGGCAGGTGGTGTGTGCAGGCAGTGTGTGTGTGTAAGGCAGTGTGTGTTTGTGCGGCAGTGTGTGTTTGTGTAGGCAGTGTGTGTGTGTGCAGACAGGTGGTGTGTGCAGGCAGGTTGTGTGTGTGACAGGCAGTGTGTGTGTGTGTGCAGGCAGTGTGTGGGGTGAGCAGTGTGTGGTAGGCAGTGGTGTTGTGCGGCAGTGTGTGTTGTAGTGCAGGCAGGTGTGTGTGTGAGGTGTGTGGGTGCAGCAGTGTGTGTTGGGGCAGGCAGTTGGGGTGTGTGTGTGCAGGCAGTGTGGTGGGGTGGCAGGCAGTGTGTGTGTGTGTGCAGGCAGTGTGTGGTGTGCAGGCAGTGTATGTGTGGCAGGCAGTGTGTGTGTGTGCAGGCAGTGTGTGGGGTGCAGGCAGTGTGTGTGTGCAGGCAGTGGAGGGCAGAGGTGTGGAGTGTTGTGCAAAGTGAGGGTAGTAGAGAGAGAAGGGAGGGAGTGGTGGGAGAGAGAGAGAAAGGGAGGGAGTGGGAGAGAGAGGAAAGGGAGGGAGTGGGAGAGAGAGAGAGGGGAGGAGTGGGAGAAAGAGGAAAGGGAGGGAGTGGGAGGAAGAGAAAGGGAGGGAGTGTGGAGAGAGAGAGAAAGGGAGGGAAGGGGAGAGAGAGAAAGGGAGGGAGTGGAGAAAGAGAAAGGGAGGGAGTGGGAAAGAGAAAAGGGGGAGGGAGGTGAAAAGAAAGGGAGGGAGTGGGAAGAAAGATAGAATAGACATGGGTAGCAACGAGAGGATGACTAACAAAGGCCACACGCCGGACGAAGGGGGTGAAGGAGAAAAGGGAGGAGTGGGAGAGAGAACAGCACTGGGGAGAGAGAGAAAGGGAGGGAGTGGGAGAGAGAAAAGGGGGAGAAAGGGGGGAGTGAGAGAGGATAGGGTAGGGGATCTATCTAGAAAATTCATTGGCCATCACCCCTGATCTGATCTTAGAATATGCCCTAGGCTTCTATATCGCCGCTAATACCCTTCTATGTAACATCAGAATGCCCCTTAGCTCAGTTTGCCTAGTGCCCCCCATACTCAGCTGTGCCCCCCACCAGGCGCCCCCCATAGATGGATACCCAGCTATGCCCCTGCAAGCAACTACCAACACATTGCCACCCACAACTTTTGCTCAAGGGGTTAAGTTTTAAGAATAGAAAATGTTAGAATGACTGACTTGAACAAAACATTATAAACTTTGTAAATTTAACCCCTTGAGGCCCAGAACGTAATTTCCATTATAATTTGACCACCATTACACGAGTTTTTGTGCATATACGCAATGTTTTTATAAATATGACCTGTTTAGGAAATTAGTATCCTTGTCCACTCGCTAATTTGGTTTATTTAGTTATTTTTTCGTAGTTTTATGGCTAACAACAGACGATTTCATATAGCAAAGGAAAGATCTGGGCGTGAAGGGGTTAATATATAATAGATGACAAACTAAGTGCTTAAAGATACCTCGAAAAGCGCCCGGAGATAAAGCACAATCATCTTATTAATTAAACCATAAACTAAAAAAATAAAAATAAAATAATAATAAATAATTGAAACCACAAGCAGCTGAGTGGGGCGCCCCGTCCAACGAACTCTTACTAACTAACACACAACGGCTGATTTACCATACAAAACACAGGCAAAACAAGTCTTACGTACATAATTAACCACATAATTACCATTAGAGGGAGTGGTGGTGGTGGTGGCTGCCTCAAGG
>JACEEZ010023869.1:0-17500 GCA_016584305.1 Chionoecetes opilio | reverse complement strand
GTCTTCACTGCCCCCTTCCGAATGCACGGGATTGGCTGAGGTGTTGGGTGTTGGCCGTTGGGTGAGAATGCCTTACTCCAAGTTCCGCTCTAAGGCCCCAACACCCAACACCTCAGCCAATCCCGTGCGTTCGGAAGGGGGGAGTGAAGGGGCCACATTTTCGCCAACTTAACGTGCGGCGAGTATAAAATCACGTGTATCATTCTTTCTTTCAGATAAAAAAAAACAATAGTCAAGGTAATCTACAAATAATAAAAAACTGGAAAAAACCAAAATCCAAGAAAAGAGATGGACAATCTAGACACTTTCATAGCTATATCACTAGTTAAAATAAGTACTGAACTACTTTAAGATTAACATTAATAATGTCATCAACACTACAAAAGTTCAGAAAACATGTAAGTGTTCAATAATTAAACGGAACTCAACAAACACATGTGCCTTACCTCCTCTCTAACCCAAGGTTGGTCTTCACGATAACAGCGGCAGAGCGAGCACCACCACCGCCGCTACCAGGGTGGGGGCGACACACAGCGCCCCGCCCCCGCTGGCCGACTGTCCCACCGCCACCTCTGCGGCACAAGGATGCATGCATGAGCCGCGACGGCAAGTGACAACACAGGTAAAGGACGCCAAGTACATCCTGAAGTACATTGATAACCTCCACAATACTTATTATACCTGTCACTCACCTCTTCTTGGAACTAGAATTACGTAAATATTTTCCTCTAAATAACTGTACTTGTAAATAGAAAAAAAATGGTAAAAAGTTGAGTAAAAATTCCTAGAGTACATTACTATATAGTTTCATAGATATTAATTACACCTGCCTCATCTCACTTCCCTTCAGACTAGAATTACATCTATTCCTTTATAAAGAACTGTACTATAAAGTATACAAAATATATATTATTTAGTAAATGAATATCCAGGTGAAATATGCATCTTTCCCTCTAAACAACTGTACATACTTGAAAATATACATAAGAAAAAGATGTATATAATTGAGTAAAAATATCTGGAGTAACTTGTTAGTTAACGTTTAACACACACACAATACATCAAACACACACACAATACATCAAACACACACACAATACATCAAACACACACACAATACATCAAACACACACACAATACATCAAACACACACACAATACATCAAACACACACACAATACATCAAACACACACACAATACATCAAACACACACACAATACATCAAACACACACACAATACATCAAACACACACACAATACATCAAACACACACACAATACATCAAACACACACACAATACATCAAACACACACACAATACATCAAACACACACACAATACATCAAACACACACACAATACATCAAACACACACACAATAAAAAGAAAAAAACTGAGCAAACTCGGCTGCAAAAAGAATGAAGAGCAACATGAAAGCCCACATCTGAAAGTCACCCAAAGACGAAGTAGTAGTATTACTTACAAAGACGAAGTAGTAGTATTACTTACAAAGACGAAGTAGTAGTATTACTTACAAAGACGAAGTAGTAGTACTATTACTTACAAAGACGAAGTAGTAGTATTACTTACAAAGACGAAGTAGTAGTATTACTTACAAAGACGAAGTAGTAGTATTACTTACAAAGACGAAGTAGTAGTATTACTTACAAAGACGAAGTAGTAGTATTACTTACAAAGACGAAGTAGTAGTATTACTTACAAAGACGAAGTAGTAGTATTACTTACAAAGACGAAGTAGTAGTATTACTTACAAAGACGAAGTAGTAGTATTACTTACAAAGACGAAGTAGTAGTATTACTTACAAAGACGAAGTAGTAGTATTACTTACAAAGACGAAGTAGTAGTATTACTTACAAAGACGAAGTAGTAGTATTACTTACAAAGACGAAGTAGTAGTATTACTTACAAAGACGAAGTAGTAGTATTACTTACAAAGACGAAGTAGTAGTATTACTTACAAAGACGAAGTAGTAGTATTACTTACAAAGACGAAGTAGTAGTATTACTTACAAAGACGAAGTAGTAGTATTACTTACAAAGACGAAGTAGTAGTATTACTTACAAAGACGAAGTAGTAGTATTACTTACAAAGACGAAGTAGTAGTATTACTTACAAAGACGAAGTAGTAGTATTACTTACAAAGACGAAGTAGTAGTATTACTTACAAAGACGAAGTAGTAGTATTACTTACAAAGACGAAGTAGTAGTATTACTTACAAAGACGAAGTAGTAGTATTACTTACAAAGACGAAGTAGTAGTATTACTTACAAAGACGAAGTAGTAGTATTACTTACAAAGACGAAGTAGTAGTATTACTTACAAAGACGAAGTAGTAGTATTACTTACAAAAGTATTACTTACAAAGACGAAGTAGGGGATTGACAACAAAGACGAAGTAGGGGATTGACAACAAAGACGAATAGCGCATTTTCGCGGCCGCTCTGGCCCGGTCTGGACTGGGCTAGTCCCGGGCGGCCACTGTTTTTGCGAGGCAGTTTAGACCGGGCTGGAACGGACTGGGCCGGGCTGAGCCAGATAGTAGGACCAGGTTGGGCCACTGTGGGGAGAACTGGCGCATGCGCACTACAGTCAGCGGGGAAGGCGACCAGGACCTTCTCGTGCTGCTGATAAGACATGAAACACCATGATGGCCGACCATAAGACTAAAGTATCACAGGCGTGGGAGTTGTAAAGTCTTCAGCACAGGTTAAAAGGCGGACGACAAAAAGGATATTGACAAGATGGACGCCTGCCGGCCTCCACAGTTCAGTTCAGTACCGCCCACTCGATCCCCCAGCCAATAGGAACGACGAATGGGACGGGGCCAGTCTCGATGTATTTTCACGACCATCAGTCCACCCTGACCCGGTCCGGACTGGACTGAACCAGGGCGGTGAACGTCACGAAAATGCGCTAGAAGTAGGGGATTGACAACAAAGACGAAGTAGGGGATTGACAACAAAGACGAAGTAGGGGATTGACAACAAAGACGAAGTAGGGGATTGACAACAAAGACGAAGCAGGGGATTGACAACAAAGACGAAGTAGGGGATTGACAACAAAGACGAAGTAGGGGATTGACAACAAAGACGAAGTAGGGGATTGACAACAAAGACGAAGCAGGGGATTGACAACAAAGACGAAGTAGGGGATTGACAACAAAGACGAAGTAGGGGATTGACAACAAAGACGAAGTAGGGGATTGACAAAAAAACATGCAATGAAAAATAAATTAATTAAAAGCTGGTGAGCCAGTCCACATTAGCGACTAGTTAACAGCCTCATTAAACCCCAACTACTGTTACCATTAAGTTGTGTGACGCTCTTTCTTGCCAGACATTATGGAGTGTAAAGCCATAAAGACTGATTTAGGGAGTGCGTCCTGGGTACAAAGTATACTGACGGCAACGTAACTTTGTGACAACCTGTAGCGACTGTTAATGAATACAACACTGAGCTTTATTTTCTCATATCGTTGAAAATATATATTAGACTGAACGACATCGTTCAGTCTAGAAGAGTTTTCATTCCAACTCAGCGAACATATTAGTCTTTTGATTTTGCATTTTGTTCTCTCTCTCTCTCTCTCTCTCTCTCTCTCTCTCTCTCTCTCTCTCCTCTCTCTCTCTCTTCTCTCTCTCTCTCTCCTCCTCTCTCACTCTCTCTCTCTCTCTCTCTCTCTTCTTCTCTCCTCTCTCTCTCTCCCTCTCTCTCTCTCTCTCTCTCTCTCTCTCTCTCTCTCTCTCTCTCTCTCTCTCTCTCTCTCTCTCTCTCTCTCTCTCTCTCTCTCTCTCTCTCTCTCTCTCTCTCTCTCTCTCTCTCTCTCTCTCTCTCTCTCTCTCTCTCTCTCTCTCTCTCTCTCTCTCTCTCTCTCTCTCTCTTCGCTCTCTCTCTCTCTCTCTCTCCTCTCTCTCTCTCTCTCTCTCTCTCTCTCTCTCTCTCTCTCTCTCCCCCTTGCATCATCCTCCACTCTCGCCACATACCAACAATCCTCTCAGTGACCTTCTCTCTTCCCTTCCAATCCCTTTCTCTTCTAGTTCAGTTCCCAATGTACAAAAAAAGTCTTTCGTTGGAATTTTTTGGAGATTTGCAAAACTATACATTTTTAGAAACTTTGGGACTTTCTGAACCAGGAAATCAATGTTTACATTTTTTTCAATCACAATATGGCGGCCAGCTTGGATTTTCAAAATGGCGGCGATTTTTGCATGGATTTCACGATATCTCTGCTTCTAATGGTGGTAGACATCTGATCTTGGTGTCTAAATATACATTTTCAAGGGCGAGGAATATAATGGAACAGTGTTTTTGCAATAAATCATTATTAATCAAGAAAATGTTCAAAAAGTATTCTTGGCACAGTAATAGTACATATTTAATTAATTGTCACTGTCAATCTCATCATCAGAATCACAGTAGTTGTAGCCTACACAGCATCATCGTCATTGTCACACTGTGCGCTGCACAAACACATATCTGTGCAAGGTAAGGCCTTGGACTTGCACGAGCAGCGCTGGGACGAGCAGTCTTTTTTGCAATGACATCTCACCATCTCCAGAATGGCCTTGGGTGCTGGGGGAAGGCTTGTGGTCGTTGGTTTTAGCTGGCTTTAGTTCATCACCCTTGTGATACCCATTCTGTAGCGGGTCCAGCAGATCCTGATGGGGAAGAGAAGCCTGACCCCAGATTCGTGCTTGCACATGTGTCCTCATGATGTGCTGCTTCAAGGCACCCATTGTAGGTGGCAGCTTGTCACTTTCTGCCATGTACTTGCAGAATAGGTGCCAGCGTAGATCAGGAATGCTTGAGATCTGAATGCCCTGACAAGACCTGAATGACCTGGGAGGGACACAGTACAGTATCAAGTACAAGATGAGACCAGAATCAAACACATCATGATGAGTCGCTTCTTGCCACATGACCAGACAAAGGCCGATCTCACAGAGTATCTGGCTCAGAAAACACTGGACTACAACAAAGATTCGTCCCAGCTGATCATCATATCTGCCGCAGGCCACACAAGGAGCAACAAGGATGTCGGTCACTTCCCTCACAACAACCACGAGGAAGCAGACACGCTGATCTCTGGGAGCCTGGGAGTCGCTGCAACTGCCCACTCTTCAAGGAATGTGGAAATGACGTTCTTCTCTCCTGATACCGATGTTCTTGTCCTGCTCATAGCGAATTATGATGTGCTGCCGAAGAACACCTCAATCTCCATGACTTCAGGGACGCTTCACATCAAGCCAATATGGACAGCTCTGGGACCAGCGAAGGCAAAAGCTTTGCCAGCATTGCACGCATCCTCTGGGGCCGACAACACTGGTCGCTTTGCACGAATAGGCAAACTGACCTGGTTCAAGCTGTTCCTAGATGCTGACGATGACATCATCAGGGCTCTATTCATGCTATGTGATGACCAGAGGTGGGCGCGATATTTTTTTTGGTAGTGCGATAACGATACTGCGATACTTTTTTCCCGCTAGTTCGATACGCGATACTCCGCTACTTTTTCGGATTTTCTTAAAACGATACGCGATACTGCGATACTCCGCTACCGATACTTTTTTCTTAAAGCGATAGTATTGAAGCGATACTGCGATACTATACTGCGATACTGCGATACCAAAAAATTTGCTTTGCGATACTTTGCTACCTAAGAAAACACTATATTACCCCAAAAAAGATCTATTTTACTTAAACTACAGTTTAGGTACATTAAAACATTGTAATATATTTATTTTTAAACTGACAATTTTTGAAATTTGTCAGATAGACAAATTATCTGACAAATAAATTGAAAACTTTTGGTGAAGATCGTCTTTTAAAGTATCGCGGGAAATTTAAGCGATACTTGAGTTGCGATACTTATACTCCGCTACTTTAGAATGCTTTGCGATACTGCGATACTTTTTTGGCGGTGCGATAGTATCGCAGTATCGCAGTATCGCACTAAGTATCGCTCTCGCCCACCTCTGGTGATGACACAGGTGTGAGCGAGAATGTCCTGCAAACCTTGGCCAGGTTTGTATGCCAGGCATACTGTCTGAAGGGCATTCAGATCTCAAACATTCCTGATCTACGCTGGCACCTTAAGTATAATGATTTATTGTAAAAACACTGTTCCATTATATTCCTCGCCCTTGAAAATGTATATTTAGACACCAAGATCAGATGTCTACCACCATTAGAAGCAGAGATATCGTGAAATCCATGCGAAAATGGCCGCCATTTTGAAAATCCAAGCTGGCCGCCATATTGTGATTGAAAAAAATGTAAACATTGATTTCCTGGTTCAGTAGGTCCTAAGCTTTATGAAAATGTATAGTTTTGCAAATCTCCAAAAAAACTCCAACGAAAGTACATAAGGAACTGGACTATTCCTTCCCTCCGTCATCCCACACTCATGTCTACAACTCAATTGGTTATCAAGAGTTTTAAATTCAGCATAAAAATGACTAGTGTTAGTCAGTTATCACTTCTAACATATATACTAATTTGCATAACTATTACTATTGACTTACAACTATTATCAAACAAGTGTAACAAGTATTATAGCTTCCATACAGGATATTTTCATGTACTTAACATCAAATGAACCAGTGTATTTTTAGGATCATTATAAACATATATTTATAATATTATATATATATATATATATATATATATATATAATATAATATATATATACATATATATCATATATATATATATATTATATATATATATATATATATATATATATATATATTATATATATATATATATATATGTAATATATATATAATTATATGTATATCTTTCCTGCTATGTTCCACCGTGAGAACCAGTGACAGCTTGCACTATGATAGCACAAGGAAGTAGGTCACAGGACAAATGTATAGCTATCAGCATTATGTTAGGTTCAACGACCCTTCGTAACGGAGGCGAGAAATGGACGGAAGACGGGAGAGGAAGGAGAAGGCCTCGGACAACAGCACTATCAGGACGCACCTCTCACGCGCCCCTTCAACACTCACTGGTTGTGTTCACTACATATCTGGTTGTAAATATTCTGTGTTCCTTAACGGACCTATAATAAATGTGTACAAACCTGAAGTACCATTTTAACTCAGCCCAGATAAGTCTCTACAAATATACCGACTTATACTAGTGTTCTTCAAGTACACACACTTGATTGCCCGCAGAGGGTAAGGAATATGTTCACTAAAAGAGCAATTATTACGAAGGTTTAATTACATCACCACATCTGAGTTCACCTGGTTAATGCATGGCAGGTGAGGTGGCAGAGCTTGAGGTAAGGAAATGAGGATTAAATATCATGATTTTTCAATGTAAGATGCAATTACTATATCATTACACCAGAGTAGTGCAGGTTATAACATATTTATTTTAGTCGTGGCATCAGGCAGCACTATAACCCTCACACGTCCAATTTTTGTGAATAAACCGATAAAAATATATTGCAGTTAAAACGGGTGTGAAGATTTCGAAATAGCTTGAAATCTGAAAACGCAATATCACGGGGCTTAAATATAGGCAAATCGAATTAGGCGTGAACGTGTTAGTACGCTGTTGGTGTGGCATTTCAAAATTATATGAAAACAATAAGTAATACTGATTAGAGCCATGACTGAGGGTGGGAGTGAGGGGGAAGGAGAGGGTGGAGGGGGTGAGAAGGTGCTGCGAACTGGCTCACCCTTGCACCCCATCAACACAATCTTAGTCACGTAATCTATTGCACATCAAACAGTTTTCCTAGATAAGCCCTTCCATGGTGCAGTGATTAATCCTTAACCGGGGAGGCGGTGGCCGAGTGGTTAGGGTCTTGAAGTGGTGAGCTCGATGTCCCGAGTTCGAATCCTGCCGGGGGCAACTCTTTCGACCTTCTTTAACGCGGTCGGTAAGAACCTGGTAGGTGAGCACAAGGTCCCGAGTTTAAGTCCCACCAAGGAGCAACTGTCAAATCCATCGTCGAGTGGCTGAAGAAACCCGCATGCAGCATACCTGTTATCTCGACTACGACTACAAGTGCGGCGGAGGAAACACCAGGTGGCAGCATAAGCCTGACTAAAGATCCGAACATCACAGAAAACGCGATCTTCACCTTTAGACCACAGGTGTCACTCTAAAAATGCAGCCTGTACCACCACGGCGAGGGCCAACCATCACAGCCCTCCAGAATGTGAAGAGCCAACCATCTGAGCCCTCATAGAAAAAAAAAGCCTACAAAAGCTATAGGCTCCAATGTAAAAAAAAAAAAAAAAAATATCGATCTGAAATTTTGGGTTCGAATTTTTTAAGCGATGGGAAAGGCGTACGATAAAATTAACTGTGAAATGAAAAAGGGGTAAGTCAATTGGGGACCAATTTTACTGCGGGGAAAAGGGTTACTGACCCGGAAAAACATAGAACAGGGAAAGGGAAACGTATACACACACGGTTTTAGTCACTAATCAAATGCCCAGACAGGGAAAAACGTATAACCCCCTGTGGACGCAACCTGGATTTTACCTTAGTTTTCCCTTTTGGAAAACGTCCTCCTTTTGCCATTTTTATCCACGCCACCCCATTTCCCCTTGTCCCCCCGTCCCCCACGCCCTCCCACATGATACCTGAAGCTCCCCAAAAACCTTTCACTCTCACCTCTACGGGCGTGAGAAAACCTTCCATACTGAATCTCGCCCAAAACCACGTATATCCCCCCCTTTACACATTTATTCGTGAAAATTCTTTCTTTTTTTTCTTTGTTGCCCTTTCCCCTCCTCTTGACTTAAATTTTTTTACAAGATTTTGACATTTTTTTACCTTTTGCCTAAGCCATTTTGTGATTTTGTTTTTCATTCCGGATTAAACTTGAAAGCCTTCTGTGTCTGGCCTTTTTTGTATTCTTCCCCTTTTCTTCTCTCTCTCGTCTCCTTTTCTTCTTTTCTCTTTCTCTCTCTCTCTCCTCCTTCCTCTTCTCTCTGAGTAAGGGCGATCGTATAATTTTTAAGGGAAAAAGGGTTTAAAAATTAAAGGAGATTTTGGGAAAAGTTCTACGGTAGAAACCCAGGGGTAGAACAAGAAAAAACGGTTTTAAAGCTGGAAAGCGAAATTAAAAAAGAAATAGGGAAAACGGTTCAAAAATTTAGGGGGAAAAAATTTTGGGAATGGACTATTAACGGGTTTTAGTCGGCGCATTACGGGCTTTAAAAGGAGGTAAAACCCAAGGGATGGGCGAAAGGGGGAATGTAGGTAGTGTTAATAACGGGAAACCCCCTGGGGGTCTCACGGCCTTTTGTGGCCCTTATTTTTAATTTTTTATATTCTCTCTCTCTCCTCTTTTTTTCTCTTTTTCCCCCCCCCCCCTTTTCCCCTCCCTCCCCTTTCTCTTCTTCTTTTCTTTTTTTTCTCTCTCTCTCCCTCCCCTCTCTCTTTTCTTCTCCCTCTCTCTCTCTCTCTCTTCTTCCTCTCTCTCTCTCCTCTCTCTCTCTTCTCTCCCTCTCTCCTCTCTCTCTTCTCTCTCTCCCTCTTTTCCTCCCTCTCTTTCTCTATTGATTTTACCCCCTCAAAATCCAAAAAAAGTCCCCCCAATAAACAAGTCTTTCGCCCTCCCCCCTTTTAGTTTCCTTCGTCTTCAAAAATGCAAACAACCCACCCCTCCTAACCTTCCAACTGACCCCCTTAACAAAACCCCACATATCTACTAAATAACCTTTTAAAAACCCCCCACGTGTTAAACTTTTTTTCCTCCTTTTCACCCTAGTTTACTCCCACTCCATCTGTCTCCTTTTAAATTCTTTCCACCCTGTTACCCCTTTTTTTTCGCCCCTCAACATTTTTTTTTTCCCCCCCCTTAAACCCGCACCACAACCCTTTTTCCTGGTGTAGAACGGGAAGATCGGGAGTCAGGACCATCCAAATTTATTCTCTACAGCGACGCGCCTCGTAATCAGTGGCAGGTTCAAGTCAGAGAGGCGTGGTCATTACGTACAGGCCCTGAGGAGAGGCGCCCGGCAGGCCCCTTGGGGTCTGCGGGTTTTAGTGAATTGAACCCCAAAGGGGCCGTCCCGGGCTCCCCGGGTTTGCCCTAAAGGGGGCGAAAAAAAGGTCATGGAGATTAATTTCATATATTTTCTAATATGTCAAAAAAACGTTTTTGATTAACGAGCAAAAAAATTTTACGATAATTTCCCTATTCAGTTTGATTCACCTAGTTGTTGTGTGTGTTGGAAGTTTGTATTAAATTTAAACCCCACTATTGATGTATTGTTATAACCAAAATACACAGGGGAAAGCGGGGGCAAAAACTGATATTGAAAATTTTTAAAAGTTCAAAAAGGGGTTTTTTAAAAATACCGTTGTTTTTTAGTCTTTGGGGATTTGACGAAGAGAGAGAGAGAGGAAGAGAGGAAGGGGAGAGAAGGAAAAGAGAGAGAGAGAGAGAGAGCAGAAGAGAGAGAGAGAGAGAAGAAGAGAGAGAGAGAGGAGAGAAGAGAAAAGAAAAAGGGGAGAGAGAAGAAGAGAAGAGGAGAGAAAAGGGAGGAGAGAGAGGAGAAGAAAAGGAGAAAAAAAAAAATTGAAGGGGGGGGAGGAAGCTTTTGACTTACTTTTCATTTGCGGTTTTGAGGGGGTAATGTGACCGGCGTGTAACTGTCTTTTTCACGTAAAGGTGTGGGAAATTTTTTCTCCCCCGGGGGGGCTGTGGTGAGGCAGGGCCCGGGGGCACCCCGCGGGCCCGAACACACGCACACACTATTGTTACCAATTTTTCATCAATATCCTGCACAAAACTGCGCGGTAAACACTGGGCTCTGGGGAATCCCTCAAAACAACATCAAGGTCAATTTTCCCGCGCATTTTTTTTCCCTTCTAATCAAAACCTGTAAAAAGAAAAGGAATTCTAATTTAAACCCTAAATTTTAACACAAAAACTTAGAAACCACACAGAAACACTGTACGAGCCCCTGACTCTGCCGTGTCCCGTAAAGTAATTAAAAATGAAACCGTAAAAAGTGTTTCTAGAATGTGATCTGAAAAACCTGTGGGAGGGGCCCACTCGTAGCTCACCTGTTATCTAAGGGGACTTTTGGTACCCTGGGGGGCTCGGGGCCGTGATTTTGGGCGCCAAAAATCGTCGTCCTTCACGTTTTGACGTGGAGGGGGGGGTGCGTCCGCGTGGGAGAAATGTGTCTGTCTTGTTGATGGCTGACCCCCGCGCCCGGGGTTGACGTGGGGGTTGGTCTCCCATGCACTACACACCAGTTTGGCTCGTCCCCCCCCCCCGGTGAGTAGGGGCCTGGGGAGGGAAATTAGGGTTAGTGAGGTGGGTTCAGCCAAAAAAAATAGTAAGTTTGAGAAAATTTCATTATTCTATTCTAACGCTCGTTAAAATTTGTAAAACAAATTTGTAAAATTGTGACGCCGAGGGGTTTAGGTCTTGCAGTGGTGAGATCGATGCCCCGAGTTCGAACCTGCCGGGGACAGCAACTCTTTCGCCCCTTTTTTAATGCTTTGACAAGACCGGGGTAGGTGACCAAAGGCCCTTTCCCAAATGAAAACTGTCAAATCCATCGTCGAGTGCCGAAAAAACCCCGCATGGGGCATCCTGTTTTTCCGACGGACAAAAGTGCGGCGGGGGGAGCCCCAGGTGGCACATGAGCCGACCGAGGATCCGAACATAAGAACGGGATCATCCCTATAGATCACGGTGCCCCAATAAATATCCGCCTCCCCACAAACGGGCGGGGGCCCCACCCACGGCCCCCCCGAATGTGCAGGTCAACCACCAAGCCTAAAAGAAAAAATACCCTACAGCGCTATGGGCCCCAATGATAAAAAAAAAAATAAAAAAAAGGCTGGGAAATTTAAGGTAAAAATTAGTTGGGGAAATTGAGGACTGGCTGGTACATTTGTAATCGATTAAGTTGATGTTTAAATTGTTGGGTGTATTTAAAAGATTTTTGGGTTACGAATAAAAAATTCAGGAAGTTATGAATATTACTGTAATCAAGTTTTTTTTGAATTTTAATTTTGGGTGAAGGTTTTGGGGGATAGCAGGTAAGCTTAAAGCTTGAAAAATTTAAGGGCTTTTGGAAATAAAAATTGAAATCAAGTTTTGAAGTTTCGGATCCCAAAACTTATTTTGCTTTGCGAAATTAAAAGGGTTTTTAGAAAAGGAGGTTAGGTAGAGAATTCAAGAAATTTGAATTATTAGACGTGGGAATGAAAATAGTGCGTTGGAGAAAAAGGTTTAATTTGAGTACTGTCGAAACCGGGAATAATTTCTGTTTTCACAAATCAAACTCCCCCAGTAAAATTTTAAAAAAAAACCCTTAAATTTTTTCAAAACAAGATTCACGATTTCTCTAATTTTAAACCCCTTTCACTTATATATATAAAGGAAAAGGCAAATTTGGGTTCGACTCTTCATCCTGGATTACAACACCTGATCTGTCCCGCCTTAAATACCGTGAAACAAAAATCATTGTCCTTTGTAACCACGAGTGCGCGGCGGGTAGGAAGGAAAATCGCACACCTGTCCCCTGACTTTTGGGGCTTACCTGTGCCGCTAACCACGGCACGGAGTGTGCGTTTGCTTGTGCGTGGGGGGTGCGGTGGTGCGGTGGTGTGTGTCGGTGATGAAAAGCCCACCCCTGTTCAAAATTACATTAAACCATTTGGTGTCCCTTTAATTAAATATACGTGTAGGGAAACTCCCTAACAGGGGGTGGGGTGTGTGTGTGTTGTGTGTGTGTGTGGTGTGTGTGTGGTTTTTGGTGTGTTTGTGTGTGGTGTGTGTGTGTGTGGTTATTCATCTAGTTGTTTTTAAGGGCCGAGCAATGCTCGTTTGGGCCCCATCTCCATATCAAAAATTTTTATCATTTAAATTTTTGCTTTGTGTTTCCGAAACCAAAACCCCCCGGAGACAGGGCACAAACCCCGGTAACACCCGTACCCATTCCTGCTGGGGACAGGGGGTAGGGGGTTTTAAGGAACACCCATCTGTTTCCGCTCCGCCGGGGGTGGAAAACCCGGGGCTTCTCGGTTGTAACCCACGTGTATCCCTTCACCATGGAGTACCCTTTGGGGTGTGGTGTTTTATTATGTTGTGTGTTTTATATATATATATTATATAAATTTTATATATTAAAATTTTATAAATTGTGTGTGGTGGGGGGGGGGAGGGGTGCAGACTCACCTGTTCCGTGTGATCTCCCGGGGGATTTCACCTTTCGGGCTGGAGGTTGAGGGGGGAGTCCCAGCCCGTTGGAGGCCGTGCGGTGTAGTCCCCTCCACGGACTCCACGTCCCCCAGGGGAATGCAGGCCTGGGGAGACCAACTTTTGACACAAAATTTTTTTCTCTAAATTTTTTAAAACCTTCAAGCTTTTTTTTAAATTTTTTTTATATTTTTTTTTATGATCTTCTAACATAAATCAAAGCCTATCCACTCCCACGTTTAACCCCAACCCTCTCTCCTCCTTTCGACCTTCACTCCTCCTCCCTTACTACCATTCCTGCCATTCACTCGGCGTTTTTTAAACTGGACTTTGAACCTAAGACTAAAAGTGGCTTTAGACGGCATTTCCTTTTCTAAACATTTTTGGGGGGATTTGTCTAATTGGTCTAAAAATAAGAAATAGTATTGGAAATGTTTGACACCCGGACCCGTCCAACACTTGAGTCTAATGATATTTACGAATACTATCAAATGCCAAAGCTAACAAAAATTTCCGGTATTTCCATATTTTGTTTGGCAAAAAATGAGTGTAATTTTCATGCGTTACTGCAGATTTGAAGCTCTGAAATATTTTTTTTTAAAAACCGTGTTTGGTGCCCTACGAAATTGGGGGTTTTCTCTCCCCGCCCGCCAGTCCCAAATATCAGCCAATAAAAAAGTCACCACTTTAGGCCCATCAGGCCCCTTCATTTAATTTAATGGAAAAAGAGAACATTTATCTCTTTTTGGTAAAATAGCAGTCTCATAAATTTTTACGCTAAAAGCGGTTCCTTACATCCTCTACGGGGGACCACGGCAGAGTCTCCCATTTCCAACATCTATCCATCTTTACTCCCACTTTCCCCTCCTCATGCATGATCTCCTCTCTCTCCCATACTCCAATATCAAATAAAAAAATTTCAAATATCAAAATATCAACTATAAAATATCACTACAATATATTTAAAGGGATATTAGTTGTGCAATAAAAAATAAAATAAAAATGACCATACAATCTTTACCCGAAATGGAAGACTATGAAGCAAAAAATGTGGGTAAAAACTGATAAATGAAGAATATGGTTTATATTGGTATGGGGTGTTTTGTCGTTCGGGACAGGGCGCGGAACAAAAAGACTCTTCCGCTTCCGTCCCCCAATATTGTTCTCCCTGGGTTTAGGGCTGCCACCCAAGCCTGTCGTGGATCAACTAAACCCTGTTAGTCTCGCTGCTGGGTCTAAAACACGCGTTTTGGCATTGGTACATTGGGAACATGAAACTCCACGTTAGCTCTCCCTAGTCCATGTTTAAAAAAAACGGCCGACTCTTTCAACTCCATTCACTTCATTTCACCCATTTAACATTACTAATACTACTAACTCTTCTACTTCTTTTTCGCCCTTTTATGGTTTAAGTTATTAAAGGAGGGTATCAAGACACCTATCAAAATATATTGGGGTTAAACTTTATCTCGTATTTGTTTTTTTGGGGGGGTTGACAAAATTAAGTGGGATTTTATTTGTCTTTGTTCACCCCTAGGAAAAATCTAAATGCAACACTAACATAAATAAATAAAACATAAGCAATTCATCTTAGGCTTCCCCGACCTTTACCCCACCACGCCCCCTTTCCTGCTCCCTCATAAACTACCTCTTTCATCTTCTCAAACACATAAAATCCACCAAAATACCCACATCAATACCCCCCACCCCACCACCCCAAAACCCCACCCCAAAACCTCCTACGCATTCCCGCCCCTAAACCTTTGAGCAAAATTTCCCGGTTTTGACTTCGATAAATGTTTTACAGTTTTATTTTCTCTTTTGTTTTTGGGTTTTAATTGGGGTGAAAAATCTTTGTCCGGTGATTTACGCTTACTTGCTTTTTTTATCTTTACCCCTTCTCCTGATTCCTTCTTTCTCTTTTCTGTTTCTCCTCTTCCTTCTTTAACCCCAAGATTCTTCCTTAAATTATGTTTTTTTTCAATAATCCCGGGTTTCCTTTTTCCTTCTTTTCCTTACCCTGTCCCCCCCTACTTCTCTCTTTCAATTCTTACTCAGTTTTTTTAATCAGAAAAACTCTTTTCTCACACTCCTCTCCCATTTTCTCAGTCTTTTTTCCCTTTCCCTTTTTTTTTCCTGTCACGTATCCATTGCCAAAACCAAAAAGCTGTCTCAAGTTCCAAACGTTTGCTACCGTTCAAAACCCTCCTGCAGGTTACCCAAGGGCGCGACTCCCTCTTCTGTTGGGCGCCGGAGGGGAAGGGGCCATGTTGCCTACTCCACTGTGGCGGGGGGGGCGGGGTTGCCATCGCCCCCATTCCAGAGTGCGCTGGGAAACCCCCGGGTCACCTGTTTGCAAAATCCTGGCTCCTCGCCTTAAAACCCCGGAAAAAAAAACCCAAAACTCTTGGGAACCTGAGGACCTTACCTGTGCGATCTTATCGGGCTATTTATATGATTTTTTTACACGTTTCAGGTCCTTTTGCTTTATTTTTTTAATTTTTTATTTTCTTTTAGGGATAAATTATCTTTTTTTAATTTCCTTTTTTTTAAATTTTCTTCCTTCCCCTTTTTTTTTTTTCTCTCCTCTCCTTCTCCTCCCATTTTCTTCTCCCTTTCTCCTCCCCCCTTTTTATTCTTCACAAAAACTAATCTTTTCCTTTTATTTATCCCTCCCTCCCTTCCTTTTTCCCCCTTAACCCCCTCCTTCCCCCCCCCCAAAAACCGCCCAAACCCTACTCCTTCCTCTCCTTTTTTTTTCCTCATCGTTCTCCCCCGCCCCTCTTGCCTCCTCCCCCCCTTTTTTGGGGGTTCCTCCCCTTTTCATTTTGGTTTTTTTTCCTCGGGGTTTTAAACTTTTTGGTTTTTTCAAATTTTTTTCCTTTTTCTTTTTCTCTTTTTTTATTTCCCCTTTTTTATAAACTCCCCCCGGGGAAGGGGGGGCTAACTAAAGGGGGGAGTTATAAGGGTTTTTTAGAGAAGGAAGGGAAAGGGGGGTAAGGAGGGGGAAAAGGGAAAAGGGAAGTAAGGGAGAAAAGGGAAGGAAGGAGAAAAAAGGCAAAGAAGAGGTGGTGGCTCCCCCCTCCCCTTTTCCCCTTTTTTTTTTGGTGGTCCCAACACACAAATGGGCTTTAAAACCATCAACCCGGTCCTTTTTTTTCCCCCTCATCCCTAAAACTAACACGTACCTATATCTTTTTAATTCCCCTTTTTTTCGGAAAAAATATTCTTTATAATCCTCCTCCTGCGATTGGTCCCTTTCTATCCCCCTCCCCCTCAACATTCCCAAAAAATCCTCCTTTTTTTCCAATCAACCCCCCCCCTTTGTCCCCCACAAACTTTTCTCCCCCATAAAACCTTTTTATCGCTTACAACTTTTTAAAAAACTTAAAAACCCCCTTTTTTATACCCATTAAAACTTTTTTCCCCCCTAAAATTTTCAACCCCCCTTACCCCCTTTTCTCCGATTTTAACGCATCCGTTAAACCTTTTTTATGCATTAACCCAAACCAACCGCCCAACAACCCACCCCCCAAAATTTTTTTAAAAACCCTTAAAAATTTCTTACGCATCAAATTTTCTCCCATTTTAAACCTTTTTTATAAATAAAATTTTTTTTTTATCCCGCTTAAAAATTTTTAAGCTTTCATTTTTTAAATAAAAAAATTTATACCAAAAAAGTTTTTAAGGGCTTAAAAAAAAACTAACAATTTTATACCCCATTAAAAACCCCACGGGGAAAAAAAATGGAAAACATTAAACTTTTAAAAAAATTTAAATTTTTTTTTCGGAAAAAAAAAAAAAGATTTAAAAAAAAGAAAAAAAAAGAAAAAAAAGAAAAAAACCAAGATTTAAAACTTTTTCTATACCGAATTTTAAAACCCCAAAAATTTTTTAATACGCATTAACAACTTTTTAACCGCATTCACCTTTTCAAAAGCCTTTTAAAAACTTTCTTTTTCCGAAAAAACGTTTTTATACCCCTTTAAAAAACTTTTCTAATCCGCTTAACAATTTTTTTCTACCGCTTTTTTAAAAACCTTTTTACCCCAACAAATTTTCTATACCCATTAAAATTTTCTATACCGCATTAACAACTTTTTTATACCCATTAACAAATTTTTCATAACCGCTTTTAAAATTTTCTTACCACTAAATCCAAACTTTAAACCCAAAAACATACCAACACTCTAAAAGGGGGGGGGACTCAACCGATCCCCAACAAAAAAACACTTTCCCCCCTTTTCAGGGGGGTTAAAAAAAAAAATTCTAAA
>JACEEZ010023868.1:60000-74209 GCA_016584305.1 Chionoecetes opilio | reverse complement strand
TCTCGGGAATATTATATTTTCTAACACTTCTGAACACACCTAAGGCATTATTTTCTAGAAATTTCTTTCCTTTCCTTTCTTTGGTCTCAGGGATTATTTTGTTTATTCCTGTTCAAATACCCATGAATGGTTTTTTATTATTCTGGTATGTTCTTCTCCTCTCTACTCTCTCTCTCCCCTCTCCTCTTTCCCTTCTCTCGTTCTCCTCTCTATTAATTCCTCCCTGCTCCTCTCTTTCGCTCTCTTGTCTCTCTCTCTCTTCCTTCTTTCTCTCTATCTCTCTTCTCCTCTCTCCTCTCTTTTCTCTCTCTCTTTTCTCTCTCTCTCCGTCTCTCCCCTCCCTTTCTCTCCTCTCTCTCTCTCTCTCTCCTCTCTCTCCTCTCTCCTCTCTCTCTCTCCCTCTCTGCTCTCTCTCTCTTCCTCTCTCTCTCTCTCTCTCCTCTCTCTCCTCTCTCTCTCTCTCCTCTCTCTCCTCTCTCTCCTCTCTCCTCTCTTCCCCTCTCTCCTCCTCTCTCTCTCTCTCTCTCTCTCCCCTCTCTCTTCTCTCTCTCTCTCTCTCGCTTGTTTTTATTGCTTTTTCTTTTTACTGTTTTCAAATAAAGCTTGAACAGTAGTGTTTTTTTTCTGTTGTAAGCTAGTGTTATTCTCTCTCTCTCGCTCTCTGTTTCTGTGTTTCCTTCTGTCTGGTCTGTCTGTCTCTTTCTGTCTCTGTCTGTCTGTCTCTTTCTGTCTCTCTCTCTGTCTCTGTATGTCTCGGTCTCTGTATGTGTCGGTCTCTCTCTTCTCTCTCTGTCTCTTCTCTCTCCTTCTTTTCTCTCTCTCCTCTCTCTCTCTCTCTCCCTCTCTCTCCCGTCTCTCTCTCTTCTCTCTCTCTCTCTCTCTCTTTTCTCTCTCCCCTCTCTCTCCTCTCTCTCCCCTCTCCTCTCTCTCTCTCTCTCTCTCTCTTTGTCTCACTCGGCGGGAATACCACAGCGACATGCCGCAGCCAGACACAGATAAAACACCCAACCATAAATTCCTTGTCGAAATCGAACTCAGGAGGAGACGCGGGCAGACAGACTCGGCGATCTCTCCTCGGCGTTACGATTGGGGGATTAGTTGAGGCTTTAAGGGGATCATCTAAGCTCCCGCACGCTTCCCTGCCGGACCAATTTGCAGGTCTGTGTTAGGCTTAGTGTTTCATCTGGCCGGAAACAGGAGGAGGGAGCCAGAAACTAAAGGGGGTCGTTCAGGCGGCATGGTTTAGTTGGAGGTCTTTAGTGGATGAGGCTAAAGGGGGGGGGGGTTTGTTTGTACTGGAGTGATTAAGGCTTGTGTGTGTGTGTGTGTGGGTGTGTGTGTGTGGGTGTGGGTGTGTGGGTGGGTGTGTGTGTTTTCTAGCAGTACACACGATTTTAGCGACCATTTATTTTTGTGTTGGCCACTTTCATTGTTTTTATTTGTATTTGTGGCCCCTTTCATTGTTTTTATTTGTATTTGTGGCCCTCTTTCATTGTTTTTATTTGTATTTGTGGCCCCTTTCAGTTTTTATTTGTATTTGTGGCCCCTTTCATTGTTTTTATTTGTATTTGTGGCCCCTTTCATTGTTTTTATTTGTATTTGTGGCCCCTTTCATTGTTTTTATTTGTATTTGTGGCCCCCTTCATTGTTTTTATTTGTATTTGTGGCCCCTTCATGTTTTATTTGTATTTGTCCCCTTTCTTGTTTTTTTTTTTGTATTTGTGGCCCCTTTAAATTGTTTTTATTTGTATTTGGGGCCCCCCTTCCCATTTTTTTTAAATTTTGAAATTTGGGGGCCCCCTTTCACTGTTTTTTTATTTGTATTTTTTGCCCCTTTCACTTTTTTTAATTTGTATTTGTGGCCCCTTTCACGGGTTTTTTTGTATTTGGGGCCCCCTTTTCCCTTGTTTTTATTTGTATTTTTGGCCCCTTCCCTTGTTTTTATTTGTTTTTTTGCCCCCCCCTTTTCACTGTTTTATTTGTATTTGTGGCCCCTTTCATTTTTTTTTAAAATTGTTTGGCCCCCTTTTAATCATTTTTTTTTATTTGTATTTGTCCCCCTTTTTCCATTGTTTTTTATTTGAAATTTGTGGCCCCTTTCCATTTTTTTTTAATTTGTTTTTGGGTTTCCCCCCTTTCCCCTGTTTTTTTTTTGTTTTGGGCCCCTTTTCTTTGTTTTTTTTGTTTTGTGGCCCCTTTCATTTTTTTTTATTTGTATTTGGGGCCCCCTTTTTTGTTTTTTTTTTGTATTTGGGGCCCCCTTTTAATTGTTTTTTTTTTGTTTTTGGGGCCCCCTATCATTGTTTTTTATTTGTTTTTGTGCCCCTTTAAAGTTTTTATTTGTATTTGGGGCCCCTTTTCCCTTGTTTTTTTTTTGTATTTTTGGCCCCTTCGTTTGTTTTTTTTTTAATTTTTTTGTATTTGGGGGCCCCCTTTCACGTTTTTTATTGTTTTTTGGGGCCCCCCTTTCAACTTTTTTTAAATTTGTATTTGGGGCCCTTTTTAAACTGTTTTTTATTTGTATTTGGGGCCCCTTTCAGGGTTTTTTATTTGTTTTTTTGGGGGCCCTTTCACTGTTTTTTTTTGATTTTTTGGGCCCTTTTCACTTTTTTTTAATTTGTATTTTGCCCCCTTTTTCATTTTTTTTATTTGTATATGTGGCCCCTTTCACTGTTTTTATTTGTATTTATTCTCCCTTGCCCCTACAGGTTTATTCCCCAAAAAATTTTTAAAAGCAACACGAAACAAAAAAAACCAAAAAAAAACAAAAAAACATACATACTACAACGAACAAAACTCAACTACAATTTTTTTTACATTTTTTTTTTACGCTGAAGCCTATGCCGGAATATCCTAGAGGAGGACTTAAAAAATTCTCCTCACAGGCGGATTAACCTAAACCGTTAATGCACCGTCTCCCACAGACTCCAGAATTCGAATAGCACCCCCCAAAAGCGATTCAAATCGTCTGGTAAAAATTAAAATCACGCAGAGTTTTTGGGGGGGGGCCGTGGTTGTTTGCATCCCTGGCAAAAACGAACAAAAACCGCCAAAAAAATCCACCTCACGCAAATATATTTTTTCCCACCGTAAGTTACCGGGACAGCTGGTAGGGAGTCACGAGATGAAGGAAGTGTTGGTAGAATTGTAATCGACTCGCGTATGTTATTCCCTCCTTCCTTGTTTCTTTCTCATTTCTTTCTCTTTATTTCTTATTTTCCTTCCTTATTTCCTCTTATTCTTTCTCCTTCCTTCATTTTTTCCCCTATTTTTTTCCCCTTTCCTTCCTTATTCCCTTTTTTTTTTCCCCCCCCCCCCCCCTTTGCCCCTTCCCTTTCCTTATTCTCCCCTTTTCTTTTTTCCTTTTCCTTCCTTATTCCCTCCTATTCTTTCTCCTTCCTATTCCTTCCTATCCGATAGAGACCGACTGACGTTTATTATTCCCTTCTTCGTTACTTCTTTCTCCTCCTTCGTTACTTCTTTCTCCTCTTCGTTCTTCTTTCTTTTTCCTTTCCCGTTATTTCCCTTTTCCCCCCTTCGTTCTTCTTTCTCCCCCTTCGTTACTTTTCCCTCCTTCGTTACTTTTTTCCCCCTTCCTTCTTCCCTTTTTTCCCTTTTCCCCTCCTTCGTTCCTTTTTCCCCTCCTTCGTTACTTTTCTTTCCCCCTCCTTCTTTAAACTTTTTTCCCTCCCCCTTCTTTTATTTTTCTTTTCCTCCTTCGTTATTTCCCTTTACCCTCCTTCGTTCTTCTTTCTTTTCCTTTCGTTCTTCTTTCTCCTCCTTCTTTTACTTCTTTCTCCTCCTTCGTTACTTCTTTCTCCCCCTTCTTTTACTTTTTTCTCCTCCTTCGTTACTTTTTTTTCTCCTCCTTCGTTCCCTTTTTTCCCTCCCCCTTCGTTATTTTCTTTTTTCCCCCTTCGTTATTTCTTTTCCTTTGGGTTTACTTCTTTCTCCCCCTTCTTTACTTTTTCTCCCCTTTCGTTTTTTCTTTTCTCCCCCTTCTTACTTTTTTCCCTCCCCCTTCGTTACTTTTTTTCCTCCTTTTCTTTTACTTCTTTCTCTTCCTTCTTTTACTTTTTTCTCCCCCCCCCCGTTTATTTTTTTTCCTCCCCCCTTCTTTACTTCTTTCTCCCCCTTTCGTTACTTCTTTTTTTCCCCCCCCCCCCCCCCCCCCCCCCAAAAAAAAACCCCCCCCCCCCCCCCCCCCCCCCCCCCCCCCCCCCCCCCCCCCCTCTTCGTTACTTCTTTCTCCCCCTTTCGTTACTTCTTTCTCCTCCTTCGTTATTTTCTTTCTCCTCCTTTCTTTAAACTTTTTTCCCTCCTCCTTCTTTTACTTCTTTCTCCTCCTTCGTTACTTCTTTCTCCTCCTTCGTTACTTCTTTCTCATCCTTCGTTACTTCTTTCTCTTCCTTCGTTAATTCTTTCTCCTCCTTCATTACTTCTTTCTCCTCCTTTGTTACTTCTTTCTCCTCCTTCGTTACTTCTTTCTCCTCTTCGTTACTTCTTTATCCTCCTTCGTTACTTCTTTCTCTTCCTTCGTTACTTCTTTCTCCTCCTTCGTTACTTCTTTCTCCTCTTCGTTAATTCTTTATCCTCCTTCGTTACTTCTTTCTCCTCCTTCGTTACTTCTTTCTCCTCTTCGTTACTTCTTTCTCCTCCTTCCTTATTCTCTCTTATCCGATAGATGCCGATTCACATATAATTTTGCCTATTTTGTTATATTATTTTCCTCCTTCCTTCCTTCCCTCCCATCCGATAGAGTGGTTTCAGGGAGTTGAGTACATAAGAACATTAGAAAATAAGGAAGCTACAAGAGGCTGTGAGACCTACACGTGGTAG
Source organism: Chionoecetes opilio (assembly GCA_016584305.1). Lineage (NCBI taxonomy): Eukaryota > Metazoa > Arthropoda > Malacostraca > Decapoda > Majidae > Chionoecetes > Chionoecetes opilio. The sequence continues at coordinate 69,370 of JACEEZ010023868.1, read as the reverse complement.
TTCCTGTCAAGTAGTGAGTTGAGTACCTGTATACCTGAACAGTTAAGGAGGAATTGGCTTGAGTAATATGATCATAGCGGTAAGGATTCATGCTACTTCCAGATGGTGCGGCTGCGGGACTGCGGGGCTGCGGCGGCCTGACCTAATTACTTCCTACCAGTGGAATCCAGCGAGGTATTAAGATTCTGGCCCGCGTTGCACTGCCGTCTGACTCTCCTGACTTTCCTGACTCTCCTGACTCGCTGGACTCCTGACTTTCCTGACTCGCCTGACTTTCCTGACTCTCCTGACTCTCCTGAACTCGCCTGACTCTCCTGACTGACTCTCCTGAACTCGCCTGACTCTCCTGACTGACTCTCCTGACTCCTGATCTCCTGACTCTCCTGACTTTCCTGACTCGCCTGACTTTCCTGACTCGCCTGACTTTCCTGAACTCGCCTGACTCTCCTGACTGACTCTCCTGACTCTCCTGACTTGCCTGACTCTCCTGACTCGGCTGACTCTCCTGACTTTCCTGTCTCGCCTGACTCGGCTGACTCTCCTGACTTTCCTGACTCTCCTGACTTTCCTGACTTGCCTGACTCTCCTGACTCGGCTGAATCTCCTGACTTTCCTGACTTGCCTGACTCGCCTGACTTTCCTGACTCGCCTGACTTTCCTGACTCCTGACTCGCCTGACTAGCTTGACACGCGTGACTCTGACTCTCACCGACTTGTATTACTTATAGCAACTTGTAGTAATTTATGATATGCTTCATTTAGTATTTTATTATCATTACATATCATATTTAGTATCATTCTCACGTAGTATTTTCTTTAACTTCAATATGTATGTACACCTCATTCCCTTCACATACACACTTGCCATGTACACCAACATTTATGAACATGTATTGTATATAAATAAGCCAGACATGTTGGTATTTGCACCCTTGATAAAGATACACACATACACACACACACACACACACACACACACACACACACACACACACACACACACACACACACACACACACACACACACACACACACACACACACACACACACACATACATACATACATACATACATACATACATACATACATACATACATACATACATACGCACACACACACACACACACAGGATACATGCACGTTGAGGAATTAATGCACATAACAATGTTTACCCTTCGTGGAAAGCGTCTACACGGTGTACACGCGGTGGCCTGTGTACGTTTTATAGTTGATGGGTGGACATACACAGACAGGGATGGACGTATGGAGGGAGGAGGGAGGGAGGGTGGGAGGGAGGGGGGAGGGAGGCAGGGAGGAGGGGAGGGGAGGGAGACAGGAGACAAATGTTCTTCTCTTGTTATTCGGCAGTGACTGGAAGAGTGATTGGACAAGTGATTGGAGGGGAGGCATGACTGGAAAAGTGATTGGAATAGTAACTGGAAAATTTGATTGAAAAGTTGAAATTAAGAGTGACTGGAAGAGTGAGTAGAGGGATGACTGGAAGATTGATTGGAAAAACGATTAGATGAGTGACTAGAAAAGTTATTGGAAGGCTGATTTGAAGAGTGACTGGAAGAGTAACTAGAAAGTGATTGGAAGGTTGATTTGAAGAGTGACTGGAACAAAATCCTCCAGTTCTCATTACGTCTCCAGGAATACCAAAAACATAATAATCATTCCTTATTTAAAATCCACACTATCATCTTACAATATTATCCTCCCCCCCCCCACACACACACACACAAGCTCATCATTACAGTAAGAATATAAACCTAATCTTTTTCTTTCACAATTTTTCTTCAGATATATATTTCCTTGTTTACTTCGCTTTTTTGCATCATCTTTACCGTTTCCTTCCACTGGCGTTGATATATGAAGGAGGAGGAGGAGGAGGAGGAGGAGGAGGAGTAGTAGGAGGAGGAGGAAGGGAAAGAGGAAGAGGAAGAGGAAGAGGAAGAGGAGGAGGAGGACGAGGAGGAGGAGGAGGAGGAAGAGGAGGTTTTGAAGGGAGGGGAAAGGAGGGGAGGGGGAAAGAGGGGAAGAGGAGGATGAGGAGGAGGAGGTGGGGGGGGGAGAGTGGAAGGAGGAGTTGGAGGGGATGGAGGAGGAAGAGGAAAAGGAGGAGGAGGAGGAGGTGGAGGAGGAGGAGGAGGAGGAGGAGTAGGGGATTTTTTTCTTCATTATGAGGGAAAGGTGACACGTATCTCTGTATTAATCTATTGGGTAAATAGGTTAATGATATGGGGTTCGGGCCATTTCGTAAGGGATGAACAATAACAAAAGATTTCTGTAACCTGCTGTGTGTGTGTGGTGTGGTGTGTGTGTGTGTGGGTGTGTGTGTGTGTTGTGTGTGTGTGTGTGTGTGTTTGTGTGTGTGTGTGTGTGGGGTTTTGGGGGGTTGGGGGGTTTTTTTTTTTTTTTTTTATGTGTGTTGTGTGTGGGGTGCCTTGCATATTTATCTCTCATAACTTATCATTACAATACCAGTTTTTTAAGGATTTTCTTTTTTCAACCTGGAGATTATTTCTTTTTTCTTATTCCCTTATCCTTCCCTCTACTCCTTCCCCCTTTTAACCCTCTCTTTACTCCTTCTTTTTTCCTTTTTTCCATACTCCTCCCACTTCTCTTCCCCCAACTTCTAAAAATTTTTATCCTTTTAAATTTATCCCCCCTCCCCCTTTTCTTTCCCCCTCCCCTCCCTTTTTTCCCTCTTCTTCTCCCTCTCCCTCTCTCCTCTCTTTCTCTCTCCTCTCCTCTTCCCTCTCTTCCTCCCCCTCTCCCCTTTTCCCCCCTTTTTCCCCCCTTTTCCCCCCCCCTCTTCTTTCCCCCTTTTTACTTCAAAAATTCCCCCCCCCTTCTTTCCCCCCCTCCCTTTTCTCCCCTCCCCCCCCCTTTTTTTTTCCCCCCTTTCCCGGGGTTTTTTCCCCCGGCAAAAAATTTTTAAAATTAAAACTATAATAATTTTTTTTAAAAAAAAAAAAAAAAAAAAAATTCAAAAATTTTTTTCGCCCCCAAACCCCCCGGGTTTTCTTCTTCACTGCCCTTTCCCGGGCCCTCTTACCCCCTCATTCCCCCCTCTTTTTTAAAAAGGGGGATTAAAAAAAAGGGGGGGGGGTGGGGGGGGGGGGGGGAAAAAAAGGGGGGAAAAAAAGGAAAAAAAGGGGGGGGAAAAGGGGGGCTAAACATTCTTCCATTCATGTATTTCAAGGGTCTTTCTAAATAACTTTTTTTGTTTTAAATTTTTTCCTTTTTTCTTCATTTTTTTCCTTTTTTTTTTTTTTTTTATTTTTTTTTTTTCCCTTAATTCCCAAAAATTCCCTTTTTTGTTAAAAATTTTTTTTTTTTTTTTCTTTAAAAGCCAAACCCCCCCTCCCCCCCCTTTTCTCTCCTCTCTCTCTCTCTCTCTCCTCTCTTTAAACTTCTCCCTCCCTTCTTCTTTTCTCTTCCTCCCTCCTCTCTTTTTTTTTTTTTTGGGCTCCTCATCCCTTTTTCTCCTCTCTCTCACTTCCAGAACGGGGTTCCGAGACTTATAATAATAGTGTATAATATGAAAAATTATAATAATAATAAAATATAATAAAAAAAAAAATTACTATGTGCAAAAGTTAGTAGTGAAACGCGGCAAGACGTCCCGCAGATTCTTACTTCACTGACGTCCGTTGTCTGGGCATACTTCGGCACGGGATCATTTCCCCATCTTTCTCAAAAGGGAGAGGAAAGAGAGAGAGAGAGAGAGAGAGAGAGAGAGAGAGAGAGAGAGAGAGAGAGAGAGAGAAGAGAGAGAGAGAGAGAGAGAGAAGAGAGAGAGAGAGAGAGAGAGAGAGATCATAAACATGGTGAAACGTGTACAAAGCCATTCGGATTGTATTTCAGAGCATCGTACTTATCACGGGTAACTTTTGCTTGTGTTAGATAATTGAGGATTTACACGTTTTTCTTCTTACTATATCTTGATAACCTGTTTTTATATCTTTTTATTTGTATTTTGGAAAGTTTATATTTTCCTTTAATTCCTTTCATGCTATTCTTTATCTGCCCCTCTCATTTTCTCTTTTTTCTCTCTTCTCTCCTCCTCTCTCTTCCTCCTCTCTCCCTCTCTTTTTCTCCCCTCTCTTCTTTTCTCTCTCTCTCTCCCCTCTCTCTCTCTCTCTCTCTCTCTCTCTCTCTTATTTCCCCTCTCCTTTTACCCTATTCATATCTCTCCTACTCTATTATCACCCCTTTCCATTTCTACATTTTTTTTCATCAACGCAACTGGAGAAAGGCGATGGAGGAGAGAATCAGCAAAATAAAGTGAGGCAGAAATGTGATCTAAGAGAAAGAAAAAGAGATTAAAATGTCACTGTAAAAGGGAATGATTTTGAAAAACGATAAAAAAAGTCAGAATAGGATCAATATTTTGACAGAGGATAAATCATAAGTGTCAGTCAAAGAGGATGATTTTGAAAAAGGATAAAAAAGTATAAAAAAAAGTCAGAAAAAGGGGAATGATTTTGAAAAACGAAAAAAATATCAGTGAAAGATAATAATTTTGAAAAAGATTAAAAAAAGACCCTGTAAAAGAGGAATCATTTAGAAACAATAAAAAAAAATGTTAGTGTAAAAGATCATTATTTTGAAAAAACGAAAAAAAAGTCGGCAAAAGAGGAATACATTTTGAAAACGGATAAAATAAAAGTTACTGTAAAAGGGAAATAATTTTGAAAAAGGAAATTATAAAATGTCCCCTAGTAAAAATCCCATAGTAAAAATATAATGTCTACTAATAAAAATCTCCTTGTAAAAATCCCCTTGTAAAAATCCCCTTGTAAAAATCCCTTGTAAAAATTCCTTGTAAAAATCCCCTTATAAAAATCCCCTTGTAAAAATCCCATAGTAAACATTTCCTTGTAAAAATCCCCTTGTAAAAATTTCATAGTAAAAATTCCTAGTCAAAATAAAATGTCCCCCTAGTAAAAATCCCATAGTAAAAATTCCATAATGAAAATCCCATAGTAAAAATCCCATAGTAAAAATTCCATAATGAAAATCCCATAGTAAAAATCCCATAGTAAAAATCCCATAGTAAAAATTCCATAATGAAAATCCCCTAGTAAAAATAATATGTCCCCCTAGTAAAATTCCCAAGTGAAAGGCGAATTATTTTGAAAAAGGCCATTTGGGCGGTGGAGAAAGGCGCCATTACCACCCAAATGGTTATCTCGATGACTAATTAAGCTAAAATGCCTCATCACGGTAATTCACCTCCAATGAAGAGTAATTGATGCCCGTTAATGACAAACGACGACAACAAACTCCCTCATAATCTCCCTCCCTCCCTCTCTCTCTCTCTCTCTCTCTCTCTCTCTCTCTCTCTCTCTCTCTCTCTCTCTCTCTCTCTCTCTCTCTCTCTCTCTCTCTCTCTCTCTCTCTCTCTCTCTCTCTCTCCCTTCCTCAACTCCCTTCCTTTTTTTCTATCCCCCTTCCTTCCCTTCCTTCTTTTTTCTCCTTTCTCCCCTCATTCTCTCCCTTTCTCCCTTCCTTTTCCCTTTTCCCTTATTCTCTATTTATCTCTTCTTTTTTTCTCCTTTTTTCTCTCCTTTTCCTTCCTCCTCTTTCTCTTCCTTCTTCCTTTCTCCCTCTCTCCTCTCTCTCTCTCTTTTCTCTCTCCCTCTCTCCTCTCTCTCTCTCTCTCTCTTCTTTTCTCTCTCTCCCTCCCCTCTCTCTCTCTCTTCTCTTCTCCTCTCCCTTCTCTTTTCTCTCTCGTCCCCTCTCCCCTCTCTCCCCTCCCCCTCTCTCTCTCTCTCTCTCTCCTCTCGTTATTTCCATGTGCCCTTTCCCTTTTTCTCTCTTTAAATTTAAATCTTTCGCCTCCTTTTTTTCCCTTTTCCCTTTTTCCTCTTCTTACTCTTCTTCTCTTCTCTCCTCCCCCCTTCGTTCACTGCCTTGCTTTTTATACTTCTCCCTTTTTTCATCCCTCCTCCTTCGCTCCCTCTCTCCTCCTCTTCCTCTCTCTCCTCTCCTCTTTCCCTTGATCTCTGTCTCTGTTTCATTCTTCTCTTTCTTTCCCTCCCTCTGTCCTTCCCTTTCCCTTTCCCTTTCCCTTCCCTTTACTCAAATTTTTTTTTGGTTCTTTTATTTTTTTTAAACCCCATTTTCCCTTTCCCCCAGGTTTTTTCCCTCTTTTTTCTTTCTTTTACCAGTCCTCCCCTCCTTCTGTGTGTGTGTGGGAGGGGGAGGGAAGAGAGGAGGGAGGGAGAGGGGGAAGAAGGGGAAGGAGAGGAAGGAGGGAGAGTGACAGAGTGAAATATCAATACAGGGGCTACAAATAACGCGTGTATTTTTGGCATGAAAGAAAGGAATGCAAGACAAAGGTATGGAAAGAAAAATCCGGGGGAAAAATAGGTCGTAAAAGAATTTTGGGGGTCATGTTTATTTTTTTTATTTTTGGTTTTAAACTTTCGTAACTTAATGTACTGTACTTATGAAAGGAATATCTCTCTCTCTCTCTCCCCCCTCCTCTCTCTTTTTTCTCTCTCTCCCTCTTTTCTCTCTCCCTAATCCCCTCTTCTCTCCCCTCTCTCTCGTCTCTCCCCTCTTTTTATTTTTTTTAATCGCTTTTTTCTTTCTTTTTTATCTCTATTTTCTCTTTTTTTTCTTTTTCTTTTTTTCTTTCACTTTTTTTTTTTCTTTCTTTCCCTTTTTTTCTTTCTGTCTCACTCTTTTTTTTTTTTTTTCTCTCTCCCCTCCTCCTCTCTCTCTCTCCCCTCTCCCTCTCTCCCCTCTTCCCCTCTCTCTCTCTCTCTTTTCCTCTTTTCCCCTTTTCTCTCTTTTTCTTCTCATCTCTTCCCCCTTTTCTCCCCTCTCTTTTCTCTCTCCCTCTCTCTCTCGTCTCTCTTCCCCTCTCTCCTCTTCTTGTCCTTTCTTTTTTAAAATTTTAGGGGGGTCATCAAATTATTTCCCCCACAAAAATTAAACAAATTACCCCTGCCTTCCTCCCCCCTCCCCCTCCCCCCTTCTCCCCCTCTTCTCTCCCCTCCCCCCCCCTCACCCTTCCCCCCCCCTCCTTCAAATTTTTCCCCTCTCTCCCTACTTTCCCCCCCCTTTTTCTTTAACCCCTTCAAAATTTACCCTTAGTTAGGCATTCTTTCCCCTTTTTTTCCCCCTTACTCTTTTTCCCCCTTTCTTTTTTTTTCCCTCTATCATTTTTTTTTCCCTTCTCATTTTTTTCCCCTTACCCCCTTTTTTTTTCCCCTTTTCCATTTATTATTTTCCCCTCTATTATTTTTTTCACTTATCTTCCCTTTTTTTTTATCTTTCTTTATTCGGGGTATTTTGTTTTTTATTTTTATTTGTTATTTATGATTTTTCGTTTGGGGTTTTTAAATGCTCTTGTTTTTTTTTTTTATTTGTGCTGAAAAAAATTTAAATTCAACACACACACACCACCCCACACCACACACACACAACACACAACACCCCTAAAACACACACCACACACACCAACACCACCACCAAAAACACACAACACACACACACCCCCCACCCACCCCCACCCACCCACCCACCCCCCCACCCACCCACCCCCCCCCCCCCACCCACCACCCCCCACCCCACCCACCCCCCCACCCCCCCACCCCCCCACACACCGCCACCCAAAAACACAAAATAAAAGGCAACTATATATAAATTCCCAAGATTGTTGCGAAATGGGTAGTAAAAACCCTTTTTCTCTCCTCTCCTCCTTCCCTCCCTTCCTCTCTCTCTCTCTCTCTCTCTCTCTCTCTCTCTCTCTCTCTCTCTCTCTCTCTTCCTCTCTCTCTCTCTCTCTCTCTCTCCTCTCTCTCTCTCTCTCTCTCTCTCTCTCTCTCTCTCTCTCTCTCTCTCTCTCTCTCTCTCTCTCTCTCTCTCTCTCTCCTCTCTCTCTCTCTCTCTCTCTCTCTCTCTCTCTCTCTCTCTCTCTCTCTCTCTCTCTCTCTCAGGTCTAAGGCAGAGAGCACTATAATAAATTCTAAAATCGAGCATTGAATATTTCTTTTCTGAGTAAAATTGTACTTTGGGAGGGGATCATTTATCATCAATTTAATGGGCTGTGTGTGTGTGTGTGTGTGTGTGTGTGTGTGTGTGTGTGTGTGTGTGTGTTTATAATTCTTTCAAGTGTTATTCATTCTTACTTATATTCTATCCCAATCTCTATCCCTTTTTATTTTTTTTATAACTTTTCCAATTTTTTTATTTTTTCACCCTATTTTGAACCTTTTCCATTTTTTTTATTTTACTAATTACAACTCTAACTTACCCATTAATCCTACTTCCTGTTAATCCTCTTGTAATCCAATGCTTTATGTCCTGTCAATCCCTTTGGTCACCTATTCTCAAGCACAAAAATCCCTCATCCCTTGCATAGCTTCAAGAACCCTTTATAAAGACCTTCTGATCTCTCCTACTCGCACCTCCAATCCCTCTTGACTTCCCTGGTACACACACTCAAGTCTCTCTTTATATCACACACTCCAACGCACTCCTTGCCGTATTAGTCTCATTCAAGAACAGAAAAATCTTAAGTGTTGCGTTTGCTTTGATGGGTTAAGAGTTGAAAGGAAAGTGTTGTTAATGCTTCTTGAGATAAATAAGAGAGAGAGAGAGAGAGAGAGAGAGAGAGAGAGAGAGAGAGAGAGAGAGAGAGAGAGAGAGAGAGAGAGAGAGAGAGAGAGAGAGAGAGAGAGAGAGAGAGAGAGAGAGAGAGAGAGAGATTAGAGTAAATTTCCGAACTGCGTTTTATTTCATTCTTCCCTTCTTGCTATTTTGGAAAGTATTGATTTTTACATCTTGCTTCATCACAACGTTTTAATTCACTCTTTTCTTCTCCTTTAATTTTGGAAAGTTGTTTTATTCTATTCTTCTTTTCTGTCTATTTTGGAAAGTATAGATTTTTGCATCTTGTTTCATCGCTGCGTTATATTTCATTCTTTTCTTCTCGTTTTATTTTGGAAAGTTATGTTTTTTTACTTCTTGCTCTTCTTTTTACCTCCTTTCTTCTTCCTACCCTTCTTTTTACCTCCTTTCTTCTTCCTACCCCTTCTTTTTACCTCCTTTCTTCTTCCTACCCCTTTTTTTACCTCCTTTCTTCTTCCTACCCTTCTTTTTACCTCCTTTCTTCTTCCTACCCCTTCTTTTTACCTCCTTTCTTCTTCCTACCCCTTCTTTTTACCTCCTTTCTTCTTCCTACCCCTTCTTTTTACCTCCTTCTTCTTCCTACCCCTTCTTTTTACCTCCTTTCTTCTTCTACTCCTTACCCCTTCTTTTTACCTTCTTTTTCTCTCTTTCCTACCCTCTTCTTTTACCTCCTTTCTTCTTCCTACCCCTTCTTTTTACCTCCTTTCTTCTTC
>JACEEZ010023868.1:47500-52500 GCA_016584305.1 Chionoecetes opilio | reverse complement strand
TTTAAAGCTCCAATCCTCCTTTTAAAGCTCCAAGCCTCCTTTTATAGCTCCAATCCTCCATTTAAAACTCCAAGCCTCCTTTTAAAGCTCCAAGTCTCCTTTTAAAGTTCCAAGCCTCCTTTCATAGCTCCAAGCCTCCTTTTAAAGTTTCAAGCCTCCCTTTAAAGCTCCAACACGGCAGTAGAGGCTCCGGGGCCCAAAGGTTCTCCCGCACGTTGCCACCTGGAGAGCCTTGCCGATAGTCGAGAATGTAATCAAGTCACCGACGTAATTAATGTTCCAGGGAATTAGTGTTACGTTCTACATTAAAGTTGTTATGAAGTTCGCAGTCTCATTGATCTGGGGAATGAAATAGCCTCAAAAATATCATATTATTGGAAATATCTCACGTGTACAAGAAAATGAGTAGGCGGCCTTTCCCTTTAGAAATAAAATTAACACACCCTTTCAGTTTCATGAATTGGAGGGAGCATAAGCCCTCTGCCGGGCTCCCGCGGCGTCTGAAGACAGTTCGAGCCTTTCATCCGATTACCCGAGACTCCTTAGTGAGCCCCGCAGCCCGCCTCCTGCCCCGCCTTCTGCCTGAGCCCCGCGCACCAAACATAAAGCTCCAACGCTTACCCAAACGAAAAGGAAAAGGGTTTTACTTATTTATACAGATAGATAGGTAGATAGATAGATGCATAAAGACATAAATGCGATAAAAACCAGCTAATAACCTTTCAAATGTTACGAAGACGCTGTCAGCCTCGAGGTCAGGACGCACTACGCCAGATCAATATGCGAAAATCACCAAACTTTTACAAAATTTTCTGCGTGGTTTCACTTTACAATTAAACACAGCACAGTTAAACCTCGTCTCCTTTAAGGCACCCTCTCGGTAGCCTATGCGTTGTGTGGCCGGGCCGACAACAATCAATGAAGCACGGCGAACCACAAAGGCTGAGCGAGGCGACGGAACGCTCACCACAAGAGTCAATATTTTTTTTAACGAGGTGAAAATGTTCTTCTATCTTAAGGTCTCATGCTTAAAAAGGTCTTAAAAAAGTCTATCTTAAGGTCTCATGCCCATGTTTACCTGATCATATGGTTAACTATGATAAAATACAGGTGAAATTTAAAAGAAGTGGACAGAAGAACTGCAGTATTCCCTTCTCCTGGCATCAACTATCAGTCAGTGAGCAGCAAGGGGGCAGGATTTTTCACCTTGTTAATAAAAACAGAGTATAAAACCACCACTACCACCACTACCACCACCACCACCACCACCACCACCACTACCACCACCACCACCACCACTACCACCTCCACCACCACTACTACCACCACCACCACTACCACCACCACCACCACCACCACTACCACCACTAGCACCACCACCACCACCACCACCACTAGCACCACTACCACCACCACCACCACCACCACTACCACCCACCACCACTACCACCACCACCACCCACCACCACTACCACCACTACCACCACCACCACCACTACCACCACCCACCACTACCCACCACTACCACTACCACCACCACCACCACCACCACCACCCACCACCACTACCACCACCACCACCAACCACCACCACCACTACCACCACCACCACCACTACCACGACCACCACTACCACCACCACTACCACTACCACCACTACCACCACCACTACCACTACCACTACCACCACTACAACCACCACCACCAACCCGCCGGTCCCGTGGTGTTCAGGTGCACAGGGGAGACTCGAGACACTGAAAACTCTCCCGCGGTGAGTGTCTAAACCTTGCCGTTCTGTTAGTGGGCTGCGCATTTTATTTACGTCATTCAAAGAGCAAGAGTGACAAGGAGAAGTAGACCGCAGTTGATGCCATGAGCGACGCCTGAGGGAGCGAGGCACTGCTGCGGAAACTGACACATGCGGTAAAAGTAAGTGGACAAGAAGGAGAAACCGCGACCTCCCTTTAAACATAACGCTATGCTAGGGAAAAATATATATAGTGAAAATAAATGCTATGCAGTAAAAGGAGAAAAAATGATAGCAGATTCAGTGAGCATTTCTAAATACTTGCAGCGTGAATCGAGTAAATCTTGTTGGAGTGCAAAGAAATGGTGGTTACAACGTGTTTTTATTTCTTTTTTTAAGGGAATTTACTTTCGACACACACACACACACACACACACACACACACACACACACACACACACACCACACACACACACACACACACACACACACACTTCAGCAGGTCCTAATTATTTTAAATTAATTGCACACTTCATTCAGAAAACATCATAGTTCAAGTACCTTATTTATACTCGCGAGCCGCAGGAATAATGTATACAATTATTCTTGATGCTATAAAACTGCTATACTCTTATACAAATTATTATTTCAAGCATAATTATTAGTCTGCGAGTTTGTATCATAATTAATCAGTGAACTTGTAAGATATTTTTTGTTTTAGTCAGTAATTGCAGCGCTGAGGGTTTGCTGCTCCACGACCCTGCCAAGACCCTGCCAAGACCGCGCATGCCTTGTCGTGCCGCATGCGTGGCGGGTGGTATGGCTCCAGGTCATGACAGGCAGTGCACCCACTCCACGAGAAGCGTTACTCAGGGAAGGCCAGGGAGGGGGCGGTACACTGAAGGAGGGAGGGAAGCATACCTACATATATACAGAATAGTATACTAACACTGAGAAATAGATAGGGAGGCAAGGCAAGTACTTGACTATACTATTAAGGACCAGGCACTGAGGGTAAAACCGGGATGCACCTGGGAGCAAGCAGGCACACACACACCACACACACACACACACACACACACACACACACACACCTGGAGGCGTCCGAGGCCACGCTGGTGTTGGATCGCGTCCTGCGGGACTTGAAGGAGTCGCCGCGGTTGATGATGCGTCGCCCCGTGATGGAGAAGTGACGCAGACGGTAGCAGTCGTCGTCGTCGTCGTCGTCGTCGTCGTCGCCGCCGCCGCCGGCGCGGCTGTTGCCTGGGAGCGAGGTGAGGCGCGGCCGCTCCAGGGGCAGCGCCAGCAGGGTGGGCCTCGCCAGGGACTTGATGGAGCGGGAGCGTGCGTGGTGCGGAGACCCGTACTTCATGTCGAACTCGTGCAGCTCGGCGGGCGTGAGGTCCTCGGGCGTGATGGCAGGGAAGTTGAAAGGCAGGAAGAGCGGAGTGCTGCCCCCCCGCTCCCCCGCCCGCCAGCCCTCCCCCGGGTAGTCCGCGTCAAACATGTCCACTCTGAGGTCCGGCGTAGAGAGCGGCGCCGGGGAGGTGATGCCGCCCCGCTGCGTGGGCGAGGTGGCGGTGGGCTTCTTGGTCATGATGTCCGCCGGGCCGGCCTCCGGGGAGCTGAGAGACGCCGGGGAGAAGCCCAGGAGAGGCAGCACCCTGGAGGCCTTGGGGGAGACGCTGGTGCTGGGACGCGATGGAGAAGAGTTATCGGTGATCTGAAGACCCGTGACGGAGGCCGCGGGGCTCACGAAGGCGCACAGGCTGGTGGGCTCCGGTGTGAGGGCGAGCTTCTCTGGCAAGGGCATTGTCCCGATGGAGGAGATATTGCTGAAGGCGTCTGGGGGCGGAGGCAAGGCCGCCTCCTCGTCGACGGAGTTTCCCAACAGCGGCACGGTGTCCCCTATGTTCATGGAGGCGTCGCATGAGGCGTGTGAAGGGCCCAGCAGGGAAGGATGTCTGCCGGAGTGACGGAGCCCACCACAGACATGCTCACGACGACGGGCGAGAGGACAGTCGGGGAAGTTCTGCGGGGCGAGAAGCTTCCACTTGGAAGGGTGAAGGAGGTGGCCGCTGAGGGCGAGACAACAGTGGTGAGGGTGGCAGAGTGATATGCTGAGGCTAATGTGTTTGCTGCCCACACGGGGGAGGCGAGGGGGGTGCCCGCCGTCCTGGAAGGAGGCGGGACACCGCTAAAGTCTACGTCCATGGTCTGGCTGTCACCACCAGGCGGCACCACCAGGTCTACACTGCCAACACCCGTTGTGTCTGTGTCACTGGACAGGTCCATCAGGTTGACACTCTCGGCGCTCTCCACGCTGGAGGGCTGCGGCGGCACGCGGCTCGTCTGGGTCCGCGGGTCCGGCGGCGGTGGCAGCGGCGGCACCACCACGTCGCAAGCCAGTTTTTTCTGCTTCTGCGCCACACCCGCCTCACTGCCCCGCCGCCCCGACCCATTGCCTGCGCTGCGCCCCCCGGACGCTGCCCCCGGCCCGTGCGTCGTCCTCTTGCCCAGAGGCGACCGGTGACCCTGGATGGGCGAAGACCTCGGGGACTTGCCCGTCTTGTGCCCCGAGCGGGATCCCAGGAGGGTGAACGAATCCACGGAAGGACTGTGCAGGAGCAAGGAGTCATGGTCCACCTGGTGCTGCCTCACGGGGGTCCGGGGCCGCCGCGCGTGGTGGCCTGCAGGCTTCATCCTCCGGGGGGAGAGGTGGGGCAGGGCGGGGCGCGAGGGTTCAGGGGCGAGAAACAGGCCGGCCTGCAGGCTGGGGAGGGCTGCCTCGCCGCCGGTGGCCCCCTTGGGTTGGTCTCGCTCCTGCTCCAGCGTCATTACCCCTGGGGAAGAAACGGTACGGTTAGTGTGGAGGCACGTCATAGAGGCTGCCTCACCCCGCACATCCCTAGCCTTTGTACCCTCGATCCACCCTGCCCACCCAGTGCGTCCCACACCCACACATCCCACCCCGCTAGTCTGTCCCTGCCCCGCCCCGCCCTGCTCTTCCCGCCCCGCCTTGACAGTCTCCCAAGCGATGCCTGTCGAGCATCAACATCACCCCGGCAAACACGCCGCTGCTCCTCCCCACGGAGACTTGTACCGAACCTTCCTCTTGCTTTTATTGCTACCATTAACTTTTACGTAGAGAGAGAGAGAGAGAGAGAGAGAGAGAGAGAGAGAGAGAGAGAGAGAGAATGTGTATATTTGTGTCAGTTCTTTCATGGGTCGTAGTAAAAATATTCTCTCGAAGT
>JACEEZ010023868.1:37500-40000 GCA_016584305.1 Chionoecetes opilio | reverse complement strand
TTTTTTTTTTATTTTACTGAAAATTCAAAATGCACTGATAGGGAAATAAAGGAGAAAAAAGTAAGTAAATGAAGAGTTGATGAGACAAAGAAGGGGAGAAAAAAGTAAAAAATTAAGAACACACACACACACATACACACACACACACACACACCACACACACACACACCACACACACACACACACACACACACACACCACACACACACACACTCATATCCCCCCACACACACAGCATAACTTTCTTATCTCTCAGACATATACTTGACTTAATTGAATAACACTCAAGTTTTTATATTCGCTTTTACAAAATAACAAACTTCAAATTTGAATATGTAAAATACCACGGAGACTAAAAATAACACTGCAAAAAATGACAAAGGACAAAAGTTTATACTCCATATTGGTCGTGTGGGTGTGTGTGGGTGGGTGTGGGTGTGTGTGGGTGTGTGTGGGTGTGTGCGTGGGTGTGTGTGTAGGTGGGTGGGTGGATGTGTGTGTGTGGGTGTGTGGGTGGGTGGTCAGATGGGTGTGTGGGTGTATGGGTGTGTGTCACTGTGTGTGTGGGAGTGGTAGTTGGGTGTGTGGGAGGGTGTGTGTGTGGGTGGGTGTGTGTGTGTGGGAGGGTGTGTGGGTGGGTGGTCAGATGGGTGAGTGAGTGAGTGTGTGTGTGTGTGTGTGTGTGTGTGTGTGTTGTGTGGTGTGTGATGGGTGTTGGGAGTGGGGTGTGGGTTTGTGGGAGGGTGTGTGGGTGGGTGTGTGAGGGTGGGTGGTGTGTGGGTGAGTGTGTGTGATGTGTGTGTGTGGTGTGTGTGTTGGTGTGTGGGAGGTGTAGTGGTTGTGGGTGTGTGGTGTGTGTATTGTGTTGGGTGTGTGGGAGTGGTAGATGGTGTGTGGAGTGGTAGATGGTGTGTGGGATGTGGGTAGATGGTGTGTGGGGTGTGGGTAGATGTGTGTGTGGAGTGGTAGATGGGTGTGTGGATTGGGTGTGTGGGTTAGGTGTGGGTAGATGGGTGTGTGGGAGTGGGTAGATGGGTGTGTGGGGTGGGTAGATGGGTGTGTGGGGGGGTAATGGTGTGTGGAGTGGTAGATGGGTGTGTGGGAGTGGGTAGATGGGTGTGTGGGTGTGGGTAGATGGGTGTGTGGGTGTGGGTAGATGGGTGTGTGGGAGTGGGTAGATGGGTGTGTGGGTGTGGGTAGATGGGTGTGCGGGAGGGGGTGTGGGTGTGTGTGGGTGTGTGGGTCTGTGGGTTGGACAAGATATAGGCCCTATGAATATATTAAAAGTAAATTTCAGATCAAATGCCTATAAATGGGAGAGCGGGAGGACAGAGGGACCATTTATATGACTTCCTCTTTTATGGTTTGATTAGTTTTTGGGAAAGAATCTGGTGGAAGAGAAAGGCGTATTTCCTGCTTGCATTTCTCCTTTTCGCCGCTCTAAGTTTATTGAAATGACGGCAATTAGAGAGAGAGAGAGAGAGAGAGAGAGAGAGAGAGAGAGAGAGAGAGAGAGAGATGAGAGAGAGAGGGAGAGAGAAGAGAGAAGAGAGAGAGAGAGAGTAGAGGAGAGAGGTATGAGGTAGAAAAAAAGATAAAAAATAGGACATAGAAGATACGTATATTATGTGAAAGGGAGAAGAGAGAGAGAGAGAGATAGAGAGAGAGAGAGAGAGAGAGAGAGAGAGAGAGAGAGAGAGAGAGAGAGAGAGAGAGAGAGAGAGAGAGAGAGAGAGAGAGAGAGAGAGAGAGAGAATGTGTGTGTGTGTATATGGTATGTAGAGTAGGTGAACGTTAATACCGGATTACTAATATTTCTGTCGGAACATTACATCCTGCTGGAGTGGAAGGGAGGAAGGGGATTTAGTCAAGGGCAAACAAAGTATATGGTAGATATTTCTAACTTGATTTTGATTTGCTTTGTTAACCCCTTCACGCCCAGATCTTTCCCTTGCTATATATAATTGTCTGTTGTTAGCCATAAAATAACGAAAAAGTAACTGAATATACCAATTAGTTTAGTCACTATTTTTAAAGGTGAAAATTCACGTTCTATCTTAAGGTCTCATGCTTAAAATGAGCTGTTTACCTGATACTATGGTAACTTGAATAGAATGCAACTGTAATTAAGACAAAGCGTAGTATTCCTTCTCCTGCAATTAATATCAGGCAGTGCAGCATGGGGGCAGCATTTTGCCGTCGTAAAAAATAGGCTATAGCGACATGGATAGTAAACAGGTCCATAGTAAAAATATTAGATAGTACTAAAATCGCTAATGGTACCCAAAATTACAATGGAAATTAATTTGGCCTCAAGGTTAAGAATGATGAGAAATTGAAGGAAAAAAAGGAAAGAAAGAAGGAAGGAAAGAATGAAGGAAAGAAAGGGAAGAAAGAAGGAAGGAAAGAAAAAATAAATTAAATTACCTAAGGAAGGAAAATTTAAAAAAAAAGACTACAGGCGCTTTAGGCTCAAACATAAAAAAAAAAAAAAGACAGG
>JACEEZ010023868.1:7500-17500 GCA_016584305.1 Chionoecetes opilio | reverse complement strand
AAATGGCTGTTAACCTTTGCATCCTCCTCCTCCTCCTCCTCCTCCTCCTCCTCCTCCTCCTCCTCCCCCTCTTCCTCCTCCTCCTCCTCCTCCTCTTCCCCCTCTTCCTCCTCCTCCTCTTCCTCCTGATCTTCCTTACTTTGGAAATACTCAAAGCGTTGTTCAGCCACGAGAAAATAAGGAATGATCAAGAAGGCTTTTAGTCCAGGATGTTAAGAAGACACTGTAATGATGTATTTAATGGTGAGAGATACGTCAATAAACACACAACCTTCGTTACAAGAACAGTTTCCCTTCCTCATATATACAAAACAGTGACGAGATCTTTCTGTATTTCATGTATTTAACCCCTTCACGCCCAGATATTTCTTTTGCTATATAAAATTGTCTGTTGGTAGCCATAAAATTACGAAAAGTAACTGAATATACCAAATTAGCTAGTGGACAAGGATACAAAACAGGTCATATCTATAAAATATTGCTTATATGCAGTAAAAATCGTCTAATGGTACCCAAATTACAATGGAAATTACGTTCTGGGCCTCAAGGGGTTAATGGCGAAAGACACGTCAGTACAGATACACTACAGCCTTTAGTACAGTTTCCTTTCTATTCATCTATTTATCCTTTACTGATATTACTTCTACATCAAGTTAAGAAGAATTTTTGTGATTTATGTAGAATAGATTTCGATTTATTTATGTATCGTTTCCAGTATGAATTAAGGGCTTCAAAAGGTGATTTCGTTGTTTTTTTAAGTAAGTTTTATAAGTTTTTGTTTTGTAGTCCAGAAATAAATAGGTGAACAATTAAAGTATGGATTTCATAAGTTGATATCGTTGTTTTTTTAACCCCTTCACGCCCAGATCTTTCCATTGCTATAAAAAAGTGTCTGTTGTCGAGCCATAAAACTACGAAAAGTAACTTAATATACCAAATTAGTTAGTGGACAAGGATACTAAACAGGTCATAGCTATAAAATATTGCTTATATTCACTAAAAATCGTCTTATGGTACCAAATTACTATGAAAATTACGTCCTGGGTCTCAAGGTTTAATACTGTTTTGTAGCTCAATGATAAGTATGTGAATATTTTAATTTAGCAAACACCACGAATTTCAGTACAACGTTTTCCTATGTATTAAAGCCGAGCAAGGTACTACACTACACACACATAGGTAGCATTTTTTCCCTTTGCTGTTTTTATTAATAAAGCACCGTGCTGTTGGCCAATGGAACAAACTGCCGCGGGTGTAGTCAGTATAAAAAACGATTATTTCAATTCGGAACAGAAGGTTTGGCAAGAGTAAAATGTTTCTATACTTTTAGTCAGTTTTTTGAAAGGTGTTAAGGGAGGTTAAGGGGGTTTTAGGGATGTTATGGGGGGTGCAGAAGGGTTTGAGGGGGGCTAAGGGTTTTTTGGGAGGTGTTAAGGGGGATTTTAGGGATTTTTTGTGGGGTTAAGGGGTATTTTTGGAAGTTTTTTGGAAGTTAAGAAGGATTTTTAGGGAGGTGTTAAGGTGTTTTTTGGGGGGTTAAGGGTGATTTTAGGGATCTTTTGGGGGGTTAAGGGGGATGTTTGTTTTTTTGGGCGGGGCTAAGGTTTTTTTTATTTGTTGGGGGGTTTAATAAGTTGGGTTTTGAGGATTTCGGTTTTTTTGGGGGGGGTTAAAGAGGGGTTTTGAGGGCTAAGTCTAACATACTTTTAACACTTAGGCTGAGGTTTAACTGCTGTATGGTCGATGTTATAATACTGGGAGCTACGTCTATCACTCTTCTAGAATTTGAACACCAGTAGTAGTAGTAGTAGTAATATAATAGTAGTAGTAGTAGTAGTAATAATAGTAGTAGTAGTAGTAGTAATAATAGTAGTAGTAGTAGTAATAATAGTAGTAGTAGTAGCAGTAGTAGTAATAGTAATACCTATAGGCTATTTTTTTAACGAGGCGAAAAATCCTGCCCCCTTGCTGCTTACTGACTGATATTTGATGCCAGGAGAAGGGAATAGTACAGTTTTTCTAAATTTCAGTTGTATTTTATCATAGTTAACCATAAAACATAGCCATAATTTTAAGCATGAGACCTTAAGATAGAATGGAATTTTCACTTCGTTACAAAAAAAAGACTAGCTATATATTCTTAGTATGTTATAGCATCGTGAATATTTAATTTACTATTTGTTTTGTGATCTTTTTTCTTTCCCTCTTTCTATGTCTTTTATATATAGGCCTTACTCCTACAGTATATAGGTCTTATATATAGGTCTTATATATAGGTCTTACTCCTACATAATGATATAGGTCTTATATATAGGTCTTACTCCTACATAATGATAAAGGTCTTATATATAGGTCTTACTCCAACATCATGATAAAGGTCTTATATATAGGCCTTACTCCTACATCATGATATAGGTCTTATATATAGGCCTTACTCCTACATCATGATATAGGTCTTATATATAGGTCTTACTCCTACATAATGATATAGGTCTTATATATAGGTCTTACTCCTACATAATGATAAAGGTCTTATATATAGGTCTTACTCCTACATCATGATATAGGTCTTATATATAGGCCTTACTCCTACATCATGATATAGGTCTTATATATAGGTCTTACTCCTACATCATGATATAGGTCTTATATATAGGTCTTACTCCTACATAATGATATAGGTCTTATATATAGGTCTTACTCCTACATCATGATATAGGTCTTATATATAGGTCTTACTCCTACATCATGATATAGGTCTTATATATAGGCCTTACTCCTACATAATGATAAAGGTCTTATATATAGGTCTTACTCCTACATCATGATATAGGTCTTATATATAGGTCTTACTCCTACATCATGATAAAGGTCTTATATATAGGTCTTACTCCTACATCATGATATAGGTCTTATATATAGGTCTTACTCCTACATAATGATAAAGGTCTTATATATAGGCCTTACTCCTACATAATGATAAAGGTCTTATATATAGGTCTTACTCCTACATCATGATATAGGTCTTATATATAGGTCTTACTCCTACATCATGATATAGGTCTTATATATAGGTCTTACTCCTACATAATGATATAGGTCTTATATATAGGTCTTACTCCTACATAATGATATAGGTCTTATATATAGGTCTTACTCCTACATAATGATATAGGTCTTATATATAGGTCTTACTCATGCCATATATTTTTCCTTTACTTATTAATGATATTATTTCTACATCATGAGAGTTGGAGTCAGTGTTAGGTGGGTAAAGATGGAGGCATACGCGTGGTCTCGGTGCTCATATCCGTCGCATTAGTTAGGTTGATAGTGGAAGGGTAATTAAGATTTCATGAGGTGTTGTTAGAGGTTTCAAGATGGTTTAGGAGTTAATGAGAGAGGAATAACAGACCAAGAGTAGTGCTATTATGTTTTAGAAGGAAGTGTGGTCTCTCTCTCTCTCTCTCTCTCTCTCTCTCTCTCTCTCTCTCTCTCTCTCTCTCTTCTCTCTTCTCTCTCTCTCTCTCTCTCTCTCTCTCTCTCTCTCTCTCTCTCTCTCTCTCTCCTCTCTTTTTCCACTACTATGCTCAACATCCACGAAAACATATCCTCATTCACTTTTTTTTTCTCTTCCACCACATCCAATATATTTTTTTCATTCTGTCTGAACGGAAGGGTTTTTCTTTTGGCCGAGAGCTTTGGTTTGTTAAAAATGAGACAGCATCGTATCAGCTGAAAGTAAGCCTCTGCACCGGCTGGCAAAAGAGAGAGAGAAAGAGAGAGAGAGAGAGAGAGAGAGAGAGAGAGAGAGAGAGAGAGAGAGAAGAGAGAGAGAGAGGAGAGAAGAGAGTAAAAAGAAATACTTCAATTTTTCTTTTAACGATACATGTTAATTTTGACTCGTCTCTTTACCTATCTCTCTCTCTCTCTCTCTCTCTCTCTCTCTCTCTCTCTCCCCTCTCTCTCTCTCTCCTCCTTCCTCTCTCCTCTCTCTCTCTCTCTCTCTCTCTCTCTCTCTCTCTACGTCCATTTAACCCCACCTAAAGACACTCTCCCTTCAGAATACATCAGTTCTCCTTTACTAGTACAACACAGCATGGAAGAAAACAGGATGCGGGGTTCACCTGTTGCCTTAGGGAATTACCTTCTCCTGCACTGATCTCCACCCTTGGGCACTCTCTTAATGGCTGGTGGCAAGGTTATGGAGGAGGAGGAGGAGGAGGAGGAGGAGGAGGAGGAGAGGAAGGAGGAGGAGGAGGAGGAGGAGGAGGAGGAGGAGGAGGAGGAGGACGCAAGGTTGAAAAGAGGATGAGAGAAATAAAGAATCTATTGGAGGATGAAAAAGAGGGAAGAAAAAGAGGGAGAGGATTACAAAGGATTACAAAGGATTACAAAGGATTACAAAGGAAACACAAACAGCAACAGACCGATAGGTCCTTACAAGGCTGTTTGCTTTAACTGCACTACACTAACTAGATGATAAGAGAGAAAGGATAGGAAGTAGAAGGCTCCTCCCCACCCACCCATCCCTCCAGCCGAAGCTGGCCGGAAATGAAGTGATACCATGCAGTATAGAAAAACTGCATGGAATTTGTGAGGAAAGTTGAAAGCTGTAATCTATGGCTAACTACTACTAGTTTGTGGGGGTAGGTTTAGTGCTTGATAGATTGGTCATGTTATGCGTGTTTTGTAATGGTGTGAACACAGTGTGGAGGTTCAAGGGTGGTGCGGCAGCCTTGCCTGGCGCTTTCTTGGGAGGCAGCAGTCAATCAGGCCCCAGCTCCGTTCAATCCACTGCGGATTGTGTACTTTCCATGTAGGACGCCGTACACTTCAATGCCTCCTGCAGCAGTGACCCCTGGTACCTTAAATCCCGATGGTGGTCACTAACTGACAGGGCCCTTACTGGTCCACAACCCGTCACAGGTCGAGGAAGAGGAAGAAGAAGAGGAGGAGGAGGAGGAGGAGGAGGAGGAGGAGGAGGAGAGGAGGAGGAGGAGGAGAGGAGGGAGGAGGAGGAAAAGAAAGTCTACTAGAGGATGGAAAAGAGGGAAGAGGAGGAGGAAGAAGATTAGGGTCAAATGAATTAAGGAGAGTAAAAAGGGAGGAGAGAAAAATGAGACTTTGGAGATAGTTAAGAGGATTACCTGGATAAGGCACGTTAGGTGATTGAATGAAAAGAAAAGAACAGGACAAAAGTGTGATGGAGCTAAAGCCTAAAATGAATGAAGAATGAAGGAACTGATGGATGCAGAAAGGAAGATATACAGGAAATGAATGATGAATGAAGGAACTGATGGATGTAGTAAGGGAGGAGGAGGAAATGAATGAAGAATGAGAGAACTGATGGATGCAGAAAGGAAGAGATGCAGGAAATGAATGAAGAATGAAGGAACTGATGGATGTAGTAAAGGAGGAGATAACGGAAATGAATGAACTGATGGATGTTGTAATGGAAGAGATAAAGGAAATGAATGAAAATGAGAGAACTGATGGATGCAGAAAGGAAGATATACAGGAAATGAATGATGAATGAAGGAACTGATGGAGGAGGTAAATGGAGAGGAATAAAGTGGAAGGAGGAAGTAAATGATGCTAGGGAAGAACATAGCACTTAGGAATTAGGTAGAAGATGAGGAAGAGAAAGAGGTGAATAAAGTGGAATATACACTTAGGAGCAGAAGAAGAGGAGAAAGAGAGAAGGAAGAGGAAAATCAGAAAGAGAATAGTGCATAGAAATTGGAGAAAGGGAAAAATAATAAGAAAGAAGAAAGATAAAAAGAAGAAGAGGAGAATCAGGCATAACATAGTCCTTAGAAACTGGATAAGGAGGAGGAGGAGGAGGAGGAGGAGGAGGAGGAGGAGGAGGAGGAGGAGGAGGAGGAGAGGAGGAGGAAGGTCAAGAGGCATATGGTACTTAAAACCAGCAGGTAACAGGAAACATACGTGTCTCGAACGAGGTTACCTGGTTTTTGTAATGGCCTAATGCTTAGCCACACTGTCATTATGAGTAGAGGAGCTCAACCCCTTCACCCCCAGATCTTTCCTTGGCTATAAAAAATTGTATGTTGTTAGCCATAAAATTACAAAAAGTAACTTAATATACAGGGTGTCCCAAAAGTCACTATACACTTTTAATAAATTCATAAAAAATACCCAAGAAACTGAGTTTATTCATATTTTTAGCGTCAACAAAGGAATCATTGCAGTTTTAATTGCTAGACTTGCCATCACGTTCCAACGCCTTGAAGACTAGCTGTATACCTCCCAGTAAAACTTATGGTTCAGCGACGAGTCTATCTTTCATCTCTCTGGTCGGGTAAATCGACACAACTGTCGAATTTGGGGAAAATCAAACCCAGCATAAATTCTCGAGCATGAACGAGACTCTCCGAAGCTGGTGGTTTGGTGTGCCATGTCTCGCACTGGGCTGATTGGATCATTTTTCTTCTGCGATGCATCCGGTAACACGACCACCGTTACGGGGAAAAATTACCTGGAGATGCTACAGGAGTTTGCTGTGCCACAACTTCAGGCGAGGAGTGACCTTGCTAATGTATTTTTTCAACAAGACGGAGCCCCTCCCCACTTTGCCAGGTTAGTGAGGGATTTCCTGAACATCAAGTTTCCTGACCGATTGATCGGTCGAAGGGGTCCCCTCGAATGGGCTCCGCGCTCCCCCGACCTCACACCTTGTGACTTTTTTCTGTGGGGCTATATCAAAAGCAAGGTGTATGCCACTAAGCCCCGTGACTTGTCGCAGTTTGAGGAAAGAATCCGCACGGCCTGCAGCGAGGTCGGGGAAGAGATGCTGCAAAACGTCGGAGAGGCCTGCGTCCGAAGGTGGCTGAAGGTTGTCGAAAATGGAGGTGCTCATGTGGAGGTATACAGCTAGTCTTCAAGGCGTTGGAACGTGATGGCAAGTCTAGCAAGTAAAACTGCAATGACTCCTTTGTTGATGCTAAAAATATGAATAAACTCAATTTCTTGTGTATTTTTTATGAATTTATTAAAAGTGTATAGTGACTTTTGGGACACCCTGTACTGAATTAGTTAGTCGACAAGGATACTAAACAGGTCATAGCTATTACATTTTGCTTATATTAGCTAAAAACCGTCTAATGGTACCTAAATTACAATGGAAATTACGTTCTGGGTCTCAAGTGGTTAATGGTTGACCCTAATTCTCTTCCCTTCCAAAACCGAGCTGTCTGAAGAAACGTGTTCAATCATGTACAATGTAAATCGTCTATAAAACAATACTTCAAAAACAACGCAATCAACTTATAAAGCCCGTCATTAATACCCGAAACGATAAAAAAAAATCGAAATATTTCTAAACACAAAAATCCATCATGATGTAGAAATGATACAATTAATAAGTATAGGAAAAATATATGGCATGAGTAAGTCCTATATATCCACCAATCCTCTCATCCACCAACCCTCTCATCCACCAACCTTCTCATCCACCAACCCTCTCATCCACCAACCCTCTCAGCCACCAACCTTCTCATCCACCAACCCTCTCATCCACCAACCCTATCATCCACCAACCCTATCATCCACCAACCCTCTCATCCACCAACCCTCTCATCCACCAACCCTCTCATCCACCAACCCTCTCATCCACCAACCTTCTCATCCACCAACCCTCTCATCCACCAACCCTCTCAGCCACCAACCCTCTCATCCACCAACCCTCTCATCCACCAACCCTCTCATCCACCAATCCTCTCATCCACCAACCGTCTCATCCACCAACCCTCTCATCCACCAACCCTCTCATCCACCAACCCTCTTATCCACCAACACTCATCCACCAACACTCATCCACATATAACCCAACACAACCCAATCCAGCATCACCCACCCACTACCTCCTCCTCCTCCTCCTCCTCCTCCTCCTCCTTCTACTTTCTACTAGGAAAAGCCTTCTACTTTCCTATCCTTTCTCTCTTATTATCTAGTTAGTGTAGTGTAGTTAAATCAAACAGCCATGTAAGGACCTAATGGTTTGTTGCTGTTTGTGTTTCCTTTGTATTCCATTGTATTCCTCCTCCTCCTCCTCCTCCTCCTCCTCCCCTCCTCCTCCTCCTCCTCCCCTCCTCCTCCTCCTCCTCCTCCCAGAAGCCTTTGAGCCGTATCGCTGTGGCCGCCGTCAGGGAGGCAATCAGGCATATCCCGCGGCCCTGTACATCAAATACTTCGTCAGGTGGGTTGTCAGATCACAGGTAACCGTGTGCCACTTCCATAGGGGGCAGAATATACAGAATATACCTGTACTACGTGAGGCCCTTAGTTGTGTTACATTAGAACATACGAAAATAAGGAAGCTACAAGAGACCGCGAGACCTACACGTGGTAGTTCCTGTTGTATTCTCTTCCTAGATTCCTAAACCTATTCAGATACTGGTTATAATTATTTGTTCAGACCGATTTTTTGGGGTGGGAACATTTAGATCTAGTTTTGTTTTATTTAGATGTCCCGGTTAGAGAGAGAGAGAGAGAGAGAGAGAGAGAGAGAGAGAGAGAGAGAGAGAGAGAGAGAGAGAGAGAGAGAGAGAGAGAGAGAGAGAGAGAATCAGGAACTATCATTATTCAAAAAGAACTAAAAATAATGTTGAGATGTACGTATTTTAACCTCGGATGAAGAACAGGTTGAAGAGAGACACACATCCTCCTCCTCCTCCTCCTCCTCCTCCTCCTCCTCCTCCTCCTCTTCCTCCTCCAAGAGTGAAGGCGGGAGTGATGGGAAGGAGATAGTGTGAAGACTGACAAATTTATCTGATTTCCTCCCTGACGCCACTCGTGCACTTCCTTCGACTCGACAAGACAAGCGACACTCTCTCCTGAACCTACACACTTCCTCTTACCTCCTTAAGCTCCCCTTAACACCCAAAAAAACACGAAAACCTCCCTTAACACCCAAAAAAACACGAAAACCCCCCTTAACACCCAAAAAACCCGAAAACCATCCTTAACCCAAAAAAACCCGAAATCCATCCTTAACACCCAAAAAACCCGAAAACCCCCCTTAACACCCAAAAAACCCGAAAACCATCCTTAACACTAAAAAAAAACCGAAAACCTCCCTTAACACCCAACAAAACCCGAACACCCCCTTAACACCCAAAAAAAACCGAACTATTCCCTTAACCTCCCAAAAAACCCGAGAACCTCCCTTAACACCCAAAAAAAGCAGAAAACCATCCTTAACCTCCCAAAAAAACCCGAACTATTCTCTTAACCCCCCCAAAAAACAAAACCTTCCCCCCAAATAACTTAACACCCCTAAAAAAAAACCGACAACCCCCCAAAACACCCTTAACACCCCTTAAAACAAACCCTTAACCCCCATTAACCCCTTAAAATCTCTCTAAACCCCTTCAATCTATGTCCTCCTACCTCTTTTCCTTTCATCTTTGCATCTTTTAAATTTACTTCCTCTTTCCCTTACTCTCTCCTTACTCTTCTCCATTCTCCATGTCTCTTTCGTCCATCCTAATCTTCTTCTCTCCGTCTCTTCTTTTCTCCTAACCCTTCATTTTTTAGTTCTTTTATCCTTTCTCTTCTCTCTCCTCTACCCCTCTTCTTCTCTCCGTCTCTCCTCCATCCCTCCGTCTCTCCTCCATCCCTCCGTCTCTCCTCCATCCCTCCGTCTCTCCTCCTTCCCTCCGTCTCTCCTCTTTCCCTCCGTCTCTCCTCCTTCCCTCCGTCTCTCCTCCTTCCCTCCGTCTCTCCTCCTTCCCTCCGTCTCTCCTCCTTCCCTCCGTCTCTCCTCCATCCCTCCGTCTCTCCTCCTTCCCTCCGCATCTCCTCCATCCCTCCGTCTCTCCTCCACCCCTCCGTCTCTCCTCCTTCCCTCCGTCTCTCCTCCTTCCCTCCGTCTCTCCTCTCCCTTCCCTCCTCTCTCCTCCTCCCTCCGTCTCTCCTCCTTCCCTCCGCATCTCCTCCATCCCTCCGTCTCTCCTCTTTCCCTCCGTTTCTCCTCCTT
>JACEEZ010023867.1:385481-390812 GCA_016584305.1 Chionoecetes opilio | reverse complement strand
GTATCCCCGAAGAGGCCGCCCTAATACCAACAGTTAACTTTGATGTAGAAGAATTTAATATCGGATCTAATGTTCACGAAGGTTGGTTTTTACATGTAATATCGACATCGAACACCTGTTTCAAGAGCGAGGTGGTATTGAAGTCTTGCTTAGATTTGGTGGGCTTTAATTTTAGCGGGGATCCTTACTACAACGCCCATATATGACCATAACCGATAAGGATAGGGATATTTGAAGGACGTTAAGACTCTGGGAGATGTTCCTGGTCTGAAAGATGGCTGGCAAAGATAAAAAGAACTGGACAGCAATGAGTTATCACTGATAGCAGAATAATTACCCACGAATTTGGACTCGCACACGGCATGTGAGGGAGAGAGAGGGTGTGAAAGAAGGAAGACAGAAAAATGGCGAAAGCGGATAGAAGATAAACAAAGTGGTAATGATAGCAGGGCGATGAGTCACCCGTGAGACATAGAGAAACAAAATTACCTACTGACAAGACATAAGCTCGGGAATTATAATAATATTCCTAATACTATCATCTCCCGATAATGGGCATGCCATTATACCACGGGAGTACCACCACTGCTAACTTTACTGTGTACTTAAACTCACCACTTGCCTACTACTACCACTACGCTACTGCTACTATACTACTTACCACTACACTACTACTACCATCACTACTACAGCTACTACTCACTACTACCACCTATTACGTGCACATTACTCATAACCTGCCACTGGAAGCTGTACGGACTGGAAATGTAATAGAGTTGCATTAGTAAATATCCAGCAAACAAGGAACATGGTAAAAAAAAAACCCATTGGTGCGCCGAACATTATGACAAACGCAACGAAGAAGAGTGGAATATAGAACCCCCGTGCACCGATGCTAACCTTGCATAATTTGAGTAAAAACAAGAGTACGCACTGACCACATCCACTAATAATACGAGTATATATACCTGAAGTTTCTGTTCTAGCAAAGCCTGTATACCACCGTAAGACAGCCTATTCTGAAAAGAGGTAGGTCTGAAAAAAATGTGTGCATGTGTGCTCTATGGTGTACGTGTGCAATATATGCGATGCTACCGTAGTATGTCCGATAAGCATGTTTTACTAGGCTGCGCAAGGGCGATTGATGAACTCGTGTACTTACCCATCACCACTATGAAATGGGATACACTAAAAGAAACCACAACAACAAGTAGTGAAACCGTATGAAACGAAGTTGATCACGTGTCTTTTATATTTCTCGGCAAGTTTGCACTGGAACACTAAGGATACGAAAATAGCAGCATGATTCTCACAATGAGTAACGACAAATGCATGCATCTAATTCCCCTTATAGTTATGCCTTTGATATTGCTGAAGGAGATATCTTATTAGTAAACCGTAAAGTAGAATGTTACTCTGCAGGGAAAAATTTACTTCCCCGAGCTGGGCATACGTGCCGTCGCGCCGTTACTTCCTGGTCGCGCAGTACTCAGCTTGACCAACACGTATTAATACCCCAAATCCTTATTACATAGACTTACAAGTGACAAACAGCAAAAATAGCTAAGATAAAAGTAGGTGATCATACACAAAACTTCCAAGTAAATGCTACTATTGTTGTGGAAGAAAAGAGGAATAATAATGTGGATATTTTAGGGCCGCGGGAGGCCTGACCGATGATGATTGATGAAGGACCTGAAAAACGCGCAGATTGTATGAAGGAGTGCTTGGGTTGATTAAAGCCGTGAGGACTATTTTCGGTTTACCCTCTGGATTGACGACTCTGTAGCCTTGATCTTTGGTAAGTGGTTGTTGCTTAAGTGTGCATGAGATAAAGGGAGGGCGATTAGGTAGTAGAGAATAAGGTTGGATATAAGGAGAGGGAAATAATGGTTCTACTCGAACCCAGACACAACGGAGGTAATACGCCGTCCTCCAGACTGCTACAGGCTATAACTAGCACACTAGCGTATTATTAATCTATTTTGACATTATCCCATTGTTCTTGACGTGTATATGTTCTGACATGTTTTCCAGTTCTGTTATTTTTCTTTTCCGTGTATTATGCCATGAGTTCAACTGAAATCGTGATAAATAAGACTGGATGTAAATTTCGTCCTCGCTGATGACATTCCAGGCAATATGGCAGGCCGGTGTCGTGCAGGAATCGGCCCGCGTCGTTAAACGTCCCGCTGAAGCTTATTAACCTAAATAACTCTACAAAAACCTAACACAAAAGACCTATCCTAAACCTAACGTAACCTAAACCAGACATAAACATAACTTAAATATAACTTAAATTAAACCTAGAAAAACTATGATGTGGCGATCCTGAGGGAAGAAACTAAGAAAGCACAAGAGGCGTGAGGACCTATACACTTGGTATTTCCTGTTACTTAAACACCATAGCCACATCTGCCTTTCATGCCATCCATAAATTGTTAGTCCTCCTTTAAAACACACTATGACTCCGCCATACCACCTGACGACTGAGTCCATTCCAGTCATTTACAACCCTATTAGGAACCATTTTTTCCCTATTTCCTTTCTATGTCTACCGCTTTTCCAGCTTGAGTACGTTATGCGTGTTCTACCCTGGTTACAGCAGTAAGAACTTTTCCTACATCGCCTTTATAATATCCTTTAACCCACCTTTAAAAAAATTCTATCAGACGCCCCCTCAGATCGGCAAACATAGTTTTTAGGCTTTTAGGTTAAGCTATATTAAGTTATGTTAGGTCTGGTTAGGTTAGGTTAGCTAGGATAGGTTTGTGTTAGGTTTGTAGAGTATTTAGGTTAAGATAAACGTCCGCGGGACGATTTACGAAGGGGGCCGATTTCATCAACAACACCGGTGTGTGTTCATCGAGTTGTATTTTACAGGGCCAGAGCAACGCTCGTTATGGCCCAGTCTCCATATCAACATTTATTTTTTTCATTCATCTTAGGTTGGCCGAAGCCACCACCCCGGGAGGGGGGTCACAAAACCCCCGGCTACAACCCGGTACCCATGATACTTGCTGGTGGACAGGGGCTCGGTTTTATAAGAAGACCGTCCCGTCGGTCTTCGCTTCCGCCCCGGGATCGAACAGGGACTCTCGGTTGTGCAGCCGAGCGTGCTAAATCTTACACTACGGAGTTCCCTGCTGTGTGTGTGTGACTGCGTGTGGTGTCTGTGGCTGTGTGTGTGTGTGTGGGTTACGGGCGTCATTACCACTTGGAACGGGTACTTTTTTGCCCCTACGTAACATGTAGTGACTCGTTGGTAGGAACTATAATGCAGTTAAAATAGTACACCGCTGCATGTTACGTAGAATATAATGACATGGGGAAAGGGGGGGGAAAAAAAAAAAGAAAAAAGAGTGGGAAAAAAATAAAAGAAAGAAGAGGGAGGGGTGGAAAGGGGAGAAAGGGAAGAGAGGGAAAGGAAAAAAAGGGGAAAGGGAAAAAAAAAAAATAAGAAAGAAAGAGAGGGAAAGGCAGGGAGAGTAAAAGAAATGAAGGAAGAAAGGAAAAGGGAAGAGAGGGGAAAGTAGGGGGGAAAGGAGAAAAAAGGATGGAAAAAAGGAAGAG
The DNA here is from genome assembly GCA_016584305.1 of Chionoecetes opilio. Classification (NCBI taxonomy): domain Eukaryota; kingdom Metazoa; phylum Arthropoda; class Malacostraca; order Decapoda; family Majidae; genus Chionoecetes; species Chionoecetes opilio. The sequence goes on along the minus strand of JACEEZ010023867.1, from coordinate 387,239 downwards.
AAAAAAAGGGAAAGGGAAAAAAAGGAAAAGTAGGAAGGGGAGGGAAGGGAAAAAGGAAGAAGGAATAGAAAGAAAAAAAGGAAGGAAGAAAAAAAAAGTAAAGGGAAAAAAAGGAAGATGGGAAAAGGGGAAAGAAAAAGGAAATGGGAAAAAAAGGGAAAAAGAAAAAAAAGCAACATGAAAGGAAAACGGGAGAAAGGGAAAAGAAATAAGAGGAAAAATAAACAGGAAAAATATGAACGAAAAAATGAAGATAAAAAAAATAATAAAGGTTCCAAAAAAAACAAAAATAAAAAAAAAAAAAAAACTATTACAAATTTTTAAATACTTGACATATTAAACGACGGTAATAAACAACAATAAATCAAAAAAATACCATGACAAAACATACCAGGAAAAAATAAATTAGGAGTTAAATGGGCAATTAAATGGGATTCAACTCAACACCAATTAGGAAAAGAATAGTTTATATTATATAAGAACATTAATTACAACCCTGCAGTCCCGTGCTTTTAAAATTACCTTAATATGTATTATTCACATAAAACGGGGGTCTTAAAGGCATGAGGGAGGGGGGGGAAAAAAAAATAAAAAAGTTCGTGAAGGAAAAATAGTTGTCCCCTCTCCTCTCTCTTTTTTCCCTCTCCCCCCCTTTCTCTTCCCTCTCCCCCCTTTCCCTCTCTCTCTCTTTTTCTTTTCCCCCCCCCCCCTTTTTTAAAAGGGAAGAAGAAAAAAAATTTAAATGAAAAGGAAATAAAAAATGTGTCGTCTGTCTGTCTGTCGTCTGTCTGTCTGCCCTGTCTGCCCTGCTGGCTGGCTGGCTGGCTGGCTGTCTGTCTGTCTGTCTGCCCTGCCCTGTCGGGCTGTCTGCTGGCGTCGGGCTGTCCTGTTGTCCGCCCGGCTGTCTGTCTGGCTGCTGGCTGTCTGTCTTCTTCTGTTTTTGTCTGTCTGTCTGTCCTGTCTTCTGTCTCAGTATTTTGTTTCCCTCTTTCCTCCTATGTCTCTCCCCCATTCAGGGGTCAATAATTTTCAACCCAAAGCCTTCATCAACCTTTAACTTTCATTTTCTTTTATCCTCTCCAATCCGTCGTTCATTTTCCCCACAAAAAGACACAACTCCCCTTCCCCTCTTCTTCCTATTTTTACTTACATACGCCTCACTCCATCCCTTCCTTCTCACCCAACTATTTCCCTTTAAAACCCTCTTCCCCCTCAACGTCCCCCTTAAAAACTTTTCTTTTCCCCTTTCCCCCTTCTCTCATTTAAAATCTCTCCCTTTACCCCTTCTTTCCCCCTTCCTTTTCCCTTTTTCCCACTTCAACTATCTCTCTTTACCTCCTTTTACCCCCCCTCTTCCCCCCTTCTCTTCACTCTTTTTCCCCTTTTTTCCCCTTCTCCTCTCATTTCAATTATCTCCCTTTCCCCCCATCTTTTTTAACCCCTTCCCCTTCTCTTCTACCTGTCTCCCTTTAACCCCCTTTATTCTTCCCCCTACCCTTTCTTCCCCCCCCTTAAACTATCCCCCTTTTTCCCCTTCTTCTTACCCTTTCCCTTTTCTTCTCACCTTAACTATTCCCTTTAACCCCTTCTTCGTATCCCCTTCCCCCCTTCCTACCCCTTCTTCTTACCCTGCCACTTCTCTTCACTCTTTCCTTTAACCCCTTCTTTTTAACCCCCCTTCAAATTACCATTTTCACCACCACCACCCCCAAACACCAAAAAAAAACCCTCATCACCCCAAAACTACTGCGGATTTAC